>VZTM01013041.1:61058-141876 GCA_013400555.1 Jacana jacana
CCTCCCCCGGTGCCCAGCCCTTCCCCTGTCCCCTCTCCCCCATCTCCTTGGAACAGTGTGTACATGATTTTGTAGTTTTTTTAAGGCGCCATGTTTATAATCCTCCATCATATTAAAAAAAAATCCACCCAGCATGAGACACGGCGCCTCCCGCACCCCAAAGCCGAGGAGGCAGACACAGAAATATCCACAGGGCTGTAAATTCACCCCCCTCCCCGCACACACCCCCCTCCTCCCCAGACTTAAAAGTCTCTCTCACCTTGTGCCGCTGCCGCTGCTTCTGCTGCTGCAGGGGGGGAGAAGTTAAGCCAGGGGAAACTTTTCAATCCCTTCCCCAGGCCGCTGCTGCCTCCTCCTTCCACATATTTTTTCCCTCAGAGTTTTATTGTGTCTGAATTTTCTCTCTCTCTCTCCTCTTCTGTCTGTCCACAGTTCAGGTTTCTGGGGTAAACAGGGTTTAGGATGGTGCTAGGGATATTTGGGAGAAGGAGAACTCTAGTGGTGTCTGCTGGAGTTGCTGTTTGTTTCTTTTATTTATTTTTTTTTTTTAAAGAATACATTTGAAACGGATCTTTAACTATTTATTATGTATGTATTTTATCATACTCTTAGGTCTATCTTATTGCAGAGGAAATATGTGCCAGTTATCTGGCCCTGGTGCATTCAAATCCCTCCTTTCATGAAGTCCAACTTGGAGAAATTCCGGATAGTATTTTCAAAAGTGGTACTCACCTTGATCAACAGAAACTAAACCATACAGAATCAGTGCTCTGTCTCAGAGTTGGCTGTACGCTATGAGCTGTAGATCCATGCTTTCATTGCAGGACTGGGAGATATATACTACTACAAAATATATATATAGGCATGCACATATATATATATAGGTAGGTAGCAAGAAAACATGTACATTTTATCCTGTTTTTATATGGACTGTGAAATAAATATTATTAATAATAAATGTCTAAGAAAATACCTTTCAAAGGTTCTTAAATCATTCAGGAACTATTTAATGGACAAGTAGTATACTTCACAGTTAATTAATCTCAACCAGAAATGTGACATACTTTATCAAAGTACACTGTCAGGTTAGTTCTATGAACATTCATCCATACAAACAACATTATTCATATGAGCAGCCACTGGTATTATTAAAATAGTTTTGGACTGTGAAAAGAGATATATCCATTGTGCCTGGTCAGTCAAAAATTTAATAGAGATTTCACACTAAATAGTGACATTTCCTCCAGTGCATTTAGTAAATAAGATTTCTAGTAGTGTCTAAACCTACAGTTTCTTTGAGACTGCTGCATCAGGACTTTGCATCCTCTTTTAAAAATAAAATGCAAATAACAGTTTGTTGCACAGCAGTGATAAGGCCTCGCTTCTATTATGTATTTAAATAAGAAAGAACATTTTACATTATCTAAAATAGATAGGAAAAAAAATGCTGGTAATCTGCTTTCAGAGTACTCAAGGGGTTGGGCAGATAGCAAACAGTGGCACTATAATTTATTAACTGCGTTATATTGCTTGTATTAATAAAAAGTAAATGAAACATACAGACAATGCTCCAAGTAAAAAGGGTTTTACCATCAGTATAATTACAAAAAGGCTACTTTACGTTAAGCGTTTAGTTGAGATGTTTGGCTGGGATTTCGTAAAGGCATGTAATTTTCAAAAGAAGTTTGATAGAAGTATACGCCAAGTTTCCATGGGATATTGCTGGCTCGGCTCTCTTAGCTTTCTTTGAAACTTCTCTATACAAATCGCATCTGAGCTATATTTGTATAAGACAAAAAAAGAAGAAGTTTGGGTCTTTATGGTTTCTACTGTTTCTACCGTGCCGTCAAGCTAACAGTTCTGCTCAAGCTGGCATGGCTAAGGCGCACTGATTTTTGCACCCAGAGGCGAACAGAGGAGAAGCATAGCTCACAGCGTACAAAACCAGCTTGAGCTCTCCAGCTGGAACAGCCAGGTAGCCCCTACAACTGGGTCGGCTGGGAGAATCTGCCTTAACTCCTAAACAACGCTGCCATTCCAGCCTGGGGTTCTTCAGCAAAAAGATTTCTGACTTTGCCCCAGTGCCTTCTTACCGATGCAAATAGTAACTTAAGGCAGAAGTTTAGCTGTCTTCAGAAAAAAACAAAAAAAAAAGGTATTTTATACTGATATACTGAATTTTATTCCCTTTATCTCTTCAGGACCCGTGGAAACCTGTCAAATATTTAGGCCGCAGTTTCACCGACGCGGAACCCACCGATGCTGGGTTGAAGCCCCGTGGTTTCCCTACCTCACTGGTTTTTACCTGGAGTTCACTGCTTGCCAACAATTGGCTGTTCTTCACGTTATTTGTAAAGGCCAGTCTGGATCGCCTCCAAATATTTGTTTCGGGATACAAATATTTGATTTTAGAAAGAACAAGGTATCCTAAAGCAAACAGGCAGGGAGTGTCTGCAACGGCAGCCTCGTTACCTTCTCCGAGCTGGTGGGCAGGGAGTCAAGGGTAGAAGTCAGGCACGGAGCTCACAGAGGGGTGTTTGGGGGGCTTGTTTTTAAATATTCTCATCTCCTCCTTAGGGCCCGTGGGTTACAATAGCCGTTAGGATGCACACCGAAGGATAAAGGGGAAAAAAAACGCATTTTGAAGTAGTTTTGACTTATTTGTAGCTGTATTAGACAGACTTTTAAGTGCTCGTCAGTCCCCCGGTTCGAAGCCCTGCTAGCCGCTCTCGGTCAGCCCCGATTCTTGCGTTTATCCGCTGTTACTCTGCTGTGGAACACCCGTTCGCTTCCCCGGGGAAGCGGCGCGGGGAGCGGCGCGCACCTCCCGCCGCCGGCGGGCTCAGCCCGGCAGACAATGGGAAGGAAATCCCACCCTCCGCCGGCCCCGGCCAGCGGCGGGTTTCCTCACAGGCAGGGGGGGAAACGTTCGTTCAAACAAAAAGCGGGCTCAGGGCCCTCTCCAGCCTCCCCCCTCCCCGCCCCACACGCCCTCCTTCCCCGGGGCGAGGGCTGGGGGCGGTGCGAGGCCGCGGGGCCCTCAGGCATTTCCTCCTTCCCCGGGCTGGAAGGAAGGCTCCTGGGAAGGCAGAGCCGGGAGCGGGGTCTCCGGGCCAGAGCTGGCACAGCTGGGGCTGAAGTAGCTCGGTTGGGCAAGGAGTTTGCTTGTTAAAACCGTTTCTAGAGCTGGAACCGGCCGGTCAGGGTGTAATGGTTGGGGGGTCCTGCCATCTGCTTGCTTGCGCGGCTGTGGGGAAAGGAAACAGGCTGCTAACGTGAGAGAAGGAAGGAAACGTGATGAAGTTGCTTCCTTTGAAGGAATGGGGCTTGGAGGGCAGATGAAGCTGTGCCTGCAGAAGGCCAGTTTTGCTAAAACAAATGGCACCCAAACTAAGAATGTAAACCATGGCTGTGAATTAAAGGCGATACGGGGCAGGTTCATGGGAAAGAAATCCCTTGCAGGTTGGGGACACGCAGACCATGACTCGGGAAATCCCTGAGCTGGAACTAGAGGCTGAGAGACAGATGCCCTAGAGGTGCCTGGCTCTTACCGTGTTTCCCACCATAGCCCCTTATATCCACTACCCTTCTTGTGCATTGAGAAGATCAACACTGCCTAGTAGCATGCAGGCTGGGAAATACATCTCCATGTTCCTTTTAAAGGATGCTTCTTTTCAAAAGATTCATGGGTGTTGTTTTTTTTTAAATTCTAATAGTGGACAATGCCATGCCATGAGGATATGACCTTTTATTCTTACCATGCTCTTTTTGCCAGTCTCTTGGTTTAGTGGTACAACTGTCGAACACACGGGTGAACAAGTACATCATCAATGGTGGTTTCTATGTTTCGGGCTCAGGACCATGGAAACCTCAGTTGAACAGTGCCCTTAGTAGAGCAGGGAGTGTCATGTCCCCCTATCATGGGACCCATTGCCAGCAAATGAATGCATTGCCCAAGCTGCTTCTCCAGGACTTTCTACCATCTTCTTGGCTGAACCAAACCCACCTACTGTGTGCTCAAGGCTTTATCTGGCTTTGTAAAATCACTGTTTTCTGCTGGTGGTGCCAACCTACTTCACTGTGTGCTCCACTCCCAGCTGCATGGAAACAAAAATAATCTGAATGTGTTTCCTGAGAGGCAGGTCCGCTGTGTTGTGATCAGAGAAGTATTAATGCAGAAAATTAGTGTAAATTTTTCATCAGAACAAAGTTTAGCATCATAGTTTTCTTTGCAGTAAAAATGTCAGCAATGCATTTAATTTAGGAAGCTGGGGGGAAGGGAACAAAGCTATAATAACGGCAGGCTCAGGAAATCCACTGAGCTGAAAACAGTTGGAGGATGGGAGAGTCTGAGGGAGAAGCTTATGCTGTTCCTTTTTTCCTTGGGCATAGAAAACAAAATAGCAGGCTCAAGAGGGGGACACAGAGCAAAGAACTCCCAGCAATATCTGTTGCTCCATGATGGTGTCTAAGGAAAAAGAGCATGTCACCCAGAGGTGCTGTCTTTGCAGGCCTGATGTGATGAGAATTGAAGTAGACCTCACAGCAGCCAGCATCCTCCCTTTTCAGTTTCCTTTTCCTTGCTATATGTCCTTGCCACTGCAGACTGGCCATTCAGTGCTAGCTAGCTACAGCGCTCAGAGGAGCTTGATGAGGAAGCTTGGTGGTGCCTGAGAAAGTGAAGGTATAAATAAAAAGGTGGGAGGAAAAGTACAGGCAGAATTCCTAAAGATGTTCTGGGAGGTTTTTTGTGGGGTTTGACCCCCCATTGTGGGGAGGTGGATCTTTGGTTTGTCCCTTTATGTCACTTAGTACTCACGAGTCAGATAGTTGCATCCAGAGGGAAGTGGTCAGTGGTTAACAGCTCAACGTCCAGACGGAGATCAGTGACAAGTGGTGTCCCTCAGAGGTCTGTATTGGGACCAGTACTGCTTAATGTCTTCATCAATGACAGAGACAATGGGATTGAGTGCACCCTCAGCAAGTTTGCAGACTATCAACCCATGTGGTGCAGTTGACACATTTGAGGGACAAGATGCCATCTAGAAGGACCTGAACAAGCTCAAGAATTGGGCCCATGTGACCTTCACAAGGTTCAACAAGGGCAAGCGCAGCATACTGCGCAACCCCTGGTATCAATACAGACTAGGGGATGAAGGGATTGAGATCAGCCCTGCTCATAAGGACTTGGTAGTGGTGGATGAAAAGCTGGACATGAGCCTGTGATGTGTACTCGCAGCCCAGAAAGCCAACCATATCCTGGGCTGCATCAAAAGGAGCGTGGCCAGCAGGTCAAGGGAGGTGATTTTGCCCCTCTGCTCTGGTGAGACCCCACCTGGCGTACTGCATCCAGCTGTGGAGTCCTCAGCACAGGAAAGACACGGATCTGTTGGAACAGGTCCAGAGGTCACAAAAATCAGACAGTTGGAGCACCTCTCCTGTGTGGACAGGCTGAGAGAGTTAGGGGTTTTCAGACTGGAGAAGAGAAGGCTCCAGGAACACATGGTTGCAGCCTTCTAGTACTTAAAGGGGGTTTATAAGAAAGACGTAGCAGGGCCTGTTGTGATAGGTCATAGGGTAATGGTTTTAAAGTAAAAGAGATTTAGACTAGATAGAAGGAAGAAATGTTTTATGCTGAAGGTGGTAAAACACTGGCTCAGGTTGCCCAGAGAGGCGGTAGATGCCCCATCCCTGGAAACCTTAAAAGTCGGGCTGAAAAGGGCTCTGAGCAACCTGATGTAGTTGAAGATTGCTCATTGCAGGGGGGTTGGACTGTGTGACCTTTAAAGGTCTCTTCCAACCAAAACTATTCTGTGGTTCTACGTGTAAGTACCCTGTGGGTATAATAACTGGTAATAACAAAACAGTAAGTCTGCCAAGTGTAGCTGTAGATTAAGATACAAAATGCATTTTTTTTTCACTGTGTTCTGTCTCTACATTTTCATGCACAACTGGGAATAGAAGTTTATCCTAAAAAGTTTACCTGTGAGTAAACTGACATATGTTTATGACATATGACATGACATGTGTTTATGCCAGCATTATGCTTCATGAAAACTGTATGCCTGATGCAGCAGACTCTGCCAAAAGAAATTTAGCTCCATATTTTTTAACTAATTCCAAACCACAGAGTGGGTTTGTGCCGGTTTCATACTTTGTGGCTTCTGGCTACAGCACTTTGGGTAAGAGAGCTAGTGCCATAACGTGGAATATGAAAAAAGTTTTGACGCCCATTTCCAAGGACACACCAAAACTCTCTCGTACACGTTTTTCGAGTCTTGATATAATATCTAAAGAAAATTTTGTCTGTGCAGAATAAAGACAAAAACCTTAACTTTACGTTTAAACTGAAATAGGATGTATTATTATTTCATGAGGGTGCGGTGACTGGAGATAAATCATAGAATCATCTAGGTTGGAAGGGATCTTTAAGATCATCCAGTCCAGCCATCAACCTAACTCTGACAAAAACCCATCACTAACCCATGTCCCCGAGCACTATGGCAACCCGCTAGAAAAACTAAGAGGTAGTACCTTTTGTTCTTAAAATAATTACAAAACCAGAGGTTTTTACAGAAGGAGACGTTATAAATGTTAAAATTGCAGGGAAATACTAATTTTATTGTGCATCATATTAAATGCCAGGATAGCCAATAATAAGAAGGAAATATCTGATATTTAAGGTAAGTGAGGTCCGTCATCCCAAGGCAGTGGAAAATCGTGGGTAGGGAGGTACTAAAGCATGCATCAGGAGTGTGCAGAGACATCCAAGTGCAGTTGCACTGAGTTCATGACAAGCTGGGTTTGGTGGGGTTTGTTCCAGCCCAAATGAAATGATTTTTGCAAAGACACACAGTGTCTACCCTGCGCCTCAAAGCTTTCCATGTTTAAAGTTGGCCTGTTAGCTCCAGTGGACTCAGGCTGGTTCCGTGCATTCATGTGGCACTTCTCTGGGATTAGAAAACCTTTCCAGGAAACAGATTTCTGTCGTGTATAGAGCAGAGACATCCAAATGTTTCTGAAAGTGGTAATGTGTTTCCACAAGTACTGAAGCAAAGCTAATCCCCCTTGTTGGACCCAAGCAGATCATATGCAGAGTAACCCAGCTGTGGCTCTGTGCAGCTTTTTCCCAAGCTCCACTTTCCAGGAACACAGTGTTTCACATGGCATTAGCTCTGGTCTCACACAATTTATTATGCCAGTTGTGATGCTAGGCAAAAGAGGCAAAATTGTTTCTGGAACAGAGCTGCTCTTGAAGCTAACACACTGCTGGAGCTAAAAATCCCTCCCAGACTGAAGCTGGCCTGGCATGAAGCCATCTTGATGTGCTCACAGCTTTCATGTATCCTGATTTCATCTGCAGCTCGAATAAGCCTCCTAGAGACATCCCTGTTTGGCTGTACAGGAGAGTCATAATTAATAGCAATGTTTGTGTCAGTTTTGAGCCATTGTGGTCAAGATGAAAGCTCCAATATCTCCATTTGCCATTCTGTCATTGTGACCCGTTATTTGAAAGCATCCTCTAATATCCAGAGTTAAAGGTAATAATGTTGGATAAGATAAATTAGTTTTGAATCCAGTATTGTCAATTTAATTTTTGTGGCATTCTGTGAGGAATCACCTGCTCAAAACTAATTATAATATTGAAATCTAGTCCCGTCTCTAACAACCTTCTTACACCGACGAACTAGGAGAGAATGCCATGACAAGTTAAACAAGTGGAATTTATACCCTGGGACTCTTTGAAATGATAGGATTTGCAAAGAGTGCTGGGTCAAGTAGATTGTGTATTGTTTGATCCTCCATGTCATGCAGGGTTTGTGTTATGGATCATTCACAAGTAGTAGATATTTTGAATATATTTTCTATTTATCTTGGCTAATAGCTGCATTGTGTTCAGCAGAAGGCAATGCAATCACTTGAAAGATTTCTCATTAAAAAAAAATAATGATTAAAGCTCTATTAACTTTAATAAGAGTAATGTGGGGTTCTGACATATCGCCTAAATTTTCCAGACATAATATTCATAAGTTATAGTTACGTATTAGCAGGGTAACTAAGATACAGTAACCATTGAAATAGTAACTTTGAATATCCCGATTTGCTGAATTTAAAAAAGTTCCATTGAATTTCTTCAATTTTGAATTAAAAAGAATCAGATTTTGGCATGCTGAGCTGCATGCACGTGTCCCTCAGGGCGATGGTGATAATACATTTTGTGTTCAGTACCTGCACTTACTAAATTTTTCACACAGAGAAACAGTCACATATTTTATTTTTAGTATTTGCATGCTTTATAGCCTCTTCTTAGTGCTGGACTAGTGCTAATTGTGTTCATTTGTTAACACAGAAGGGAAGATTTATCATCCTTGTATTCCAGCTCTTATCTGCAGGTCATGCTACTTTTCCTCTCAGTTATTTATGGGAACGTTTTCCCTTGTAGGTGACAACTATATTGCATTCACTTTGACCGTAAGATTGCCTTTGAATGGTTTAGCACAGCTCCACGGTGTTGGGACAGACACAGAGACACAGGTTTTTCCTTCTTTCTCCCATAAGTCTCTAGAGATCCCGGGAATCCTGTTCAAGTGCCAATTAAATAAGCGTTGTGTTTCTTTAAAGAAATGCTTCCAACCATTCACACAGATGACCCCTTCTTTAAACAAACAAACAACAACAACAGCCAAAAAACCCCCAAAAGAATATTATTCCAGAAAAAAAGGATACAGAGCAGAATTATAAGGCTAGAGAATGTATGACGTGACTTAGTAGCTTGGTAACTGTGGAAGGAGCTGGTGGTCATGCTGGATAATTAGTTGAACATGAACTTGTGTGGGTAATGAAAGGAAGATATTACAGTAAGTACGGTAAAGTAGAATGCTTAAGAGGAGCAGTAAGAAGTTGAAGACCAAATTAGAAACAAGAAGCCTTTGCAGCATTTGAAGCAGTAAGTCTACAGGAAAGTTGTTATGCCATTGACTTAAGGTCTAGCTTTAGTCTGTATTAGCAAATAAATCTAACCCTTAAACCAACCTGCACAACGTAGCTTACGTTCAGGTGGCTAAACTCTGCTACCCCCAAAAGACAGTGTTCTCATCTAAACAGCCTTTTGGGGATAATGTCTGGCTTGTACCGTCCTTGGGTCCTACTTGGTCTTTTGTTTTGTTTTGTTTTGTTTTTCCTTCAGAGACCATATTAACCATTCAGCAAAACTGCTGACCACGTGCCGGTGCTTGTGCTTGCACTGTAGCACCACTGAACTGATCAGTGCAGACATTGCTTCTCTATTTATACTACCTGCATACTCCAATTTGTAGAATTATATGCAAGTCCAGCTATTCTTAAAAATAATTCATTTACAGACGAGCCTGAAATCAAATCAGAATTCCTGTAACCATTGCCCTGAACAAATCATTTTGTTAATACTAACGTGAGGAAACTGTTTGCAAAGCAGCTACAAGCCTCGCAAGCCATGAGATGGATTTGAATGTGCATTCATGGTATACAGTTTACAATTACCAGAATTAAATGCATCCTGTCTAGTGTCTCTTTGTGTGTGAAAGATATTAATTTGTTTACTATTTAGTTCTCATAAGAACTAAATAAGAACATGCATTTTTAAAAAAATTGAAAACTCATGGGGCTTGTACTGAAAGCCCACTGTTTTCGAGCATTTTGAATCTTCTACTTCTTAAACAGCTTTTTTAATGATTTAAGGCATGTTTGAGTTAGCAAGCACAATTAATATCTGAATAATTTACTTAAGCATACACATACAACCTGTTTTAATTAACAATGGTAGAAGTGTTGAAAGTAAATGTATAAAAATAAGTTTTGTGTGTCAGAAAAGTTAGTACAACTTTAAGCTCCTTATATCCTATTTCATGAAAAAATACAATATGAAAAATGGAAACTAAAAAAGTAGGGCCTGTAGTAATAGCAACAGCTGTCATGTATATATATTTTTTCTCTCCCTTGCATATTAAAACAGGCTAAATAGAATCCATTAAACTTTTCTTTAGAGCTGCCCTGGAAAGGAAGTAGTTATGACTCTTCTCACGGGCAATGAGCGACAGGACAAGAGGGAATGGCTGCAAGCTGCAGCAGGGTAGGTTTAGGCTAGACATTAGGAAAAAATTTTTCATGGAGAGAGTGGTCAGTCAGTGGAATCAGCTGCCCAGGGCGGTGGTGGAGTCCCCATCCCTGACTGTGTTTAAGAGCAGATTAGATGTGGTGTTGAGGGATATGGTGTAGGGGAGAACTTGTAGAGTAGGGCTGATGGTTGGACTTGATGATCCCAGGGGTCTCTTCCAACCTAAATGATTCTATGATTCTATGATTCTATGACAGATTCCATCCAAGAAATTACATTTTTTTTAACGTTGAAGCTTATAATGAAAATGCTTTGCATTATTGTATAGTATTCCTCCTGTACTATGAAATAGAGAGGGGATAGTGAAGCTCTACTGCTGCTTGTCATATTAGAACCGTAGAAGCTTTCTGCCCTCCAAAAGGTTATTGCTCAGCATGCCTGTGGTTTACAGGAACATATTTGTGAATCTTTTAATTCAACAACAGAAGACAGATTGTACCAATTATTTTTGTTACACTGAGGTATTACTGATCTTTGCTTATTTGGCAGTTTAGTTTTGGAAAATAATTCAGACAATATTCATTGTGCTAGCATTCAGAAAACACAAGTTGTAAGTTAATAGCACTGGAATTCAGGAGAGGGGCAATGGCAAAAAAAGGGATGTTATTCCCAACATCTTGTTCTGAACACATCAAATAATGTTGCAGCCATCTCTCTTTTATTAAGGCTATGAAGATTGTAGCACTTACATGCCTAAATAGAGCTTTAATAGAAAAAGTTAAAAAATTGTATACATTTGACAGATGTCAAAGCCTTAAACAGGGTATACAGGCAGGGAAACACAGAAAATTCCAGTTACAATGCCATTTTAAAATACTTACTGTTACCTGATGTGAACCATTTGTAAATGCTTAGAATTTTGAATGTTCTTTGCAAAATATAGTAAGAGTCCCTGCAATGCCAAAATTTGTAAGTGTACCTCTGAGTGTCAGTAAAATCCCAAAGAATCATGAATGATTTCTTGTGGTTTTGTATTTTGATTGCATCTGTACTGTTGGACCATTCATAAGGGCACCCTCTACATCTCTGAGTTCAGAGGGAACTTAAGGCCCCTTAGAAGTCAAGAAAATTTAGCTTGAGTGAGGCCTTTAGAGTTGCTCCATTTCTTCTGTTTACACCGAAACCTAGAAAAATAATCTCATGGTTTTGGAAGTTGTTTTTACAGGCATGCATACAAAAGAGAAATAAGAGCCCACTTTTGGTACTTTACAAAAGTGATTTAGCAAGGCAGAACACGAAACTCCATTCTTTCTAGCAAACTCAGTAAATCACTCTCATTCTACTAGTTTCAACGTTTCCTGAAGTTCCAAGTTGTAAATGAGCTAGGGCCTGATTATTACCCTTGGGAAGTTTTTGTATTTGCTAAAATGAATGTGAGAAGAAATAAACCTCTCTGAAACAGTAAGAGCCTAATCTGAATTCCAGTGAAACTGTGTGGAGAGAGTTCTCTCCCTTACACAACAGGAGGTTTCATGTATTTCACAAATGAAATGCATCACTTACACAGCCTGTGCTGTACCAGAACAGGAGTGTGATTCTTAAAGGAAGGGACAGGCATGTGCCCACATATTTCGGGACAGTAGTATTCATTTTCTGTCTGTTATGGAGTGGTGTTTGGTGACAGCCAGGAACGTAAGGACAGGAAGGATCCGAGACCCTGCTCAGCTAGAGACATCACCCAAGAAAAGGGAGACTAGAGGGGAAATATTTTTTCACCAACCTTGTTCTCTTGCCTATTTTTGTTCTCATTTTATATCTTTTCCTTACCTCTCTTCCTATTGCCCCTTTAACTTTGCTGACTGCATGAGTCTTCTATCACAGTGAAGCACTTAAATGAACTTCAAGGTAAGAAGGAAGACGGTGGAGGCACAAGCCATTATGTCTGAGTGGACATAGCTCAGGAGGGTATCAGCATTATGCTGGTGTGGTCTTAATCAAATTTATAGTTTAAGATATTAGAAAGATTTGTCGGATGCTCAGTTTGTATTTATTTACTAAGATTGTAATTTTTTTTTAGTAATTTGTAAGCTATCATTTTTGGGGGGTGTGTGTGTGATAAACCTTTGCACAAAACACTCAGCCCTGTATATTCGTGCAAAATGTAAAATAGATTCCTGGTAGGCAAATGTAGAGTACATACTGCCACACTAAACTGGTGATTGCTTTCAAACCATTGCTTTCTACTTCATTGCACATAAATATGATTCTCCTAACCCCATTGCTTGCGTTTGACAGGAGGAAAATCACAAGTTTCATGCAAGAATAGCTAAAAGCAAACTAAGAAGGAGCATCTTAAAGAAAAAGAGCAGATAAAGCTCACTGCCATAGCTATGTGCCTTAAAGCACTTGTACTGCTGGTGGGCATGGTCTAAGATACCTTCTTCTGGCCAGTTCCAAAGTATGAGTAACTGTAGCTGGGTCCGCATTTGAAAGGGCTGTTTGCTAAGCCCTGGTGAGGCACTAAAAACAGAAAGCTGACCTGATTATACAGCCCATGAATGGATGCATGCTTTTCTATCATAATGAGTGATTTTGTCATTTTGAGATGATGTGGTTTAACCACAGCAGGCAGCTCAGTCCCACACAGCCGCTTCCTCGCTGCCCTGCAGTGGGATGGGGGAGAGAATTGAAGGGTAAAAGTGAGAAAACTCCTGGGTGGAGATAAAGATAATTTAATAGGTAAAGCAAAGCTATATGCACAAGAAGAGAAAAATAAGGAATTCATCCACCACTTCCATCAGCCCCCAGGTGTTCAGCCATCTCCAGGAAAATGGGGCTTCATCGCAGGTTATAGTGACTTGGGAAGACAAATGCCATAACTCCAAACATTCTCCCTTCCTCCTTCTCCCACCTTTTATTGCTGAGCATATGGAATGGGTTATCCTTTTGGTCAGCTGGGGTCAGCTTTCTTGTCTGTGTCCCCTCCCAGTTTCTTGTACACCTCCTGACTGGCTGGGCAGGGTGAGAAACAACGAATGCCTTGGCCCTGGGTTAGCACTGCTCAGCAATCCCTAAAACATCCCTGGGTTGTCAACGCTGTTTTCAGCACAAAGGCAAAACAGAGCACTGTAAGAGCCTCCATGAAGAAAATTAACTCCATCCCTGTCAAAACCAGTACATAAGATTATGTACTATAATTCATCATATGACTCAAATCCAATAAGAAGGGAGGGTCAAGTAGCATCCTTGCTAAATGGAGTGTTTACCATAAGCATGAGACACCAGTGTCTCCTCTGGTATCATTCATAAAGATTGGAGTGTTGATTCTGCCATCTGCAAATGCTCAGTTTGGGACCAGTTTGCTAACCAAGGCAAGCAGTTTCTCCTGATGTTCTCTCTGTGCAGGCCTCTTTAAAAAATATTTTTTTAAAATGTGTTTTAGTAGTTGGTTATATTTGTTTCCATCAAGGACATAGTTACCATCTTTTTTCAGCCAGTGTTTACCTTGGGAATGTGAAGCCGAGGACAAGGTGATTTAATTTTGCTGATTGGAGATTCAAACATTTAAGAAAATTGCTGCTTACCTGGTTTTAAAACAACTTCAACTAATGGCAATACGTGAATTTTGAGGTGGATCCTCTTTTAGATGTTCTTTCCTAGAATAATTTTTAAAGCATTCCAGAAACAAAGCAGGGGAAAAGGGGAAATTCTATTTTGGAAAGAGTGAAGCTTTTAGTAACTGTATTCATATAAAAGCTATAACATAATGAGATATTGCAGGGTGGGATGAAGGGGGACATTAGGATGTGATGAGAAAGGAGACATACATAATTGCAGTTATGAAAACTTTGTAAGAGAGGACTTCATACTTATCAGTTACATATTGTACAGTACATAAAGTTTTAAATAGGCTGAGACGTTGCTGAATGTGTGCTCCATCCACTTTCAAAATGTAAATGAGAAGGAAATAAAGTCTCGCTATGGATACTATCACCTGTACATCTGGTGGTGTGAGTTTGCCATCTATGAACATACTGGTCAGTGGCTGAGCCTTATGTGCATGGGCATCTTGAAGGACCACAAGTTTCTCCTACTAAGCTTCATTACAGCTGCAGTTAAAAAAATAAGGTATAAAAATATGTTCATTATGTGGTTATAAGATTTATTTCTGATATCTTATGGGGATAGCTGTGCAGTCTGTATTGGATTCTTTTTCCCCTCTTTGAGAGAACACAGGAAAGTTAAGGAGTGTTTGCAGTTTCTTCTTAGGTCTGTAGACTGCTTATCAGTGATGGTCCCACGATTTGGCCTTCAGTGCTGAAACTGCTTTTTGTCTTTTTCTGCCAGACACTGCAAATGTACTAGATTGCTTATTGGCAGCATGGGTGGGAGTAAATCAAGGTCACAAGTTAATCAAGGTTAATCTGGAAAAAATACCAGTGACGATGAGAACGTGGAAGCACCTACTGGCTTTGCCAGCATGGCTTGGAGAGTTTGAATTACCCTGGGTCTGGGTATCTGAAAGATCATTGCTCATCTTGGGATCCTTCATAGGATTCGTGTCTGGTTTGGTGGTGCAGTGTGTTGTCAGCATTGCAGCTCTCAAGGATTCAGAGCTTGCTTAGCAGAGGGTTTGCACTTCTGCAGCCTGCTTCCAACAGGGTGAAAAGCCCAATGTTTGAAAGCCTGGTGTTGCAATGTAAGAATTCCTTTGTATTTCATTATTTGGAGAGGGAACGGGGCAAATAACGAGGATTTATTTGATTAATCTAATTGTTAATTACTGTTCTTTAATTATTTCAGGTTCCCACATGCCAAACTTATTGGGCGTGCTAGTACTTTTCAAAGTCATGGGGTTTTTCTTTAAATAGTGATTTGGAAAATTTTAAGAAATGAGTGAAAGTAGAGTACCAAAATGGATAAATGATTCACACACTGAGTTTTCCAGTCTGAAATAAACATCAGATAACAAACTCAAGCCCAAGGGGTATATGTTGGCAATCAATTCTGCTCAGCCAGACATTCATAAATATGATTTATTTAAATTATGTGCTGTTCAATAAACATCTGAATCTTTATTTATACCTCTTGATTTGCCAAAATGTTTTGCTAGGAAACTAAGAGGATGAGGAAACATGATAAGAACTACTTTCACCATCTGTTAAAGGAGAAAACTTGACATATTTTTTTTGAAGACACATGCATATTTTCTTCTGAAAAAAATATTGTGAAAGACGACTTATGGCATGGTCAGGGGACAAAAGGAACATAAAGCAATTTTTAACCTACTCTATATGCGAGTAGCTAAAATAGTTGTTTTAATAATGTAACAGGGTTATAGAGAAGTAACAATGAATTTCAGTAATCTTCCACTACCTTTCCTTAGGCACATGTTACAGCTGGAACAAAGTCTTCCTGGCCTTTAATTTCTTTACCATAGCAGTTTGTTATCACAAGAGCAGGTCTGTGCATGAAAGGGATATGTTATTTCAGAACTTTATGAGGAAAAAAAAATAATGGAAGTAATTTTGTGTTAAGCAAATTACAAACAAGCAGAAACATGAAATTTTGGCACACATTAGCAAGTAGAACTCCAAGAAACTTGTTGATGCCTATTTACAGTGGTCCCTGTAGATATTCCTGGCTTTTCTTTGGCTTCAGTTCACCTTACTACTGTGACAGCTAGGAGTTATGTGTTATTTTAACTCTCAAAAGCCATAAAGGGATTAGGCCCAGATTGTGCTGAATTCTGCAAGGATATATAGAAACATGCTTTTCCTCCCTGAAGATTGTTTTTAGGGCCAGAGACAGAAGAGGTAAAGAGAAGAGATGCAATATGTGCATGGAAATAATAATTTAGTATGAAACTTTAATTTAGGAGATTATTTGTATTTTATTTGTTTATATTTAAGTATTATTATAATTTCATTATTTTGTTCTACAGTGGTTTTCTTCCAAGGCCTTTTGCAGTACTTCCTCTCCCCATTTTCCTTTAAAAAACTGAATTCCAGTTTTTATTTTCATCTTTGTTCCCTAAGGAAGCACATGATCACATTTTGTTTGTGTGAGAGAGAGAAAAAAGTTGTTGTTACAAGTTTTGTGAACATACATAGTAGGCTGGATAGAGGAGAGTCTGCAGAATCCTTTATTAGATGATCCACATCCACATTTCTACAAAAAGCCACTGGAAGCAGTTCTCCACAAGTGTCTGCTGACCAAGTCCCTCTGTGCTGGCACTTTATTGCAGCACTTGGCGTGCATTTGTAGTTTTAATGATCAGCCATTCATCTATCTGGAGATGCAGTTACCTGCTCCCCACAAAGGACTCTGGTACCAGATATGCAACAGGGCACTGGGGTACTTCATTTTTCAAAAACATTCCCTGTGTTCTTTAAGATTCAGAACATTCTGTTTTCTTTAACGCTGTCCTTCAGGAAGAGATTAATTACAAATGAAGGATGGAGAACGGTGTTTGATAAATATTACATGCTGAATATCACCAGGAGTGGTAAAATAACCAGCTGGTCACCGGCAATGCAAGTAATTGCAACAGACATATCGTCAGGACTTTTAGCAATGGTTAATTATGATTGCCTACAGGCATATCCTACACCTGTCTGTGTCACCTGCGATTGTTCAATCTGTTGTGTCTGCAAACAATGCAAATTCCATTGTCCTGCAGAGATAAGGATCTGAGAAGTACCCCTTTGTGGGCATGGAAGTAATAATAGCTTCTGAGAAGACATATCTATCACTACTATTTTGTTTGTGTTTGAATATCTGGAATGCAAAAAATATGGAAAGATAGCAAGAGATTTTATAGGATAATTATAGATGAGTTATATGAAGTCTGACTTGTCTTAGCTTAGAGGAATTATGATCAGTTTTCCAGTGAAGACATTTCAGTGTTAGACTTTTGAGAAGCTTGTATTATCATAAACCCTGAGGCACATCCTTTATGAAGTTTTGGCATGAAGAAGTATCCTTTCAGCTACACCTGTGCAATTCGGCTGAGTCCGGAGTGAAATGCCTTTCTCATCTCACAGAAGTATGTTTACAGAGCTGAAAGTACAACTGAAGAGCGATGAAACTGGGTGCTGATGGACATGGAGCACAAAGACTTGACATCTTCTTGAGAAAGTACAATGCCTAGACAACCTCACTAAGCAGCACCTTTGGCATGGTCGGCACATGAGATGCTTTCCTTTCAAAAAGTATCTCATAATGATCAATTTTTATTTAGACTCTTGGCCGTAGGATTAACGAGATGTGTACAGCCAGGGTTCTGCTGTAGATTAGATGGCCTCTTCTTTCCAAAGTGACTTGAGATAATGGTGCCTTCAGATTTTATTGGTTAAACTTGGGAATCCTTGGAATGTTAAGTCCTTTCAAAGGGTTACGAAAGGGACATCTGAAGTCTGTGAAACTCCAGTCAGTGTCCATTTTTAAAAACTTGGGTTCTGAAATAATGAAGAGGTTGCTCAGTGTAAAACCTGCTTTGGCTCCCATTTAAATCACTGATAAATTTCTTCCTGATTTAAATAGGAACAAGAACAGATTCTTGATGTATTTTTCATTTGAGATTTGCAAGTTGTTTTGCTTGTGCACCACTCTGAACTATGCTCTGCTTGAGTTACGCTCACAGGAATGAATTTTTCAAATATAAGAAAATATATAATCCAAAGATTGCTTTCAAGTCAGTCTGTATTTTCCTGGAGATTTTAATGCTGTCTCTTTTTAGTAAGTTACTTGTATAAGTTTGTAAGGAACTGAACATTAAAAAAATTCACAGTCTAGCTATATATTTATATGTTGTCTAATATGAGATACATCGATGCGTATGTAGAATATACCCCATTTGTTATTTATAATTTAAATCCTATGAAGCAGTTTTCAGAGGAAACTCATTATTTCTTTGAAGAAAGGCTCAGCTGGCATGGATTTACTATTGGTTACTAGGATTAAGAATAAAATTAAAATAGTGAATCCTCTTATAATAGGGCCAGATCCTCAGAAGATGTAAATCATAATGGCTCAATGTAAGTAAAGTAAGCTAGGACAATTTACATCAGTTTAGGATTTGACCTTCTCCTCGGAAAATTATTTCTCTGAAGATCATACTGCCTATATTTGTCATACTTTGTGCCTGGCAGAGAATTAATTAACACGTAATTGCTTTGGTGAACTCAGGATAAAACTTCTCTGTTCAAGAACTCTATTCATTTACTGATTAACTTGCTTCATGGCTGAGTTAGTTCTGCAGGGTCATGTTGTACTAATGACCAGAGCACAGGAACATTGTCAAGCCAATGAGGACGAGGTAGGCTTGGAACTGTTCCAGATTCTGTTCAATTAATCACTGAGATTTCAGGAGCTTTGGGGACAGAGTTGAAAAGTAAGTTGAAGAGAAAGTATGTGAAGAGTTAGATTCATATTCCAGACAGAGGGAGTGGGAGGGAGAACTTACCGGATGAGACTCAAAGGAAGATGAATTGAACTAAAATGTGAAGAAATAGAAATTAAAAAAAAGCTGTTGTGATTTCAGCCAAAATTACTATTCAGCCTATTCCGGCAATCTAGGAGAGCTCTACTTGTACCACAGTCGAGCCCCACATTGGGTGCCAATAAAATCTGTGGTGGTTTCAGCCAAAATTACCAAAACCAGACTGGCAAATGGCCCTTCCTCCCCTGAAAAAGAAGGGAGAGGAAGAGAATAAGGAGATTTACAAGTTTAGAATGAACTAAACTACTTTAATGAAGTATTAATACTAAAATGAAAATAAAAACAGAAGGAAAAAAAGAATGAAACAGATACAATGTATACAAAACTGTATCAAGCTGCCAGGATGAGGATCACATCAGCAGCAGGCATCGGGAAACAGACTGGACTCGGTGATCGACAGGAGCTGGATTCCAGATCTGGAGTCAGGAATGCTCAGATCGGGATCAGAGGCAGACAAACAGACAGGGTCCTCCTCAGACGTTGGCCATTGAAGAAAAAGCACTGACTCTTTGGTCCCTCAGCTTTTATACTGAGCATGATGGAGATGGGATGGAATACCCCAGTTGGTCAGTTTTGGGTCACCTGTCCTGGCCGCTCCTCCCCGCAGGTGTGACCCCTCTACTCTTTTCCGCTTCCAACCCTCCAACGGGGCAAATAACAAAATTAGCTGACCTTGGTTGTTATAGCAATAAGGATAAAGGGCCTCTCTGCACCGTTTCTTGGTGTAATCAGGTCTTATCACTGTGAGAGTGAGCAGCTCCTGAGCAGTATGCTGTTAATTTCAGACTTTAGTTAGTTAGGCCCAGCTAACTTACTAGTTAGTTTAGTTAGAGGCCCAGCTAAAAAAGTAAAACTGTAAAACAGAAAATTGCTTTGTTTTACCTCAAACCAGGACAAATGCATAAAACTTGTTACTGATGATTTTTCAGAGGATTTTTATTTTTCCTTCTAAAATGTAATTTAATTTTGTTCTTTTTCTTCTCTAACGCTGCCTGATAACGCAATCTCTTTTGTCAGTGCGGCGACTTGCGTATGTACAGACCTAGCTCAGATCTCTTTTACAAAGTGTCCTCTTTCTAGTTCACAGTCCAGATTTTCTGCCACAACACACTCTATATGTAACCTAAAAAATAAAATAAAACGCTGTGTTTAAAACCTAAAACTTGTTCTTGTTAAGGTCAATGAGAACTGCAAATGCTTGGTATCTCCCGGAGAGGTCTGAGAGGCAGGCATGGTCTCTGGACACGTGGTTCCAAATCCCATTAGCGCTACTGAGATAATGGCATGTGCGCTGGAAGGAAAATAGACTGTTCAAAGATTAGAGGAGACCATGTTTTTCTCATAATCAGCAGTTCAGTTATTGATTTCTTTTTTTAAATAGCACTCAGCTGAAAACTTTCAGCAGCTGCAGTACAAGGCTAGCTTCACACAGGTTCAGGCAAAACCTGGATTTCAGGAAATTGGGCAGAATCTTTCTAATTGTGATTCTATATTTTCAGGTAATCTTTTGTGGGCTGCTTAACACTATTGTATCGAGTGACTTGAACTTGAATTGTAAATACTAAACATATCACAAATGCTGTTTTTTAATAACTGGCTGCATATTTTTCTGGGAAAAAAACTTTCAGCTTTGCCTGGTCAAATCAACTCAGATGCAATTAAATTCAATTGAAAGTTGAACTGTATTTTTAGTTTTCCCATCAGTTAGTAGATTAAGTAAAAACTGTACCTATGAGCTTATTTTGTCCTGCCAACTCAGTTCAAGGTTTCAGACCATCTAGACCTCAGTGTTACCTTGAGTTATTTAACTTTACTGCATAACTCACTGTGGGAATGCAAGTTTTTTTCTTGTAAAGATGGGACACTAGTCCTTCAGTTTCTCAGTCTCTAAAATCTGGTCAGTATTTTAATTTTTAATTGAGAAGTGAAACTAAATTCTTTAACCTTACGTAACTTTTAGAGCGTTGGTCAAAAGGCGCCATAGAGAAAATCAATAAAAGCAGGTGTTGTTAATAAACTGAATTTCAGCACTGGGTATCTAATACTATAAGGGCAAAACAATTGCCACTGTGCTGTACAAATTGTGAGGACAATTTTGATCCTCATTTTTCAGATGAGGATCAGTCAGACATTAGGGAACGTCGACACTGTCAGCAAAAATAGAGATGACTTTACAAGTTAATTATACCAATAAAATATGCCAGAAACGTTAAAGCATAGATTTTGGCTTTCTCTATCAAACCCAGGCACAGAAGAAAACTGCTAAGAAAATGCAGTTGTGGTTACTCGTGCAAGTAAACATTAGCAATGTGAAAAAGTTTACCATGAGTATTGCAATTTATTTTACCAGAGATATGGAGATGCAGAGATAAGTAGAAGTCTTTTTTGTTTCTTCCTTTAAATTTATAATTTCTATGGTTTTACATCTCAGAATAAAGATGACCCAAAACATTGAAATACAGAGGAAATATTTTCTATTTGAAAAATAGAAAGGGAGCAAGATCTTTGGATTAAGTTGCCCAGACTGGCTTCCCAAATGGGACTGTGAACAAGGGATAGATGGTCAGTCCTCATCAGTCCAGGCTTTACATCAGCACATATCACAAGGATATTGGAGCACCACAGTTCTCTGTTGCTTGCCCCCCCGTTGTGTTTAGCAAACTCCATTTGAGTTTGTGGGACAGGGGTAGTACTCTTTTGCATTGATTTCTTTCTTACTGCATGTCACCCCTAGCTCTCTGGTGTTGGACTTAAAAAAAATCTTCAGAGGCAGCAGCATCTCCAGAAAGCTACAAGCTGGAGATCTCTAATAACTTGGAGAACTCCAGCTATACTGATTACTGATGAAGGGATCTGGTTTCTTGAGTGTGTCAGTTTACCTTTGTAGGTAATTTGGTGGATTCAGAATGTGCAATAGAGCCCTATGTGACAAAATAATTTGGAGGTCAGCATCTACATGAAGCTATAGCTTTCTGGCTTTGGTAATTTATAAACTGCATTTTGTCATTACTGTTCTACTGACTCTAATTTTTTAATCTAAAATACATCAAATCCCAGTGTTGCTGGTGTTTTGATGAAGAATTTGAAACAGATTACTGGTACTTGAAACTGATTGAGAAGTTGATACAGAGCCTTTCCCACGGCTAAGTCACAGAAGGAGCCCTGGGTTATAGTCCTTCTTCTGGCTTTCAGCCAATGCCAGTTTATGGTTTTAGTGTTCATTTACGAAGTAATCAGTCTGAGAATCATGCCCCCAACTTCATGAAGGAGGAAGTTTTTATATTTCAATATCTATTAAATCAGCAGTGTACTATCACAACAACACAGAGTGTGAGAATAACATCTGAGAGCTGGAAGTAAAGCATTGGCAGCTAGGAAGGTCCAAATAAACTTCCAACAGATCGGATGAACATAGTGGCCTGATCCTCTATGAGAAAGGCTGCACTCTGAAAGGTCCTTTTCAGCAAATGAAAGGCATTTGAAGTCTTCCAACTCTGCCAGCTTTCTCCCTCAAAAGACAAAACAAACAAAAAAACGTTAAATGGCTTTTTAAATTGGCATGGCTTTTTAAAAATTTATCCATTGTTTCCAGGCTTGACCCTTGTCCAAAATAGAATACAGACACTTATTAAGACTCTGTGACTTTGTTATTGCCATTTAATTAATTTGAAAAAAGTTCAAAATCATAGTGATACTGGGATTTTCAAAATTTCAGATGAATTAACCGAAAGTAATGAATTACCTGAGGCAATCCACAGACTAATTGTATGAGTTAATTTTCACCAGCATGCTATTGGAAATAGCTTCTAAGTCCCATTTAGAAATAGCTATAATAAATCTATTATATTTGACAGTTCTGAGCGCACAAATTTTGCCACTGCGTGTCACAAGATGGCACTGTAAGAACATACATTGCATTTGCTCACCGAGTGCTTTCATTGCCACAATACTGACAAACTCATCTACCTATCCTTCACACCCTGACAAACGGTCATTACAGTGTCCAGGCTACAGAAAAGAAGGCTGAGTGAAGAGCTTATTGCTCTCTACAGCTGCCTGAAAGGAGGCTGTAGCCAGGTGTGGGTTGATCTCTTCTCCCAAGTAACAGGCGATAGGACAAGAGTAAATGGCCTCAAGTTGTGCCAGGGGAGATTTACATTGGTTATTAGGAAAAGTTTCTTCACCAAAAGGGTTATCAAACATTGGAACAGGCTGCTCAGGGAAGTGGTGGAATGTCCATCCCTGGAGGCAGGGACATCTCCCACTAGAGCAGGTTTCTCAAAGGCTCACCCAGCCTGGCCTTCGAGGGTTGGGCTCAAAGGCTGGGGCATCCACAATTTGACTGGGCAACCTGTTCCAGTGGCTCACCACTCTCCCAGTAAAGAATTTCTTTCTACTATCTAATCTGAATTTCCCCTCTTTCAATTTAAAACCATTACCCCTTGTCCTATCACTCCACTCCCTGATAAAGAGTCCCCATCTCTCCTGTAGGCCCTGTTTAGGTCTACAGAAGGCTGCTATAAGGTCCCCCCAGAGCCTTCTCTTCTCCAGGCTGAACTCTCCGAGCTCTCTTGCTGTGTTACTGGGGGCAATGGTGAAACCCTGAAAGATAGACCCTCTGCTAGATCTTCTGAAAGTTTTGAAGGTTGGGGAGGTTGAAAGCTCCTGAGCCTGCTGACCCTGGAATGCCAGCCTTGCCACAACATCTGCTTTGGAGGCCAGGGAGTGATATGACACGAGGTACAACCGTGTCTCAGGGTACACCACATCCTTGCTTGATATCCCGTGCCTTCATAAAGGCCTGTTTTTAATCTCTTGATTTTTGAGTGGCGTTTAAATGGCTTGGTCCTGTGACCATGTTCGACAGTGCAGCTGCGCCATCCTCCAGCCTGTGCCAGGTCTCAGTGTCTGTAGCTCCCTGAAGGAACTGTACATAAGGGACAGCAGGATCTTTGTGGCACTGTCAGAGACATGTGGGGGCCATGTGCGAATATGCTGTCTCTGGACCACAAAGCAGGCTCCTTTGTCACCCATACGCAGGTTTCCTCTCAAGGAGAGCTTGATATCCAGATGCCTGAGAGGAGCCTGCCAGTAAAGAAGGAAATGTGCTGTATAGTGGTGGTGTCAATGAGCCAGGGCCCAGGGAAAACAGGATGGTGAGTCAAACTGGTAGCACAGATCTACCGAAACACTGAATGCACTCATGCAAGCAATTTATCTTCTTTAAGGCAGCAAGGACATTCTGTTTGTTTGATTTCCCACCCTTCCCTTGGCTCATCGAAACATTGGTCATCTAGAATTTTATCTTCCACAGATCTATAAAATACTTCAACCCTATCTGTTCTGCAAGCTAAATATTTTGTATTTTTTTTCTTTTTTTAAAAAGTAAGATTGTGCTTTTGTAGTGGAAATAATACTGTGTGCTAATTGTGGCTTGTATGTACACTGTTTTGTTGCTGGCTCACATATTGTGATCAGGAGCTTCACCTGTCTCAGGTAGGATTTCTTTCAGGCTCACCCTGTGCAGGAGCTGCTGGCAGTGAGGATTGGCCAGGGAGCAGCTCAAATAAGGATTTGCTTGCAGGCATTTCTTTTGGAGACAATGACAATTTGCTAGCACAGGTACAGACTGCTCCATTCCTTGGGAGTACATGCCCAGGCATCGTCAGTTAACTGGCATAGACAGTGACCAGTGTCTCTAGACTTTCACCCCGTCTGAACACCTTTGACTTTCAAACTATATTCATTGTTTGAATCCCATGAGCATAACTTAATCATCTTATTTCTCTCATATCTTCTTATATTAAGTGAACATCCACTTTGCACAACTTAATATTTCTTAAGCAAGACCAACACATTTTAGAAAATAGCAGAAGTGAGTGAGTTATGAGATGGAATTCCAGAAAAAATACAGGTTGGAAGGGACCTCTGGAGACCATCTGGTCTAGTCTCCAGCCAAAAGCTAGGCCTTAGATTGTGTTTTCCAGAGCACTGTCTAGCAAAGGAATATTTCCAGCTAAGGAGATTCCACCACTTCTCTGCACTGTCTATTCCAGTGTTTAATTCTCCCCAGGATGAATATATATATATTTTTTTTTCTTAAATTCACATGAAATCTTCCCTGGAACAGCATGCATCTGTTGTCCTGCTACCATGCATTCTAGAGAAGATCATACCTGCAGCTTCTCTGTGACTTCCTCTAAGACATTGGAAAGTAGCAGCCTGATTCCTGATAGCAGTTGTCTCCCACCACCCCACAGAGATCTCTGTGTGGATGTGGGCACCCTCTGTTAGCTCTCTATAGTGACCACATGAAATGTTCTGTGCTTTACAAAGAATTTGGGAATCTATTTCATTTTGTTAAGATTCAGGTAAAAGGATGCTAGAAATACCTGTAAATGATGGGCTTAATGTCCACACCTTTTGGTGAGAACTAAATCTGAATCAAAACTTGCATTTTTTAAAGTTCAAGTGCGTATCAGTATTTTAAAAGAGCTTGGCATTGGAATCACTCCTCTCTGGCACTGAGGTCTGAAACTCTAACACAAGCTGTACACAGTGTGCAGTGTTTGCATTGTGAGCACTGGAATATCATTTAAGTGCATTTAGTTTTTCCTTCCACTGTCAATAATGTCTCGGGTTATTGTGAATGATCCCTATATTATCACAGGGAATCACAAAAATCGAGGCATTTCTGTTCACCTTTTTCATCTGTGTCTGCCTGGCTTTTGTGGGAAATCACTATCACTAAACTGGCTATGCTGATTAGCGAAGTTGAATTTTTCATACAGCCTTTTTAATGAAGAATTGTGTAAAAGCAATGATGGTGCTCAAATAACATAAAAAAATCTTAAGCATAGAAATACCAAGTGAGGCTATCAGCTGGGCAGAGGGAGTCAACGTTTCTTGCATAATACTCTTTTTTTCCTCTTGTTGGAACTGGGGTGGTAATCTGCTCTCCAACAGAGGCAGGAGTGATACCACCAGGAGCTTCATTGTGGTCATTTATTACAGGCAGATCTTTGCATCAAGTGCAAAAATGTAGAAAATCAAAGTTTTATCAGATTTCCAGGAAGGATTAAAAGTAAGCCAAACATAAAGAGAGAATAGAATAGAAAAAGAAGGGGGGGGGGGGTGAAGAAAGAAGAAAACCACATAATTTTCATCTGACAGGCTGAAACTTTAAATTTGCAGCCAAGGTGAAAATATTTTCCATGGAGAAAAGGGATTTTAAAAAAAAGGAATGTGCTGAATCATATTTTCCCTGAAAATGTGCGGTACAATTTCCTGGTATTGATATTACGAGGTATGTAGCTGACATTAACTTAATTTCCATACTCTTGGAGAGATGGTTCTGTGGAGGTTTTTTTTTTTTCAGGGGGATTTTGGGAAAGTAACAAACAGTAATTGGGAATATGAAACACCTACACTATTTCTGAGTGCTCTATTTTTTAGTATTTTCAGAGCCTTGAGGCAAAACAGCCAGCTAACCCTAAACTTTGAGCAGGCATTGCTATGACACAGGCAAGTTATTTCTTCAGTTTAATGCCTAAAGATATCCACATTACATGTAAAGAAATGTTATTGTAACCTTGAAGCCAGACCAACTCTAAGAACACAAGATGCTGTGTATCTAGGGGTCCTGAGGGTCGGGCTGCTTGTTAGAAGGGAGCACTTGCTGGTTTGTCTCATAAAACACAAACAGGGTTGACTTTTTATTCAACAGCTCTATGCAACACAAAACTTTGCTATGGAGAGCACTTGGTCAAAACCCCAGAAGCAGCACAGAGAACACACTGCAGGTGCCCATTACGTGCATTGCCACTGAATTTCACGGCAAATCTGATAAGGCATTTTCATTGCTAACTGTCAGGACACGGCCCTTGTCTCCCAGATGAAGTCTTCAAGCAGCAAACCATCACCTTTACTGGCTTGTAATTTTTCTAGGACTCAGACGTGCTGAAGAGGGCATGTGGGAGTGTATATCTGGGAGAACCAGAGGGCAAGGACAGTCCTCAGGTTTTCACACAGTGCTCAAAACATTGTGTTTTCCTTGCAGGAAATTGTGTCTTCCTCTGCTGAAGAAACTCTGCATCTGTGTTTGGGAAAACAGAGTAATTCTTAGTGCTTATGTAAAATCTATGGGTCGAGATTTTTTTTTCCTTCTTTACTTGCTACAATTATTCACAGAAAATTCATGAAGCATAGTGAGTTACAACTGGATATAGTTTTATTCATGAAAATAGAAAGTAGTGTTGTATGAAGCAAGTGTATGCAAGTAGATATGTGAATACTGCAGATTTAAGTTGTAGCCACATTAAGATGAGCATTAACATAACTAGGTCAGTGCAAGTTCTAAGCAGTTGCTGGCTAAATACCTTCTCCTTTTGCAGATATCCCTTTCAGTTATTAGACTCAAAATTCTGACCTTGCTAAAATAAATGCCAAAACTCCCATCAGTGAGGCCAGAATGTTATCCAAGGAATTTTTTTCAAAACAGCAAAATCTTTCAAAGTTCAGAAAACTTTTAAAATGTGACCATCTATGCGGCAGATTTTCACGCAATTGGGGAGGATTTATAGCAAGAAAAATACCTGCAAGATTCGTGTCACTGAAATGTGCCACAGGAGTTCTCAGCATGTAGTAATTCTCAGCATGTAGCGTTCATCATGGTCAGACACCTTCTTTGAATTCATGTGCTCCAAATGTATTACTGAGAGCTTTAATCTTAAAAGACAAATCTGACCCACAACCGAATTCACGGGGAGTTGCATTCCTCATGCATGAGTATATGAAAACCTTGTAAACTCCCAGCTGAACTATTAAGGCCGTTGCAATGGTATGTGCTCGTCCTCTTAACGCTGACATTGTGCCAACCCCTAGATTTTGGGCTTTGTACATTCAGAATGAATTCATAAGGGCTTTGGTCCTGTATGCGCGGGTTAGAAGCAGACGACATTTTTAGAGAGGAAAAGTGCCAAGAACAGACAATAACTGTTGTAAAGATTTCCACCAATGCTCAACTCATAGGAGAATAAACTTGCAGTTTTGAAAAAGAGTCATTGATTTCTCTTCATGGCTGGTGTGACAAATCCTCTGTGTTCTGGAAAATGCTTTGCTGGCATTTGCTCCTATGCAGTCCTGTGGTCACTTGGTAGAGACACTCCACCACAGAAGCCACCACAGGGATGTACGGATACTGATGGAACTAGTAGACATTTGAAAATTATAAATACCCTTTGTTATTTTTTAAATTTTTTTTAGCCTAGTGTAATGTAATGAAGACAATCTGGAGGTTGGTGAAGTTAATAGGATTCTCATATCAGAGCTTTTCTTCTAAATGAATAAAAAATAATTAAGAGTTCACCCAATCCATCTCTGAAAGAGACACCTAGCTAATTTTTCTTGTCTAGTATGTATATAGAAACATTCAATATGTATATAGGCTTTCATCTATCAACTTTCTTTACATAAAATGAAGAACAGCAACTTTGCCACTAACGCATTTTGTAACTATTCTGCTAAAAGATCTTAGAAATGTTATTTTTCTGGAACTTTAATATTCTGGAGGTAATAAGCTTACATCTTGGAAGAAGCTGACAGCTTGTGAACTCAAAACGATCATGACTGCAATATTTTGGGAAAGCTGAAATACTTCTAATAATATATCAGGTCAACTCATGAGAAGATTTTGTCTGTGTTTCAAATAGTTGCTGCTTGGGAAACTTCTGTTTCAGAAGTCACACTTCTGTTTAATACCTTATAGCCCCTTCTAGTACCTGAAAGGGGCCTACAGGAGAGATGAGGAGGGCCTTGATCAGGGAGTGTAGCAGTAGGATGAGGGGTAACAGTTTTAAAGTGAAAGAGGGGGAGATGTAAATTAGATATAATGAAGAAATTCTTGATTGTGAGGGTGGTGAAGCACTGGAACAGGTTGCCCAGAGAAGTTGTGGATGCTCCATCCCTGGAGGTGTTCAAGACCAGGCTGGATGGGGCTTTGAGCAACCTGCTCTAGTGGGAGGTGTCCCTGCCCGTGGCAGGGGGGTTGGAACTTGATAATCTTTAAGGTCCTTTCCAACTCTAACCATTCTATGTTTAGACTCTAGACAGTCTATTATATATTTTTTAGCAATTATTATATCTATACCTATATTTACATATAATCTGGTAAGAAAAAAGCCTTATAAAAAAACTGGTGAAAGCAAATATGGAAAATAGTAACATGTCTATTCCAATCCTGCATTTATTCCCTCCTGGTTCTCAGTGAGCCCCATGACTTGTGTTGATGAAGACCAAAAGTGCTGCCCAGGTTGCACGAGAAGGAAACAACTTTATTCTGGGCTTTCAGCAGCTAAATGCATATGTCTTGAATTATTGTACTGGGTTATATGGGGCATGAAAAAAAGAGTCTGGATTTGTCCCAGAGCCTGGGATCCAGTAGGACCTTTTGGGATGAAGAGTCTAAATATGTAAGCAGAACATTCACTGTTTCCCATCACATCAGCAACCAGCATTTACAAGCTGAAGAGCACAGTGCTGTCTGGCTTCTCCAGGGTGGGAACAGCAAGCCTTAAACACACTGACAGCAAGTGAATTGCTCTGTGTACATTTGAAACACCTGCTCATCAGCTCAGCCTCGCTGCATCTAAGAAAAATTTGTTCTTTTTTCTTCTTTAATGAATCCCTACCAAAAAAGAAAACCAATATACACACAAATGAGAAGGCTATTTAAATGGGATGTAAGTCAAAAGCCAGCAGTGTATCTGCATCACCTGAGCAATGGGGAAATTGTGATCTGGATATGAATGTTACGACATGGACTCATCTTTCACGTAAATAGTGCTGTTAGGAGCTGTTTGTATTCTTTTTTATTCTTCATTAGTAGTGCACGTGTATTGCAATTTTAGGGTGATGAACTCTTCAGTTAATACTCAGCTGGCAAATGCAAACATCGGAGTTACACAATAGAGAATCCTTGTTACTTTATGTGAAAAATCCAATAAAAAAATCTAGTAAAGCTATTTTCAGACTCAGAACTGCTGTATTATTGTGTCCCTTCAGCAAAATGTATACAAATCCAGGCACTGGAAATAAACTCAAACATGCAGAGTCTTAGAGCTACAAATTCAGATGTTGTGACATGTGTGAAGGATGTATATTGTACTTCAGCGTGCTAACACTTTAACACTGTCTCCAGAGTATTGCTGCCAAATTTGTTCTAAGCCAGAGTATCTATAGATAGAAACAGAAATACTGTATACAAAGACACTGGTATCTAGAAGGTGAAACAAACTGCCTTTTTCTTGAAAATGCAAAATTGAAAATCCATTATCTTTTTAAAGGAATCAAAGAGCACATATGATGTAGGAAGATGGAACGATACTTTCACGTCCCAGAATGAAAACTTTATGGTTATGCAGGATTGTGTGTAGAGCTTGTAAAGGGCAAAGCTGAACTAATAGACTCCTTTCAAAAACATTTCAAGAGTTTCTGAAAACTGCAACCTGGATAGACAGAATTTACCCCTACATTACAGATAAAGGGAAAAAACCCAACAACCCATCTTGAAGATTTATATTCTTGTATATTCTATACAAGGACTTGGGTTTTTGCCATCCAGTATTCCTGACCCATCACGTTCATCCCATTTGCAGAACCTACACTTTTGTGGACTCCCATTTTGTTCTTTCTGATACAGAGAGACCCTTGTATTCAAGGTGGTTAATTGATATTTGGGGTGATTTACCATGACACATTGCTGCACATAAGTTCTCAGGTGGGTTATATTCATGCTACTAAAATATTTGATGAAATTAATTGAATTATTACTGAGTTGGAGGTTTAGTGTGAATAGTGATTAATCTGTTGCTACAGATTTTTCTTTTTTCTTTGCTTCTGCATAAATATTTTTGCAACTTTGTTGTGTTTGCCTAATAAAAGATGGGCTGTATCTGGCAGTTAAAGAGCTTAACTGAATGGTTTTTATTTCTGCCTGCATCTCAAAGCCACCAAGAGAATTTAATACCTTCTCACACTCATGCATTTAATTTTGGTCATTTGTCTGAAGACTGCTCATCTAGTGCCTGATACTTCACTCATGTGCAGCAGGTATGCAAAAAAACTTGTTTGTTTTTGTTGGCAAGTGTGGCAATACTTAGTTCACTTCTGTGTAACTGAGTCAAATTCTCTTGCCCAAATGAATACATAGGCAATTTTAAAAGGAAATGGTGAAGCTTTGTAGAGATTTAATCCTGTCATTAAGCCATGCTTCTGAGTCCTTGGTCCTTGCTGGTGCGATGGAGAAGAACTTTATGTCTACAGTGTTAATTCCCCACAGCTCCTCAGCTGCCTTTCAGGAACACAGCCCTGTATTTCCTAAGCCTTTCTAGCAAGTCTGTAATTTTTGAGAGTTACAGTTACTACAATACTGATCTTCTATTTTAAGTATAAGTGAATTAATTACTTTCAGTAACCCAAAATAAATATTTTTCATTTTAACGTATTTCAAAATGTCTGTGAAGATAAAATTCCATTAAATGCGTGAGTCTTTAAAGATGAACCAAGGCACATAGTCTTTTCCAGGACATGCTTCATCATAAACCATCCTCTGGTTTATGATTACACTGCATTGAATTGGGTCTCTAGGCCAAACCCTTGCTGAAGTTTGGAAAATATTAGTCTGACAGAGAAGCCCCTGGAAAGGGGACTTTGAATGTCGAGGTATGCAGTGGTGGTAGTGATAATTGCTGAAGGAATCCTAATCATGGCTCAAGCACTGCATAAAGCCAAAGCAAAAATGCAGTCATGGCCATACAGCACTGAAAATGCAGTATATTAGAGGCAAAAGACTGATTCAGAGCTAAATACTAAATGGAATTACCCTTAGGAAAGGTTCATCACCTTGTACAGTGAGGTTCATCTACAGGGACGTTGCCAGTCTGAACTACTTTACAACCACCCATTCCTAACAGGGAAAGAAGCAACGAGGTGTTAGCTTTCACCGTCTCTTCTTTTGGACTATAAAAGGTGGTTGTCGCTCTTTTGGTAAAATGTCTGCTCAGCTAGGGGTAATTATTTGTGATAACTTCAGCCTTTTTCTGTCTTCTCCTGTGAAAAGTGGCCAGCCGAGGTGATGCTAGGATGGTAATTTAGGTACTTGTTTGGAGTTTAAGCATACCTTGAAATAAAATGAACAAACAAACATTGCCACGGTTAGAAAAATCACTGGTATTTAGTTCCTGGCTACCTGGGGAAATACAGCTACATATCCATCCCTACTGGAATATGTTAACTTGTCTTTTCATTTTAAACCTTTTTCATTAGGTGAAATAGAGTGTGTCAGGCCTTAAAGCTTCAAGATAATAGGACATGGCAGTTTGTCATTTAGGACAGAAATAACTACTGCTTCACCGTCAGAGTTCATTACTGTCAGCTAGAGTAGATCTCAGCTTTGGTTACCATGTACACGTCTGACAACATGCTATGTCCTCTTTGTATTTGTGAAGGGTTGTATGTACATTATCAATACGCTTAAGATACGCACTGCACACCCAGTCCCCTCAGGTTTATGGCCCAGGGTGAAAAGACATGAAAACTCGTACATGAAGTTTACGTCTGAGGGTTGAAACATTCCCAGTTGCCAGTTTAAACTTGGACTAAATCCTTTTTTAATCTGTATAGTTAGTATTATGACTAAATCATCACTTTCCCAGGTATTTAATAAATTAAAGTTAGGATAGGAACCTGTAGATGAACTTGGTCTGTTTTCAAATATGCTTCGGAATTTCACTGGATTTCAAGATACCTGGTGGTTTCAGATAAGGGAGATGGCCTCAGCTGATCTACTGCAGTATTTTCCCAGATGTTTTCTTGTAAATATTCCATCAGTGGAACTGAAAATCCTTAATCAACATCTGGAACCCCAGAAGGTAAGCGTTAATTTATTTTTACCAACCAAATTCATGAATACAATGAACAAATCTAATATGCTTTGACATCCAGGCCCAGAACAGCAGCTCACAAATATGTCAACATTACATTATAAGGAACAAAACACACTTGTTGAGATCTGATGAGAAATTTTCTCATTAGTGTATTTTATTGAAAGATAACTACTAACAGCCTTGTGCTCTGCATGAGCTGTCAGAACTTCCCATAGCTGTGGGAATTTGAGAAATAATAATAATAATGTAACATTAGCAAGTTTCACTTATTTATTCATTCCTGGAATGAGGACATGAGCAGAGCAGCTTCCCTGCAATCTGTTGACATCATGGAAAACTAAACTTGAGTAAGAATAATGAAGAGGGTATTGAGCCTAGTAAGCAAAGGAGGATAATGAAATTCGGGAGCCAGCTAAATACATTAACTCCTACAGACAAGGACGAATCACTTATGGTGGGAACAAAAGAGGATGCCCACAGTAATTCTTGTCTGAAATCTGCAAAAGCTCTGGTAATTTACATTTCAAAGATCCTCAAGTGTTATGGGTGCTCATATTTTGGACTGCAGTCAGACATGTGACTTACTGCAGGAATTGTCCTTTGGGTGCCTCACTCACAGCTAAAACCCTGCTGTGATTCCAGTCAGGAGGTGCCTACATTTTTCCATCAAAGACCAGGTCTCCAAGCCTTATTCATGACATTGTAACACACAGCAGGGTGCCTGAATCTGGTACAACATGTGAAAGCTGCTGCTGCTCTCTCTCCACAAGAGATGGATGGGAGACATCTCTGCCTGCCTTTTCATAATGACCTTGTGTGTTTGCGGTGCCACAGACCAACCAAATAAGCTGAAATGCTAGATTTCTCCATGCACTGGGGGTTGCAGGAATCTACCCAAATCACCAGGTTATTGAAGAGGCTTCACAGGACAACTTTCCCCTTGAAACTGAGCCATGGTGTAACCTCAAACACAAAAAGTGTGCAGTAAAAGGAAAAAAATGGGTGAACTGACTCTATCCTCCTTTTGAAGGAATGTTTGGCCTTACGGTCCTTCTTGCAATGGTTATTTTTGTGTTTCTCAGTCACTGTATTTTTTTATCTAATGCTAGTTACATGTAAAATGCATGAGCTGAGGTGCTGGGAATGAGTAGGGGCCAAGTGTTCTCTCTCCAGTGAGGCTGCTTCTGGCTTCTGATGGGGCTTTGGTGTCTGCTGAGATTACACATGGATTAATTAATCCTTATTAATATTTCTTTGTTTGTCTGTCTGCAGACCAAGAGGACAGGAAGTCATGACCATGCTTAGAAAACGTGGTAGACTGAGCACTATTTATTGCTAAAATAGGCAAATCATTTTTTGCTCAGCAAACCTTGGTGGTGGTTACCATCCCTCTTAAGCATTCCAACTATTTGACCAAACAATGTGATGAAAATCCAGCAGTTTGGTGAAAACTCTAAGACAAACAACACCTATATTAAATTTAAACAGTTTCAGGTACGTATTTGTATGTATTGCACGGTACCCATGGAATGGTTTTGCTTTTGGTTTCCATTTGCATTTTGCTGTACTTCTAACATCATTTAGGTCTTGATGAAGTTACAAAGCTTTTAAAGCTTTGATAATATGTTTTCAAAATTATGTGCTCTAATGAAAATCTTCCTGAAACTTCCTGTTCACACAAATTAAGGTATCACAGGACATGGTCATGTTCTAACCAACCATTCTTGCTTTGTTCAAAGCAATTCATACTTCTGGGTAGATTTAGATTAGATATGAGGAAGAATTTCTTTACTGTGGGAGTCGTGAGAAAGTGGAACAGGTTGTCCAGAGAAGTTGTGGATGGCCCGTCCCTGAAAGTGTTCAAGGCCATGGGTCTTTGAGCAGCTTGGTCTAGTGAGAGGTGTCCTTGCCCACGGCAGAGGGGTTGGAACTGGATGATCTTTAAGGTCTCTTGCAACCAAACTATTCTATGATTCTGTGACTCTGTTACATCTATGTAGACCCTCCAGAGGCCAAATTATTTCCTAGCTATGCTTCCCCAGTTAATACAATCTTTATCCCCTCTGTACTGTTTTCCTTCTGATTTCTTTCAAGCATTTCCTATTTTCCAGCTCTAAGCAGTTTTTCTGGAACGCCTCTTAGAGGAGCCTAATTCTTTCCAGTTGCTGAACATTGGCCATTGGAGAGCTTGAGCTTCCAAGAGTCTTTTTGTCCTTAATCGCTATAAAACAGTGATCATTTGCCTGTATAGTTTTAAAGACTCTAAATGCTGTCATGGTTATAAAGTTAATGTTAACTTGTTAATGTTTGCAGAGTGCTTGCAGAAATGTAATAACAGATAGAGGGCTCTGTGAGAATTTTGCAGCAAATTACTTAGCATTAAATTATGCATTGGTTATACTGAGCAATGTATTTTGTGGAAAGCAACCTCTGTAATGGAGAGAGTTATTAATTCAAATTGCATTTACCACCCTGAACAAAAGTTGCACAATTTTTACTATTTACTTCAGACACGCAGCAAAGCAGGAAAAATCTGGAGATGGAGCGTTTACTACTAAAGTGTCACACTCTGACAAGACATTTGCTTTTAGAGGCTGTTAGTGTACTTTTTCACAGTTTATTCTTGGCTGTAGAAAGTACGCAGAAGCCATTTAGTCCTGAGTAATGCACGTATCTCCCTGTGATTCTGGTGTCATTTTTTGCTTTGTAACTATGCAGAAGTTTTAGTCATGTGGGAAACTATGAGAAAAAACAGCTGTCTGGCACACATGATGGCTGGTCTTAAAGGGGGTGAATCAAAGTAAAACTTGCAGTGTTTGACATACAGATATATTAAGCCTTTCTGTTATCCAGAGGTCAAAAAGATATTTGTAGATTAACTGGTGTTAAAGAAAATATTAACTATTTACAGATTTAGGATACACTCAAGGAAAAAAAGCCCCACATTTCTCTAACTTACTTCTAAGGCATTATTTTATCCTTTGTTTAATGAAAAGACAGAAGTTTACTTTTCCCTCTTTTGTTGTTTTCAATAGAAAGACAAAATATGCACTTACCCGGAATACTGGTGTTTATACAAGGGTGAAATCTCCATACACCGACTCTTCAAATGTGGTATTTAAAAGCTACCATGTAGTACATTAATAGTCCTTCAGCCTTATCCAAAAGCTGTAACAGCTTTGTTTTCCTGGTGAAAACTACAGCAACTTGAATGCCATTATACAGGAGTTCTGGAGATGTGGCGACTTTTAAATAAATCTGTAATTAATTTATTGATAAAATTGTATTGTCCCTTTTAGGCTTTCGCTAGAGGAGGAAGAACTTACTGAACATCTTTGAGTCAGGAGCTAGATGGATAATTCTTTGTTTAACTAGTTGTAAAGTCAAGAGAGCCTTTATTTGAAGTAGCTGTACTGTGTACATCTCACATTTGATATATTTTGTCAGTAGCATAATCACAGGGAGATAGGATTAAATACACTAAACTGAAAGGAGCGTATCTAGAGCACATCCATATAACAGCCCTTAGTGTCTGGTGGCCTGTGAAAAAGGAGATGTGGATGGTCCCTGAGAATAAGCAGAAACCAGCCCAGAGGGGTTAGGTTCAGCTCCTGGCTTCCTTAGAATAAATACCCAGAGTATCACACTCATCCCAAAGAATGTTGTATTACAATAAAATACCTCTGCAGGAAAGTGACTGGGTGTCTGTGTATTTTATATTTTATTTTATTTATTTTAATATTAAATTAAATTTAATTTAATTGTATTTTATTTTATGAACATACATTCTATCTTTAGATAGCAAAAGAGCTGAAGGTATGGAGAAGCATTATCGATTTCATGCATCTTGCCAGATGGTTTTGAAGTAAAAAAGCAGCTCCACCGGTTTGCCCAAGGTACTTTGGAGGCGCAGGGGCATCCTCTTCTAATTGTATTTCTGCACTTCAGTAGTATCCACATGATGGCAGAAGAGAACAGACGTTGCAGACACCATCTGACAGCAGGACTTGAGGGAAGCTGCAAGTTAACTTCTGATATTTTTGTAAAGTACTTTCTATATTTATCTCTTAAAATATAGAAACATCTGGAAGTATTTAAATATAAATATATAACATAAAAGCATATGTGCACAGTATTTATATGTAGTATGCATTTATAAATACAGATTTCTCATAATTATGAAGAAAACAAATGTGGTTTTAGCTTTGAATGAACATTACTGTTCTGAAGGATCAGAAAATTACAGATACAAAAGCAATCACCTTAAATCCTCTTCTTACTTTCATTACCAGAAGTTGGTGATTGTTTTATCTTTACTCTTACACAAGTAGAAATCTATGATTCAATGTGTCTATGATCAGACTCTGAAAGGTAGAAAAACAGATAATTCTAAGGCCTTCCATGGTCAGTGAAACTCCAGTGTAAGAACAGCTGAACTCGGCGACAGCACGAAGCAACAAGTTACAACCACACCAAGCAAGAGAGAAAAAAAACAACTTTGTTGTTACCAGTCTACATAGTTATACTGAACACGCCACACATTCCAGTGTTTAAAGTCTCCCAGCCTCACTAATTCAAACAGCTCTCAGACACGCCATGTATTTTTATAGGCCAGGCTTGTAAAAATAATTTTTCTTGGTGGTATATCTGGAAAGTGTTGACCACATTGGAGGCACTGTGTCAGCTAAGTGTGATTATTGGGGTGGGAGAGAAATCACTGGGAGCAAAATTAGCAAATAAATTTTACATGGAAAGTGAACAGAAACTATGAATTGAGCACAGGGTTAAGAATCCCTTCCCCAGAAATCCTACTTCCAGCTCTGATGTCTGATTCATTCTACAACCCCAAATAAATCTTATCTTTCTCATTGTTACAAGGATTAATTACTGAGTGGTTGCCCAACACTTGGGAAACCAGAAAATGCTGAGAATTGTTATGATGAGTTTGAAGCTTCTTGATTTGACATAGATTCACAAGTGGAGGGCCTTTTAATTGCAAGCTACATGTAAGTGATACTTTCACAGTGTTTGATTTCTGACTGCAAAACAAAATTATCTGCAATTGATTTTTAAAATTAAATTGTAATTAAAAAGTAAGATGCACAGGTTGTGACAGTTAGTTGTCTTCTCTCACTTTGTGGAGCATGCTACTATTTCAGGGTGTCTTACTGCAAGGCAACTTCACCAGAAAGGGCAAGAACTCATTCATGTGTTTTAGCTCCTACAGTACCTACACTGCAGGGTAAGTAATAGCGGTTGGATCATCACAAATACTCAATTAGGAAAAAGAAGGAGGAAGAATATGTTGTGAGCATCCACAACCTGATAGTAGTTTTCTGATAGTGTTTTCTGAAGTGCTTTTAGAAAGAGAGACTAGCGTGACATGGCCGTGCCCACCCTTTTGGAGTGGTCGGTAAAGTGTCCGAGCCTCCAGCCTGGGGGATACACAGAAATGCAGGTGTGCTCCTGCCCCCTGTCTTTCCATGTCCCCTGGTTCCGTGGGCAGAAAACCAGGACCCACATATGGCTCCAGCAGTATCCAGACCAGGGAACTGTGATTGCAGGGGGAAGCCCTCAGACATCCCTACCTGGAATCGTGATGTAGCCTGCAGTATTCAAAACAATCCACCAAATGGTTTGCTTTTACCTTTTTTTCTAAGTTCCTGTGTTCATAAGAAGCATAGACAAAACTTTGCTTGAGCCAGTTTTGCCGGAGACAAGTGGCTTTATGCAAGAGATGCATTTCTGTCTCTCCCTCTTACTTTCTGCACTGAGGGCGTTCACATGTTCGTGCGCTCATCGGTTGCTACCTTGCGTATTTTGTCAGAGTTACAAAGCAAATCTACAGGCTTTGGTGCTGGGAACTCCTCTTACACCCTAATATGGGGATTTCTTTCTGACTCCCTCAACCAATACAGAGATGAAGGGAGCTGAGGACAGTCCCTCTTGCAGTGCCCAGACTGGGGTTGGAGACAAGCAGCTCTTGCACCACCCAGGATGACACTTATGTACCAAAATGTGGGTGCTTAGAAGCAGAGGAGAGGCAGCACATGAATAAGGGGAAGAGGAGAGAAACGGGATTAGATCTAGCATATGTTGACATGAAATTAAGAAATAAATCTGGTTTATCCTGAAAAGCAAATGAAATTAGTACATCCAGGGGTATGCAACATCAGGATTCTTTCTGAAAGATCCATGTGTTGTGTCAAATAGGAGCTATCAACAAAGATTATCTAGAAAGGACTCTTTTCCTTAGTATCTCCAAGTTACTCTGTATCATACCCTTTCCTGCCAGGATGAGTGCTATGTTATGATGGGACTGTTGTTATGTGTAACCCAGTCCTGCCCTCCTGAGAAATCCCTCCTGAGGGTGAGACTAATGAGCAAAACCTCATAAAACCACCCCCTTCCCCCCCAACTTGCACAACTTTTTACATGAATAAGTGGTCACCTTTGTCAGAAGCTTCCAGGTTAGTTTCTACCTATGCTATATTGTGGTGTAATATTGTTGGTGCTGTGCCTTTGATTTCCATTGCATTTTTTAAGGAAGACAATGGAACTGTAAGAAAAAAACATGATTCCCTGAAATGCCTGGGATCAATCAAGACTGAGACACAAAGTCTTTGTCTAAATCAATCTCTCACAAACTTACTGGAGCTCCTAACTACAATACAGGTATAAACACTGTTTCTTCATTCTAAGAAATCCATAATAAATACTAATTTTTTAATAGTATTTTAATATTTTTTAAAATACTTTAATTTGCCATTGGAGAATGCAGTGATTACTAAAACTCTGACTTCATTAAAACTTCATTTTGTGGTTCCAGCTGCCTGCACACCACCACCTCATCTGTGGCCAGAAGTAGAATTTGCCAGGCTGGAATTAGAAACCAGAGCTATTTTGTAATCTGGTTGTTTAACATTGGCTGAAAAGGAGTATACAACTGGAATTTTATTTTTAAAGAACCCGATTCCCAGGACAAACCCAATCACCTGTGGAGGGAAAAAGCCACATCTTTTAGTTGTGTGGTATCTGTTCTTTCAAATGGCAACTGCCTGTGGCATCCCTGACCTGGACAGTTTAACACAGATGGTTCTTTTCTGGAAGACAGCCAGGAAGATTGAATTGTTTTAATTTTATGCAGCAAGAGATGTTCTGTGGCAAACCCCATCATTACCTGAGCATTTAATGATCTTAGTAACAATAATGTTGGTCTTACTAAAATAGAATTGTAACGTATAGTCTTAATAAGTTTATGAAAAAAACACCGAATAAGGGAAAGATACCGGAAGGCTACTTTAATTCGTGGAGCAAACATATGGAAACATGTTTTACTTGGTAAGCACAATCATATCCATATAAAATTAGAAAGTAGCTGGAAAGCTTTCCAAAAAACTTTATTAGTTTCAGAGTTAATCAGTTGCACAGAACGAGGACAGACTCCACACAAACCCCAGCTAAGAAGACTTAATCAATTGCCAAAACAGCTAGAAATCTTAAGTTATGAGAGGATTGAGCAGACGAGAGAATACGATTTGGGTTCTAAGTCTGATTTTACTTCTCTGCTAGGATACATATGACAAGACTGAATAGGGAAGATTTGGCTCAAACTTTAAGTAATTAATTAGTTAATTAGTCAATCCCTGAAAGAAAATACACTGTGAATTGCTGGGTTCTTTGCTTCTTTGTTTAAAAAATAGCCATACTTCTTCAGATGCTCATCAGTACAACAGTGTTCTTAATTAAAGGTGACATTCTGAATTCATTGATGAGTCATATGAGTATACTTTGCACACCATGGAAAAAAAAATCAGGGTAGAAGTGGTTTTCTGAAATGTGATGGCAGCAATCACATTTAACCTGGCAGACATTTCTCTGCTGATAGCATAGGGCGTGGTAGTATCTTCCTTTTGATGGCACAAGATTAAAGGAAGCATTCACTATTGCTGACCAAATCATGAAGCTTTACATCTTCTGTAAAGAACCCCTGCCAGAACCTCTCAGGAACTGGGGAAGATATTCTAGGGCACAAACTAGTGAGCAAAAGACTCAAAGAGACAAAAGCAAAAGAGACAAAAAGTAGTAAAGACAACGTTAAAAACAGGCTCAGTCCTGACATGTAGAAGACTGTGTCTATGGACAGCCTGATTGCAATTATGCCTAAGCACAAGTCATCTTCCTGTTAAAAGCAGGCATTGTTTTTGATAACTTTAATATCCATTTAGATATTCAGATTAAGTTGTATTTTCCATATTCCAAGGAATTATTTAGCATATTTAACTGTTTCTCAATGTTTCTATGCATTTATTTTCTTCTATTAGTAAGATAATACTGTCTCTACATTTAATTCGGTTTTATATCCCTTCTAACCTTCAGCTAGTGCTACTGGGGGTTTTTTATGTGTTTTTGTTTTTTTTTTTAATAAACCCAAATTTCACCTAGAAGAACCTATTTTTTATTCATAACCGGTAAGTTTTAGACAAATGTTCTGTGAAACTTATTTTCCATCTACAAAGATCCTGAAGAACAATTCACAATCATGCTCTTGCTGGTGGAGTCTGGCAGTGGTGGAAAAGCCGGATGTTCAGACTATTGGTGTTGGTACATACTTCTGGGGACGTGCTCAACTGAGGAGACTGAAGGGTTTCCCTAGGTGCCTGGCCTTCTTGCTTCAGATAGACTAGACCTTTGAAAGCATCCAACAGTATGCATTGTCTTTGAAATACAATCAAATGCAGCTTTCCATGTAATCAACCTGGGAATCTACACAGGGGAATAGGAACTTCATACCAAAACATCAACCAACTCTTGAAGGTGATTATTCTTCTCCTTCTCCCACCCCTGCAAAGGCAGAGGGGAGACTCCCAAGGGGGGTGATCACCCTCCTAGAAAGCAAATCAAGAGACTGTTCAGAGAGGAGTGTCAGCTAGTGAGTGTTTTACACCCAACAAAATGCCTGTGTGGGTGCATAAACCTGGGTCATGGTTTGGCCTTTACTGATTTTTTTCACTGTGGGCCAAATGTTACTTGCAATTGCAATTAAGAATTAAATAACTTGGCTTGTGAGGCCAGTGGAGCTGCTACCAATTCACAGTTCATAAGGGAGATCAGAGGTTGGACCTCTAACTTTTAAAAGTTTTGGCTTTTGTTATTTGAAAAATGCTCAGCACAGACTGATACTGCTAAACCAGTATTTTTGTCAGAAGTGTCATGAGAAGAAAGACTGACTGAAATGAAGATGTTCACTGCTAGGCTGTAAGTTTAGGGAATTTTTAGCGTTACTTTGTGTTACCTTTTGCTTGAATAAGCAGTTGTGTGTGATGGATTTTGACAGAATCAGGGAGGATATTCTGGAAGGCAAAAATTATTTACATTTCACAGCCAACTGACTAATGGTCTGTCTCTCTATGCTGAATTCAGCAGTGTGAGTTCTTTCTCTGGTGCTTCTCATCTAGCTGAGAACCAAACCAACCATGTGACCTTCCAGCCCAAACAATTCCAGCTCTTTTCAGGGCTTTCTGTGGGAAATCCATGCCACTTCAGTGAGCCTATTTTGTAGAAGTGAAGTCAATGTCGTGCTCTACTCTTTCTGCTGTTCCACCATTCTGTGAAAGGGAGATCTCAAGTATGTCACTTTTGAAGACAACTTGGATGCAATCTTCTCAATAAAGAAAATGAGGTGATATTTTTAGTTCCATTTTTAAGATCTAGTATGCCAGCAATTTCATATAAAGTTTCCAGTTAAGATGGAAACTTCATAATCCAGGTCAGTGGAGTTACATAAATCCGAGTGCCTGGCAGTGCTGGTTCCCAAGAAGATAATTGCTGATAACACTGCTAAACTGCTGCCACAAGTTTCTTGGTGAAGTAGGCATCCTGGCCTGGAATACACTAGTTATTCTGCTGCTACAAAAGCTGGATGCTTGAAATTCTCTTGTACTGCTGCAGGGCATTAATTTAGAGGAGTCTACTGAGTAGAACATTATACCTTTGCAAGATGAGTTTAATCAGAGATGTTAAAAAAAAGGAGGGGGAGGTTCTTTTCATCATTCCATATGAATTTTGTTGACGTTTCAAAGTGAAAATTAATCCTCTGAAAGCAACCGCTGTGAACCTCCCTAAATTCACAGTGTGACTTCTTTTCCCACTTCAAGAATGCACTAACCTGTACTTGACACCACTACTCACACAGCAGAATCAAACCTGGCTGCCCTGGAACTGTATTGATATAGTTAGAGAGAGCTACATTTATATAGCTTGTAATAGCTAATAAAAGCTACTTACTTGTATTATCTATTTCTACATACATAACTGTATCTGTCTAAGAAAATGAGCTGACATTCCTCCCATATATCCATTACTGTGTACTATGAATTGTATTTATTCATAGCAACCTGAGATCACTTTGTTTGCTTATGATTTAAATGAAAAGAAATGCCTAAATGTAGCCCTTGGAATCTGTCCAGACTGACACTTTCTGTGTGGTATCATTTTGGGATCCAGATTTACATGATGTATGATTACAGCCAGAAAACAGACAGCAGTTTGGCCACAAGTTTTCAAAGGCAGTCAGTAATGTGAGATTTTTCAGGGCCTGAGCAATCTCACGTTGCTTTAAATGAACCTGCTTTTTCAGAGTTTGCATTTGGTTGTCTTCAGTGATGCAAAGATGCCCAGCTCCTCACTTCTGAAATTCTGAGTACTTCTTTACATTTTTCAGACTGCCTAACTGGTGGAGGAACTTGGACCTTGTTTTCAAACCTTAAGTTCCCTTGAAGGTGAAGCTTTGACTCTTAAACCATACAGTGGTTTTGAAGATTTTCAACCCCTGCTCTTCTGCGAGGAGGTGGACTGATGGAGGCATGTCACTGAGGGTGAAAATGTAGCTCCTTACAGAGGAAGATGTGTGTCTGAGCCTCCTTCCTAAATGACCACTGTAAATTCCTTTTAGTTATTGGAACTGGAGAGGTGCTCCTTGTGGTGTTTGCTAATCACATCATTTCCCTGTGCTTCGCTGGCTGTTGGGATGTTGCAGCACTCCAGCGCTTGGGTGACGCTCTGGCCTTTCAATGACATTCTGCACTGTGCACGGTGTTGGCTTCATCTTTCTCATTTGTTGCAGCCTGTCAGCACCCTCCCACCCCTCCACCCCAACCCCAGGAAGAAACTGGAAAAGCTGGAAGAAACAAAGCTTTTGAGACTTGGGTTTCTCCTTCTGAAAAGTAAATATTTGTGTATTTGTGTAATAATCTGCAGAACCCCCAAGGCAGCTGTGAAATTATCTAGCCATAAGTTCTCACGAATGGATCTGGGATGTAGGAAAACAAGCAGCAGGATTTTGTTTACTCTACTTTGAGAAGACTACGACTGGAATTATGGATAAAACATCTGGCTGAGAGGATACCGCCAAGTCTGAAACGTAGTTGTGCAGTATAGATCTGTACCTGTGGTGCTTGTGGTAAGAAAAGGCTTTCCAAAGGACACAGACTAGAGGGGTGCTGGGGAGCTGTCACTCCCCATGAACAGGTCCTTCCTGATGCCAACATTCTGCTCCTGTGTTTGCCCAAATTCAGCTCTCCACAGTTTGCAGAATCTGGCCTTTTCTCAGCCTCGACCCTGTCCTTGGATGGCTCTCACTGGTTTCTGACCTCCAGCTACCTTTTCTGTGCTATTCATAGCACCCCAGCTGGGGAACAATAATGTACATATCTGTTGTATTTATATTTTGAAGAGGGACTTGGTTCACATTAGTTCAATAAGTCATCTGGCATCTTTTGGTCTTTTCTAGTCAGGCTCCCTTTGCACTGCTTTTATCATATTGCTTGCTCCAGTTTTGTCTTCCTTTTTTTTTTTTTCTCCTGCCATCACTGATTCGCTGTGTCCTCCAGCTTTCCATTCAGCTGTCTCCTTTGTTTGGAAAAACATAACCCAGGATATATTCTTTCTTTCTTAAAAGGGTCATTTGTTACTGGGAAATAAGCGTACAGTTCAGTTGGAAAGTAGACCCCAAGTCTCAGTATGCTTGTCTGATTTCTTTTGACCTCCTGTGTTCAGGAAGTCTTTCTTGCAGATGCTGTGTAGTGTCTTGTTCCAACACCTTGAAGACTATTCACTTCACTCATCCCAAATTCATTTCCAACCAAGCTGTTCTGCTTTGTTTCACGTGTCTGCATATCTTGTGCTTTCAGCTGCCCTTTCAGATATAACCTTTCAGTTCTATCAGATTTTATCTTTTGACTATTCCAACTTCTCAGACATAAACTCCTGTAATCTAGGTGCAGACTGTGAATATTCTATCTATATAGATGGGGAAATACTCAATGGACTACATGATTTGCAAAAGGAAAGAAGGATTTAGGCTCTAGCTCAGTTGTTAATTTTTACTTTTATTTCTGTTAGCAATAAAAGAAGAAGAAGAAGAATGTACATGCGCATAGTTTTAACAACTGTGTGTCATTATTACCTCAAGTGTTACTGTGCCATTATAAAAGGTTATATTCTTCCACCGTGACATGAGACTGTATAAGAGAGTCCATATTTGGTTCTTATTTTATAGAGCCTTTGAACAGTAGGTGACACCTCTCTTCACAGATAAATGCATTCTGCGAACACTTCAGTGTTTGTCTAGCGGATTCACTTGTACTGTGCACAGCCAGTATCCTGTTCATATGGTAATAAAACTCAGCCATGCATTTAGAAAGCCACAGGAGAATATTTAACTACGCTGGCTGGCTGGCCTTACTTCCACAGCTGAAACTCCTTGATATTTAAAGAAAATATTTTTCTTCATTCAGTTTACAAATCATTTATGAAACTCTGTATTGTGGTTCTTGCGCTGACCCAAAGAATCTGCTACCACAACTGCAACCAACAACTGCTGAAATGAAGATTACTTATGGGGTATCTGCTCTGATCTTTTCTGGGGATTTCCAAATGCCCTAAAAATCTAAATTCCAAGATTTTTCACTTCAGATGCTCATAAATGATACTAATGATTATTAATGATTCTCTTACTGTACATGTTCTAGTTTTTAAGCTTTTTTTACTACTATTCAGTGGAAATGTTTGAGTAATGAAGAAATTAGAATAGTAAATACTTGAAGATCTGGGGATTTTGCAAAACTTCACAGACTCCTGTATCATGTATTTCTACAAGAATTAAATATTGCACCATGAAGGTAATCCATACATGCCTCAGAGATATGGTAGTACTGTATGTATACATCCAGGATATCTGAATAATCCAAATCTGGCTCAATTAATTGGAATGTTAAGGCTAAATTTTTGGCAACTTGCTGGTTAGACATAATGCCAAATCTATTGCTTCAGGCTAAAAAAAGCATAAACAGTACAAAACCCACTATGAATATTAAAGGATTGGATTTTCTTTAGATGTGTTATAGCACAATACTTATGGCTTTCTTTTTTTTTTTGAGATGTCAAAATAGCATTTTTAAATTCTTGCTTTCCCTATTTAATCTATTGTTCCTCAAAATGTTAAAAAGACACAAGTGTCTAGGCTATAGACAGAAAGCACTATAGGGTATGTCTACATGAGCAAGAAGGGGAAATGCTGGGCGCAGATACCTATAGGATTTGGTGTTAGTGTCTATACCATGTACACTTCAGTGGGGTTTACTTCAGATTAGCTGCAGGCAGGTCCCGTGGACTGAGCTCCTTGTCTTTGGAGCCCATGAGGAATGTGCTTGGAATTACCTTCTGGTTTCATCTAAAGAAAACTTATTCTCTCTGAGACCTCCCCATGAAGTGTATAAAATCATGGGAAATGGGAACAAAGCACCCTCCTGATCTTGACTAAAGCACTAAAGTAGATGTGATCTTAAATTAAGTCACAGAAATTCATTGGACCTTCTTGTAAAATAAATCATCATAAACTATTCTTGAAGCAGTTTGGCCTGTTTCCTCTCAAAACATAGTACCTCACTGTTTAGTGGCCTGACCAGTAACTCTTAACTTTGTGAATTTGTTTTGTAGAAGATGTAGAGTTTACATGTTTTATTCCATCCCATCCCTCAAAGTTTTCGATATTTACCTTCCTTGTGCAGGAGGAATGCTTTCTGAAGTGTTTCCCTTCAGATACAAAAAAATATTGAGTCTTCTTCGAGGTTTGTGGATCCACGTAGATGCGTCATCAGTAATCCCTGGGCCTCAGGCTTCCAAACCCAGGAAAATAGATGCTTGCACACCTGCTATATCATATTAACACATTAGTATGTTATTAGGCCTTGACAGCAGGTGACCTGTACTGGCCCATACTGCTAAATGGTCTTTCCCATCCAATGAGCTGTGCCTGCACCTTACCGAGGAGAGCCAAAACCATGTTAAAAATGTAATGGCTACTTGCTAGCCTTGCTAGCTGTGTCTCTACTAGCAAACTAAGCAGGCTCACGAAGTAGGACCCCAGGACTATAGCTGTCCCAAAGATTAAACTGTAAAGATTGTCCTGGCATGACTGCAGCTTGGTCTCTGTTGTTTCCTGCCATGAAGTACTGAGACTTCATGCAGGACACGGTACAGACAGCTTATTGCTGCTGCTAAGAAGATGGAATGCAGCTACCCACTTTGGTGGGTGGCAGGGGACCACTGCACAGGTCCAACACAGCCTCACAGCCAGCAGTGGTCTGTTTTACCACTGTAGATGAACTCATTTTATACTAATACAGACGTAACCTCAGTGACCTCTCCTGTTTAATACTTACTAGAAGACTGCTGTAGGGTAGCAAGTCACTCATGCAAATGGAAATTCCTCAAAATAATAAAGCATCCTGCCTACCAGCCAGGCCAGAAGAACATCCTAAGGTGTGTTACAGCTGTATTTGTTCTTCTGGGTCATCTGCCTTCCTTTAACCACTCCTTCCCCTTCCCAGCACTCCACTCTCCCCTTCAGATTTCAACCCACCACAAGATTGTTCTTCCATTGCTGCAGCCACCATATTGAGGTACATTGACCTCAGCACAAAGATGTCTGTGAGCTGCCATGAGCAGAGGAGCACACAGCTCATCCACGGGAGGTGTGTGAATACAGACCGAGCTCCTTCAACTCGTCAGGGCTACAATACGTGACATCAAATTACCATCAAGGAACAGCCTGTAATTACTGGCTGTAATTTTCATGGCTGCCAGGGAGCTCTGTTTTCTCAAGGAAGGGAGATGGAGCAGAAGGAGGGAGAACCTATACTTGCAGGTGCACCAGCAATGATAATGTCTTCTCTTTTTTCCCCTGCAACTGGGGACTGGATGGCTGCAAGCTTTTGTTAGCAGGCCTTAATCTTTAGATTTTGCTTATTGCTCCCACCATGGTTGTATCTCACGTTGTACCTCAAAACACTAATCTGCACCACAGACTATATATTGAGTGGAACAACCTCTCATTCTAGCCACCGTGGAGTCCCTCTTTTTACTCTTATCTCAGAAAGAAAAGGAGATCAGGAAAATCCAAGAAAATAAAATGTAACTGCATTTTCCTGGATTTGCTGGGAAAAATAAATATAATTCCAGTTTGATATACTATTTAGCTCTTTAAAAATCTGAATTTGATGAATTCTCAAGTTCCATCGTCCTTGAAGTCTGTTGCTCAATTCCTCAGAGCTGACAGAAAATGGACAGAACATGAGGCGTGTTGAAAAGCTAGCAGAGCACATGTACTTCTCAAAGAGTACATAAAGTGCCCAATGCTCACTGCTTCGGGGGGAGAAAACTGTCCTTCTTTTTAATCATGGCACATTCCTGACTTGTTGGAAGTTTCTTGGAAAGCAAGAAGGCAAAATTTCCAGTTCTGTTTGTTCATAAAAGCGATCATTATGCAACATTCTGGCAATCACGTTTATAACTCAATTCTTTATTTTTTTTCCTTTGCATTCTGTTCTCTCTATTATAATTTCTTTAGTTGCTTTACTTTTTCCTCGTGCTTCAAAAGGAGGACATACAGTTCTTAGTTTTCTTTCGAGTGTATTTATTTAGTTTCTCCTTATGGGAAGTGTGACTGTTATTCCAATTTGTTTTTTGGACAAGTTAAGTAGCGTTTCTGTATGTCTTCAGTGCTATACATTAAAATAATTGTTTGCATTAAAATGATTTTCTTCTATTTTGTGGTTTTTTTGTGTTTCAGATCTAACACTAGAGCTTACTTGTATCTCGTTATAACACTTCTGCAACTCCAGTCAAACCCAATTCTAATGATTAAAATACAGTTTTAAATCTAGTCTTAAGTTAAAAGATAACAGATTGTTGAGGTAGAGTTTTTTTCTTGTCATTTTCTCCTTTCATTTGGTTCAGCACATGCCCTACAACTGACTTGTAGCATATGTTGTTCCTGTCTTCTGCTGGATCTGAACTGTGACAGCTCCTCCCGAATGGTACAGTTTTATTCTACACTGGGACATGTTCTAGAATTAATCAGTTTTTTATTTTCTTTTCACCTCTGCTTGAAGCTTCAATTTGATTCACAGAGGTTTATAGCCAACTCCTGGGGCTATCAATGTGAGCTGTACTTCCCTACAGAATCACTTCAGTGTTATAATTCTTTGACTGTGGCAAAAGAAATGTGTTTATGTGAAGCTGAAGTTTTTTCTCTGATTGGTTTTTTTTGTTGTTGTTTTTTGGTTGGATTTTTTCCCTCCCTGTCAGGTCCAAGTGGCTGGTGGCTTTGGCTAAGACACTGGTGCTTCAACTTTGGGTCTGGGACTGATTCACTGAATCTAATGTTCTTGACAAACTCTTTGGGGGAAGTGTCAAGCCAGTTTACAATCAATTGCTACAGACAGTAGAAACATCTGCTTCCCATCCTCTTCCTTTCATTCACCCTTAGAGACAATCTTGGCTAAAGTGGAAGAAATTGTAGGATGCCCATTAACATGCGTGACTTTATCTAGCATCTGCATTTTACTCCTCTTTCATTTGTTGCTAAACTAATCTTCAACTGCTGAGCCAAGAACAAATAACAAAAAGTACAAAATCTGGCAAGGCAGCAAAGATTGGCAAGTGACTGCAGGGGGCAAGAGAAGGAATTGGTTTCACTAAGGTTTTCAACTCATCGCTGACCTCAGACAAAGCCTCCAAGACTCTCATTGAACCACTTAAAAGAAAAGTAATTGAAAATATATTCTTAAAAATATTTTTAATTTTCTATTGTGTCTAAACCAGTGACAATCAGTGTTCAGTTCAGTTGCCCACATAGAGGTGCATAGCAACATCTGAGATACCTGATGATCGTGAGCCTCTTTGGTTCCAGAATGGCATGAGTATCCCCACTGGTCATCATAGGCTGTGCAGGCGACTTGGGTGTCCTGGGCCACCTCAGATCTTGTGATAAAATGACAACTGAGCAGGTGAATTGAATGCTGAGATTCACTATCAGTATATGGGGACAGAGCCAATGTTAGTGTGCCTGAACACCCAATGAGAGCACGGCACAAATGTAATGTTCAGGCACAGCTCACACATAATTTTTAATTTACATTAAAAAAAAATAATTTATTTTTTAAGATTAGGTTTAGGCACAGTCTCATGCTGACCTCACCACCTTGTTGGACCATAAAGTGTCACCTGGGTTTCCTGGATTCCCCCTTGCCCTGTTTCTCTGTTTCTCTGAGCAGCTCCTGGCTGCTCACTGTACTGGGGTTCAGATGTGGAGGTGTCTGATGGGTGGGGGAGGGAACAAGGGATGGTGATGGGGGAAACAGGGGGTGCTTCTTTACTTCTGTCTAAATGGTGGTGATGAAATTGAAATTGTCCCAGCAAAGGCAAATGCACAAACCTGTGCTGCCCTCGTGGCTGGCTCTCAGGATTAAGAAGCTCCCATCATGTGCACTCTATGATGTATGTAGCTACACATTTCAGCTATGTCTTGAACTTAGACCAGGAAAAAAGTAATTGGGCATAGGGCTGGGGAGTTTTTTTCTGGCATTAGAAGTCTTAGTGCTGGTGCTGATCAGGAGCACTTTGGCTTTGGTCAAAGCCACACATTGCGTTCAACCAAAGCTGTCCTAAAAGCTATAAAGCCCGACTGTTGATATCTTCCTCTGCAAAAAGCAGCGTGGTCCATCCAATAGGATTTTCTCTGGGATTGTGGTGATCAGCACCTTTGTGGTGGACATAGTGACTTTTGGGGGGAAGGTCATCCACCGTCCTCCTCCTCCTCATTTATGACTAACTGTGCTAATAGGGACATTAGGAAATATGTCATAGGGAAAATTGTAAGAATCATACTTTTACTTGCAATACAAAGTGAAAAGATGAGAAAATCATGCCTTTTCTCTCTCAAAGGTATCCAAGGTTTAAGTATCATCTATTCTGTATTCCTATGTTCCTAACTAAAAAAGGATTTTCAAAGATGCACAAAACCCCCATCATGAACCAAATCCTCCTCCTCTTTCTGACTGATGAAGAGGTAAGTTTACCCATTCTTCCACAATTACAATATATAAGGAGATAAAAAAAAAACACATGTGAATTACTCAATGCCTACATCTTCAAAGAAATCTCTTGTGGCTGCTAAAATCTTGCTCGTGACTATTTTACACTGAATTTGATCTTTTTTCAAAGCTCAATATCAATTTCACGTCAATACTGGTCTATGACATCTGAAATTGTTAGCATTCTTTCCAAAGAGGCCTAGGTCTTTGAATGTTTTCTTGTAATAACAACCAGAAATAGCTACATTTCCTTTGAAGTTAACACAAAGGTCCCAAACTGTAGAGTGAATCTCTCTCACCAAAATATTTGACTAACAAATGTCCACGTTTTCAGCCAGAGTCCAATGTAAGCATTTGCTAGTCTGACCATTATCTAGACCACACATTTTTATAATTGATCAAAACTTAGAATGAGGGCTTATTTTAGTCTTTCACATAACTAGGCTAAAAGCTCTAGAACATTAGTTCTTTCTGCTTTTATTTACTGGAAAATATTTCATACCACTTTTAGAGATTAAGATTTGGTAACACTTTATTTTAGCTGTCTTATTATTTTAAGTTATGTGGTTTCAGGAATAACAGAGATCATAACAAATTCCTTTGGTATTAAAGAGGGTGGTGTGTGCATACTGATGGAGAATGAGCAACAGACATCTCTATTGCTTTCATTTTTAATCTTTTACACTGATTTTGAAGGCTCAGATAAGAAACAAAGCATTTTTAAAAACAAGTTTGTTTTTTTAAAAACTGAAATGGGAGAAAGTTTGAGGTCTAAGGGTAAATGAAGTATTGGCAGGATGCTGATTCTCAAGCTATCTTGAGAATACAGGTCATGCGTAAGTATCAAAGGACTTGTCATTTTCTTTAATCTCCCCGGTCTTCATGTAGGCTGGCAATGACTTCATGTCTGAGACTACAATAAGACTATATCAGCAGAAAGATTGAACTCAGCATAGTCTGATGTTTAGAAGAGTTGTAGACTGATTTTTCAAAGGAGGCTTGAAGCCTGTCAGGAATTTCAGTGATGGCTGTCATGAGCCAAGTGTCTCTGCCCTGAACGGGTCTTCAGGAGGTTTACAAGATCTGCTGTTTTGCTGAGTCAACAACAGTTCAACAGGGAGCAGGACAGAAAGAAAGGAAGGAAAATGTTCTCATCTAAATGAGAAGGATAAAGGGAGAAAGTCTACCTTGAGGTTAAATACTAGGGGAGTTTTGAACCTCTGGTCTAAACAGAGAGGTAAAAAAAGAAAGAAAAACTGGCTAAAAATATCACAGGAATCCTTGTCTAAGCAACCTATTACATAACCATAAATCCTGGCAATGAATAGCGAGTGAGCACAATGCACTGCTAAAGCACTGGAATCAGCCTGCGTATGAAAAAATAATCTACTTCCATTTATGTCCAGGTGTAATGTTGTCATCCTTGATACCAGAATTGGAGATTAAAGATATTTATATTGCATTTATCTGGACTTCCATGATTGAATGGCAAATCACAGGAACTCACAGTTTCTCCAGAAACCTTTCCTTATTTTAAGAGTGGATCACTGTTATTTAAGACAAGCTCTTGGCATATTTTTCAAAACGCAGTAACACAGGGATTGATATAAAAATCCTTTCTGGGACTGTGAATTTTGGGGATGGTGGGTTATTGCTGGAGTGCAATGGCAGTCACCTGGCATGTACTGGTATGTACTTGCATGATAGGAAACTCTCTGGAAACACAAGCTGTTTAATTCCAGATTGATCCTGAGTGTAGGTTCTCAGTATGGAAGTAACCATGAGTTTTTTTCCCCATCCTCTCCATGAGGTGTAGACTGTCCATGGAATCATTTAGGCAGGTATGACCTAAATGGTTCCTTGGCACTGTGGGCATTTGGGTGTCCCCTGTTATCTCTGAGCCTTTAGATAAAGTTGATTTCAGTCCTCCATAGGTCAAGTCTCTTTAGAGAAAAGCAGTATACCAGAAGTCAGGCTAAGTGATGTCATAATTTCTTCTAGCATGAAATGGCATTAAATTTTATGAGATTTTAAAAGTAAAACTGAAGGATAAGCAGCACAGTTAGGACTCTTCAAAGCCCTCCCTGCAAAAGGAGAGATAACGTTCAAACAAAACTCTGCATTGTGTAACACGGGGAACTCACCATGGATTAAAACTTAATCCTTTTAATAGAAACTTTTCCCCTTAGCTACATGCTGGTCATCTCTAGTCCAAGGTGGTTGGAACAGGCAGGGTGAAGCAATGCTGCTCATGCCCATGAACAACAAAACCACAGCAACAACAAGAAATGAGTGCTCCTGATCCATATTTAGGCAGCTAAAAAAGGGCTTCACTCAGAACTGTGCCTCACACTTGAAGACATGCCCAGTAGTGTAGGACCCACAACAGATGCTGATTATTATTGACATTTGCTTTTAGCCAAACACAAACCGCCCAGCTGGCAGCTGCACTTGCAATTTGCTGTTAGCCTCAGAGAGGTCGTGGAGCTATATAAAATATAGCAACCACCCCTTTTCTTGATCTGGCATGCAGCCAAGGGAAGTTATAGAGCCCAATATGCAATTGTCATAGAGAGAACAGCAGGGTCACAGAATCAATATGGATGACTAAAGGCTCTGGCTCATTAGGTCGTATTTTTGTGTTGGAGAAGCTGATGACTGCAGGAGGAGTAATTATGGCACTCCTGGCCACAGCATCCTGTAACAAAACCAAGATTTCTCTTGAAAAAAAGAGTCAAAAACCCAATGAAATATGCAGTGCTGTAACTCCTAAATGTTAGCTGTCTGCCATCAAAAATTCCCAATGCTTTGATGGACATCTAAATTGCCTTAAGAAAGTGTTAAGTGGGGCAAAGGAAGGGATAGAGCAACCATAAGCTGAATCAGTCTGTAACAAATACAAAGCTGAGTGCTGCAGATGAACTTACCTCTTGTGAAGGTTTCGTACCTGCTTTATAATATAGATGTAGCAAGTAAGTTTTATTTTTATTATTAAAAAGAAAAACAGGCTAGCCCTTTGGTTCTTGAGTACTGCATTAGTTCAAGGATGGGTGAAAGAAAAACAAGAAAATGTCTGCAGCCAACGGAATGGGACAAACCCACAGGTTTAAAGTCAACATGTGTGTAGAGATTTTTTGACATTTCTACTTCCTTATCTGTATCCTGGGAAATATATCTACAGTTATATTGGGAGAACTAGTTTCTAGTGTTTATATTAGCAGGTAAGTACATTTTATTCCAACTGAGTGTTTCAAGATACAGTATTAAAGTGGTAAATCTCAATCTAATGTTTTCTTCATCCTGCCTACAGCATTCTCACATTGAGACTCAGAAGACAATAATTAAAAAGCCATGACTGTAAGGTCAAAATCAACATAATGGAAATAAAGGAACAGTGAACAGCCTTAGGGACAGAAGCCTCTGGGTGCTTTACAGAGTAACCCCAGTTAATAGTTCGTGTTATGATTTGTGAAGTGCTTCAGGATCCTTCAGAACTTCAATAATGGCAAACTGCCATTAAACAGAGCTATGACAAAGCTAACAAGGCAAAGCCTAAAATGTTACAAAATGGATAGCTTAGTTTCTTTGGCTAGAAGGAGCTTAAATAATAGAGGCAGAGGGCATGTAGTTCAGAGGAGAGGCATTTATTTGCTTTTTTTCTGCACCTGAGTTGAAGATTTGACCATTTCAGACATTCAGAGCATGGACAGGCTCAAAGTAAGCCAGCCCTTTGCTGCTCTGCACAGCCTGAATAATGCAAATAATGCTGGACCTTGCTCTTGCATGCCGGACGCCACATTCATGCACAAACACTTAAGTGTCCTAAAGGTTTTGCTCTAGAATTAGATATAATCTAGTATGACACTTGTTCAACAGAAACTGTACTGCCTGTATTCCTCAGTGAGAACATATCACTAGAACTTCAATAAACCGAATAAACCAGAACAGTGTTATTCAAGAAACTCAATCTTCTCTGTGACTTTTGCCAGTCATATCGACAAATGAAAAAGTCGGGAGAAACTTGCCTTTAAGAGAGAAGGAAAACGGTGACTACTGGATTTGTTTGCACATGTTGTTATTAGAAACTTTTAGTGGTATACAGTACTTATCAGGGAAAAAAGTTTTCCCAATGATTAACATTTTTATATAGGAAATCCCCTCAACTCTATAAAATAACACTTAATGAATTAAAATAAATACATTCAAGTTCCATAATTTTTTTTCTTGCCCAGTGTATGTCTTTCCTTTGTGATGAGAAAATGGACCAATTCTCCATAAGAGTTGCAAAATGTGGTCACTTTACACAGCTGACAGCATTTATTGTACAATATGCCAAGTCATTGTGCTATTAATTTCTCCAGTGCTAAAGCATGTTCTGGGGTGGAGATTACCAGAAGCTTTATTATGTGGGTCTGACTGTACTAGTTTTCTTTTTTGCTCTCCCTCCTTTGCCACCTTTCCCGATCCCATCCTTTTCTTACTGACCAAGGTCCTCAAAGCCTCGTCATCATACTAATGTTGTTCTTGCCAGTACTCAAAGCCATATTGCTCCCCCTCTTCAAATTTCTTCTGCTTCTCAGATCTCTTGCCAGTGCTGAAGCCGTGGGTGCCAGCAGGGCTGGTGCTCCTAAGCTAACAAGTCCTCAAAGCTAACAAGTCCTCAGCAGGTTTTTAGCTTGCAATCCCCATCCCACCCACTGGTTTCCCATGGTCAGCAGTTACTGCGAATGTCAGTACTGGGCACATCAGTGTCAGAGCTCCCTGTTATTACTGAGAGAGAATCCTCAGAAATGGTTAAAAATGCTGTAGGAGAAAAACATCCACAACCAAACAGATGGAGGTGTGAAAATTATTCCGGGTGCAAATACCAACGAAATATAAAAAAGAAAGAAGGCGTGAATAACTAAAATTAATAGGTTTGGAGACAATGAAGGCTGATCATGCTAGCATAAAACTCCTTCTTCATTTCCTCACCAAAGGCATCTCTCTGCTGCCACTACCTTCATCTACTGAGACATCCATGTACAAGCTTAAGAAACTAATTTTCTCCCACACTGTGATTTCTTTTGAACCTAAATGAAATATGTAAATTCTCTATATATCCAGTGGAGAGAGGAAGATGCCTCTAAGGCCTCCAGAAGAGAGAGACCTCATGTGCCAAAGCTGCTTATGTCTATGGAGGGCAGCTTGCAGAGAGCCCTGGCCAGGCTGTGTAGCCCACCTTGGGAAAATGGTGCTGGAGGGGTCTAGCTGCATCCGCTCCGTGTACCATCAGACTAAGCCTCCTCCAGTCCCCATCCTGTGCAATGTTCCCCTGAAACAGGTTTCATTTTGTTGTGATTTTTCAGTTCAGTGTACTGAAAATAGCAAGATTGCTATCTAAATAGGAGGCTCAGCCACCTTTGTCCTTGAATCATCGTGTTACATTGAAAACATTACATTGATGGTTAAATTGGTTTATAACCTAAATAATATAGCAAAAATATCACCACATCCTTTTGAAAAGAAAAAAAAATCTCAGTGTGAGTGAAAGGCTTTTAAAAAACTTGTATATGTAAGTACACATATATATGTATTTCTGTATATGCAATTAGGTCTTGATGTAAGTATCTGAATTAGACAAGTATGGTGTCCCTCCGGAGGCTTCAAAGGTTTCTTCCTTGCTGTCTGTATGGAAGGCAATGTGGGACACAGTATGTCTGATGTACAGATCCAAATAACTATCTTCATTGAGGATTATGAACTCCTTATTGCACATTTTTTACCATGGAACCCTTGTAAGTCTAAAATATCTGGTGTAAAGAGAGAGCAAAATCCTTTGGCCTAAAGTACCAGCTACAATAACTATGTAGAAACCTTCATCTTTTCACCTTCTTAAGCTCACGCCTGTAAAACTCAGCTGACGTACGGATGTGAAGTAAACACCTTTGAGTTTTAAATCCTCCATAGCAGGGAGGCTGAAATCCTGGTGTAGCCAGCTGTGTGAAGAGTCTAATTATGCTAATGCAGGAAGGTGTAAAGCTAAAGAAGGCTGCAGAGACAAGGGACAGTGACATATATGAATTTAAAATTGCACAGTTCTTATTTCAGTGGGGACACAACAGTTTGATCAAGCAAGTAATTACTAGTAAACACTATTTGTTGGGTGGAACTATTAGGATCCTTTGACTTTCTTTTGTGTAGTGGTTGTAGCTCTACTTTTAAAGAAAAAAAAAAAGTAAGTTCTGTATGAAAGACAGACAATCTGTCTTAAGTTACTGCAAACCCATGAGCTCAATTCTTGTTCAGCTTTCAAACAGATGTTATCTTTTTTAAAAATGGTCATATCCCAAATGCAGTAATTTTAAGTGCACATTCACTGTGTAGTCCAACACTTCGTGGGTTTAAAAACACGTTTTATTACAAGCCAGCACATCAGTATCTTGAAACAGAATGCGTACATATTCTTTGGAGCAGAGACTGAATAGCAGATACCCTTCATCCCAGATGAACCATGGGGATGAAAAGTAATTTATTTTCCTCTTCTTTCTTTCCCCTTTTCTTTATTGGGTGTGTGGTGCATATTTAATTTTCCCATGCAACAAAGCACTCCTTACACAGGCCAGGTCACAAGCCTAGTCTACCTTCCAACCTGGTGAATCAGGACTATCAATGAGAAGAGGTGGGTTGAGATGTCCTGGTAGAGAAGTTCTCTTTCGCCTTCCATCCCTCAGTGTGGCCATCCCTTCCCTACAGCTGAGTGCTGCACAAGTCCAACCAGGTCAGGGTTTTCATAGCAGGGCTTCCAAATCAGACCTCAAAAGGGCTTCTGGATATTTTCAAAACTCTGGGATCGGCTAAATGCCTAATTGCTCAGCACTATTCAGACATGTTGTTCTGGGCATTGCCAAAGCACATGTGGGATTTGAGGCTACGGAGTTTTTGGAAATTAGGAAATTTCATTCCAATTGCTTCTTCATTTGGAACTAGGAAGCTTAAGGAACACATTGCCTCTTTGGGGATGTGGCATCTAACAGATACCTAAATGCTTTCCATTTCAGCAAGTGGAATGATCCTTTTTATTGACTTGTGTTAGAAGGTCACATATGGCATTGGAATATAAACCATGCATGGGGCTTGAAAGCAACAGCAGGTCCTTTCTTGAAGTGCCCTGTCCCAAGGTAGTGACTGCATTGTCAGGAACAAGTCCCTCTTGTAGGTGGAGCAAGCCTGGACCTGAGATAATTTAGCCCACCTGTAAATAAGGAGAGAAGTGAGTTCTTTTTCTGTTTCTCTCTCTGCTTTGGGTTGGTGTTTTTTTTTTTTTCTTTTTTCTTTCTATTTTGTTCTGTCATTCATGAGTGATAAATCTGGCAGACAGGGAAGAAACTGAATTTTTGTTATTATCAGAATATAAACTTTTGCAATTCATTTGTGTTAATGTGGCACAGCTGTTTGATGGTCTGACTGCAAAGGACCAAGAAGATATTTTAAAGCTTGGACTTTTTTAAACAATGTACTCCTGATTGCTTTTCAGTCAGCTCAGAAGCAGCCTGGTTGCAGAGATAGGCTGACGCTGCCATTCAGACTTCTTTAGGCTGAGACATAATAAATCAATGCAAAATGGAAATCAGGGTTTGGTAAAGAACCCAAGTGTAAGGAGAAGAACCCAGATGTAATGAGAGGACTCCGGGAAGTTTACTTTCACACTCTGGGTTGCTAGAAAGGGGGTGGGATTATGGGGCAACATCTCTCAGAGTTCACAGAAGACAAATGAAAACAAAAAACACAAATGAGATCAACATTAGAAATATTGCAAGGAACAAGGCACTGCTTGCCAAGTATTAATCCACCAGAACGAGTTTAAACTCCTTGTATAGTGTTGGGAATGTTTAGATTTATAACTACAGCATAAAAAAATAGTGAAGTCTTTTTAAATGAAAGATAGTGAGGCTTGAAGAGTCGAAGAGTTGAATGGAGAAAGATCCAAGTGCTCCAGTCTAGACTAGCCAGTGACAGAAAAGGCACACCTCACTGGGTTAAGAAATACATTTTAAATAGGATTATCAGGCTTTCATGTAGAGTTAGAGGAGGTTTACAAAATGGTCCTGGATGAAATAACCTAGACCATTTTTCATCCTTTCTGAATACACTGGTAGGTTTGGATACCCTCAAGTTTCTTCGATGGTATTCATGGGTTTTTCCTGTCCTAAGACTGGAGCCAGGTAGACAGCAGGCCTCACCTCTTTCCCACCCAAACAATCCAAAGACTCCAACTGTATTTCTCATCTGTGAGAAACCTGCCTTTGAGCACATACAACTCTTTCCTTCATCCCCAGCAACGACTCGTATTACAGATACAGTCAGAGTTAAATTAAGAGCTCTTTGGATTGTTAGAGGAAATGTTGATAAGCAAATGGAGGATGTTGCTGTAAGTAGAGAGAATGACATTTATTTAAAAAGAATATGAGTTGTTTAAGTGGATTTATCTCTTCAGGTCATCTGTTTGATTTTAAAAATACCATTTGCAAATTCTTCAAATGATACTTTTGAAGCATAAATACTGTTGGTCTGAGTTTATTACCAATGTGCAGGGAACTGAACAAGCCCTTTGGTTTTCATTAGTTTTCTTAGTCTGATCTTTCTCTAAGCCCTTTCCCTGACACAATGCTGCAAAGGAAAATGCGGAAGTTTTGACATTAAAAATTAAACAAAAATCCTATTATATTTTATTTACAGCGAATTGGAGGTGAGAGGATGGGGACTGCTGCACATTGTGCCCCATGCTAGCAGTGTCAGAAAAATTATGTCACTTTTCAGCAGAGCAGAATTACTTGGTTTCAAAGTGCCATTTGTAATTAGACCTTTTCTTTTTAAAAGAAATTCCCAGTGTGTGTAGGCAAGATCAGCTGCTTGCTTTGTGTGAATTCTCAGACTGCAGAGCTACTTTCCCTCAGTGTGATTTCTTTTGAAAAGGCCTATTTCTTTATATTGAATTCATCCATTACCATTGTAAACGGAGTACAAAACATAATTACTCTATAAGAGCGGGAAACTCAGAATGGCCTTATTTAGAAGGCAGAAGCCTTGGGATTGTTTTAAATTTATAAGAAGTTATGACTGCATTGCTGTGATCTGTCAGACTAGCAAATAGGAATATTGTAACGCATGCTTTGAAGAATAACTGTAAGATTCTAATCCTGGATTACAGTAGTGCCTCATACATCCCAAATTGAATCAATAAAAGTGGCTTAATCTTTGCTTTTCATTTTCAGAAGTGACAAAGATATTTAAAAGGTTTCTATCTATTAATTTTCAGTGGTGAAGGATAATGTGATGCAGATGAGGTGAAAGGGAATTTTGTTTCTTGTTTTGAATTATCAAGAATGGCATATAAAGGACAGATTTTAAAGGTGATAGAAATAGCTGTGGGGGTTCTTGGAAGAGGAAAAAGAAGAGAAGTCTGAGGGTGGTCTGAAGGACTATAGAGGCAGAGGGGAAAACATAGACACAGCAGCGAGTAGAAAGTGAGGAAGCAGCCAGAGAGGTGGAATATAATTAAAGGCAGAGAATGAGAGCCTTTGGATGAGTTGTCTCAACAGATAGAAAAACATTAAAACATTTGGAAAAAAGGGGGAGAAAAAGAAATGCGAATCAGAGTGTGAAGATGACAAACCAAGGGAATGATAGCTGCATCCCACAGACAGCAAAAAATTGTGTCAGTGGAGGGGACCTCGCCATGCTGGCAGAAAAGCTGTGGAGGCAAAGGCAACTGCAAAGGAGCCAGAGCAAAAGGAAGAACCATGGGAGCTGAAGGCAGAGATGAGCGACAGCCAGAGTGTCTTGGCAAGAACACACAATGTTCAAATTTTCTTCTGCATCTCTGTGAATGAGAAAGGAGCAAAAAGTACCCTGTGTGGTGTCTGTAATAGGGCTTTTCACATTGCTTTACAGACCATTCTCATAACCAGGCTTTGAAATTGTGTTTCTAAATGGAACTACAACAGGCTGAGGTGTAAAACAGGCAGGAAATACATACTCTGTAGTGATAATCAAGGGGGATGCTTCAGAGCTGCTTTTCGGTAACTATGGAAGGACAAAAAGGAGAATTCTCATTAAACATACAGAGGATATGCAGCTGTGAGGAGTTACCAGGAGATTGTATAATATGATTGGAATTATGGAAGAAAAAAGGAGAGAAAAAGGCATCATGGGAGGAAAAGCCTAAAAATTAGGACACATTTCAATGAGAATAAGTCATGGTGCACAATTTTTAGGTAGCTATAATGAGCTACCATGTAGGAAAGATTTGATGTTCAGAGAGAATGTTAATCTTCTGAATGGTTCTTGCTAGCAAAAATCCTAAATAAGTACCTACAAGGAGAAAATCTAGAGATCAAACCACTTCTTTTCTGTCATTTCTTTTTGCAAAATTAACTCCCTTGTACTTTTACTCCTTGATTTTCACCAGCATTTTTAAAATACAATGGTTTTATCATCTGTTGATAAAACCATTGTATCATCTTGTCTTTCCCTAACCACACTAGAGCTAGAAGGTCTGAAAGCAAGTTTCAGCTTTTTGCTCTTACAAAATTAATTTCCTCTAGAAAATACGAAAATGAATCTTTAGCAATCCAAGAAGAAGTAAGCTTAAGTTGTATCCTTAAGAATATGCATTTAATAGTTTAAGGATTTTTGTAAATGAAACTGACAGCTGGACTCTCCCGTGTATTTTTTCTTAAAAGCCCAGTCTTTCTTTAGATGTTAATTTCTATGTAAAGCATCAATAACTGTAACGATCAGAGAGTACCTGGCTCTCTTCTTCCTAGCAGAGATCTCTAACGCCTTTCTAACAGCTCTTTGAGTCCTGCTCTTCTGTGTTGGAAAAATAAGTTAAACTGTTGCCAGTTTAACTACTGTTCATATATAATTGTGGGATTTACTCTTCAAGGACAAGATGTTTTGTTGGATGATACCTTTCCATGGAAAATCTTGATGCCCAGAAAGCATGGGAAGCATTGCAGACTCCTCCCAAGCCAGCACATTCCCCAGGATCTCTCATGTTGCTGCTGAGATAAGGTTTGACTGGGATTAAAAATGAGGCCTGTTCCCTCTTGCAGTCTTGACAAGGCTTGAGATGCCAGTCTGAGCAAGGACCCAGGTGCCACAGCCAGAGCACATCCTAGATCCTTGAGAGTCAGCAGAGGCCGATAATCACATTTAGTTTGTGTTTTGGTTGCTGATAGATATTTGCACTAAAGAACAACAAACCCAAATAATTTTAAACTACCAAAAATCATTAGTTTCTGCATGTACCAAGCCCACCTAAAGCATGAGTCTTTAGTTCTATTGCTGTGGCATGGAAATCATTGTTCTTTGATGTAACATCCCATCTTTTAAATATGGACCTAAGTGACTTGGTGTAATGTATGTTCTGAAGGTAATAGAGCCAAGGGTTGCCAAGACCCATCCATTTCCTGCAGCCTGTCCTTAACTTCTGCAGAATTTCTGCAATTTTCCTGTTGCCTTGGGCTCCTGGGAAGTCTCTCAACATTTTTAGAGATGCCATTGAAGTATGAAAGTAAGTTGGCATTTCCCTGGCAGTCAGCTATTCCACACACACAAAAAATTCCATAATTATCTGTCACAGGGTTTCATGTCAGCATTTGGCATTTGCCACTGGAAGAAAGGGAAAAATATGTTTAATGAACCACTGGTCTTACTTGATAGCCCAGCTCTTATGCATCCTTATTTTCTGCATGAATGGAACAAGGGAACAAAGATTTTAGAAAAAAGAAACAGGAAACAAAACAGTGAGTTATTTCCTTCCTGCTGATAGTTCTCTAAATACACTGATTTAAATGATGTTCATGGGGACAAGGTGGAGGGGTTTTTTCCCTTGCATGTTGGTAGATAATTCTATTCAAGCTTTTAAATAAAACTTAAAAATACATGCATAAGGATTAATGTATGCACTCAGAAACATGGAATTCGTTTGGAAAAGTGCAAGTAAGACGACTTCATATAATCTGCTTGTTTGTTTTTAAAAGCTTTTTTACATTGTGTTCCCCTAATGACTGCTAAAAGAAGTTGGTTTAAAAGCAGGAGCAGCAGGGGAAGGCGGATGAGCTCCCACATGTAGATTGCACATTCCTCATATGGGGGATTTACAGTTTACAAAGAACAGTGCAAAAAACACCACTGGGTACAGATGCGTGTGTATTAAATCCAAGTTCTATGTTAACAAAATGACTATTTAAAGCCCTTTCTTTCCACTGGGCTTTTACAGAACAAAAACCAGTTGACAACTGTGGACAAAAAGCCCTGAGCGCTCTGTGTTTGTCAAATTGCCTCTTTAGTGGCTGCATTGGGAAATCAGAAGCACAAGAAAAATCCAAATTGCTTCGGGCTTTTGTGTTGAAACTTCTTTAACCAGAGGCCTTATTTGACCTTCACAATACACACATCTTTCATTAACCTGATGATCTGAAGAAAAACTCTCAGGTTTTCTGGGGGGCAAAGAAACAATAAGAGGGAGGAATTAAAGTCATGTAACCCATTAAGTCTCATCCCTTATCTCTGTAGGTAACATTTAACTGTTTCTGTAGTGACTCATACCCTATATTTTCACAACTGTGAAAACTGCTATTCTCTGTGCAACTTTAATTTAGGATCTATACAAATGGTTTAAACCTGGTTGTTCTTTATTTTCCCATAATCCATTATCTTTATTAGTTAAAATAATTGCTTTATTGATATATTATGAAGAGGTAAGTTAATAGAAACATTGGTGAAATTCCAGGTTACAATGTAAATCTGTAAACAGAATGAATGTGATTGAAAAATCCATAATGAATAAGCCCTTTTCTATTTATTCTTTGGGAATTCACTTGTCATTCATGGCAGTCACAGATGGCTCCTGGACTAGAGACACTGGTCTAAATAATATGTGTTGGAAAGAAATTAATGGGTAAAAGAAAAACACTACACTAAATAATTTAATCATGCATTGGGGATGAAAACGATGGTTTTCAGCTCCTGCAGGAAAAAATATAAGCCTCTTAATTTGGGTATAGATCTCCAGGTTATCACAGAATCACGGAATTTCAGAGTTAGAATGGACCTCTAGAGATCACCCAGTCCAACTCCCCTGCTAAAGCAGGATTGGCCAGAGCACATTACTCAGGACTGCATCCAGCCAGCTCTTCAAAACATCCAGGGAAGGGGATTCCATGAGGATTCCCTGGGCAGCCTGTTCCAGTGCTCTATCACCCTCACCAAGAATGATGATAGGCCATGAATCCATAAACATTAGTCCAATTTTCCCTTACATGAATGAAAGCTGGGACAGTGAACAGAAGTTGACCCCTATTACTCCCTCCATCATCAGGATTGTTTCTCAACCAAGTTTCTTTAATCTTACAGACAACAGGGAGGAAAGTCCATTATCAGCCCTGATAAAGGCAAACACATAATCCCATACACAGTACTGCTATATTATAATATTGTATCGCACGTATATTATGCATGGTAAGCATATATAATTGCTAAGCTATACGGTGTAATACTGCATATGAAAGGAAAAACTCTAGATTGATTTAAAGAATGTTTGTTGATTTTCATCCAACAAATGAATGAATGTCTGGAAAACAGGAGGTAGGTTTGAGAAAAAGGCCATTAAACTCATACAAGATAGATACAGCACTACAATGCCATACTGCTGCCTGGCCATGCGAATTAAGACTAGAAACTTCATAGGTGTTTGGGACACAAGAAGTAAGGCTAATTTTACCAAATTTAGAATAAAGATCTGAGTTACAGTGGAGATAAGTTGGCATATTTTAACAATCCCAGTGAAGGAATCTTACTTAGGTTGGATTAAATGCTTCCTTATAGTGCCTGTTTCCTTCCTTTGCCTATGCAGGGTTATCAAGTAATCAAATCAGAAACAGACATGTAGAAACATGTGGCCACAGCTAGTGAGATGAATCCCAGCAGAGAAGTCATAACTCCACAGTAGCAGGTTTTGTTTATGCTGCTATCAGTAGGTGAGGTTGGGAATCAATGCTGATGGCTCTTCTAATAATATGTGCCATTGAGTGCCCTTAAAAATGTTAGTCTTGTAAGGAGTGGGGTTTAAAGGCTGGCCTGACAGCTTTCAGAAAAATTACGAAACAAGAAAAAAATGTTACCACAGGTTCTCTCTTCTTCAGTGTAATGCCTGAGAATTACAGCTTTTGAGCTATTGTCTCAGGCACATGAGCAGTCCCAGTCTGAAAAGGATATAGAAATGTGATGTGTGTTCAGAGGCATAGAATGGCCTCAGTACTTACTTACAAAAAGTAAATAAAGTGGGGCACATGAATCTGGAAAAGCAATTCTAGAAAAAGTCTATGAAATCAGAAAGATTGTGTAGATAAATAGGATTATTTTTCTCACTGTTTGTCTCAGTTTCATTACTCCTCCCTAATTCATGTAATATGAGGGGACATATTCAAAACATATGATGTAGGTGTTGGGGATTTTTATGCACAGTATCACTCTTACAAGACTATGGATAACTAAAAAGCAAAAACCAATGAGACCAATATTTGGAAGGCATAGCTGGCAATGCCTGTTGATCATATGGAAAACATCTCTGGATAGCTGTGATGGATACACTTGACCCATAGCTGTACTTTTTTTTGGGTTGACCAAGGAACAGCTCCTGGCTCACATACAAGGGAGGGAAGGTGCCTTGGAAAGATATCTCGAAAGGTGGTTTGTTTGGAAGCCCAAAAATGCAAGATAACCAAAGTGCAGAACATGACAGCAGAGCTAAAATGAAGATGTCTATCTTGTCTGTACCTATTGACTAGCAATCGGCTACTTCACTCTATAAATATTACAATCAGGACGGGCGGAATTGGAGCTCTCCCTGAACTGTGGCTGGACTGCACACCAGGTAACTCTCCTTGACCAGGGACACCTCTCAAGATTTGAGATTCCTTACCTGAGACTAAGAGGTCATTTCTTGCCCAAGTCAGAGAGATCCCTTACTCGCGACAGATCCTTGGTAAGCGACTGATAGCATGCTGGATTAGTACTAATGAAACAAATGATTATTTTATTTCAATAAAATATATTGCTGCTTCTCTCTTTTAAGTGACAGTCTGTGACAGTAAGTTCCAAAACTACAGGGTGCTGGAAGGCAGGATAGCACATAAGTTTATGCCTGCCCATTCTTATAATCTTTCCTTAGTATCTGCTGTCACCAGCGACTGGCATCAAGGTGCTGAGCTAAATGCATCAATGGAGGCATTCTTATGTCCTTACTGTGTGCAAAGAGTGGTGTTTTACTTCCAATGTGATACCTGAGATGTATGCATCCGGAGTATACATACATTCTATCTTGAATTTGGAAAGGAATATCTGAAGCATTGAGAGATTCCTGAAGAAAAAGCTCAGATCTCAGCAGAGCCTGAGTAAGTGAAGAGACCATGCCCCATAAGGGCACTAAGCTGTTCCTCCTCACCTCCCTCCCTGTGCTTCTCTTTTCTTTAAAGGTGACTTCATGACATTAGAGGGATCACAGAGACTGAGGAAATAAAGCATTTTCCGAGCCACTAGTGGAATTTTGCAGTAAATCATATTCTCCAGGATAAAACATTTAATGTTGGGATGTATTCATTTAGAGTTCCCTGTTCTTGAAGGACAGATCACCAAGGGACAGGAGGTCTTGAAGTAAGTGTACCATGGGCAATTGGAAATAATATGTTATTTTATTGAGATGCTATACAAGCATCTCAGTTTAAATATATCTGCAGTTAATTAAAGTTTAAAATTTAAGATAGAATAAAGTATCCAACTCCTTATGCAGGCCATGTAGGAATCACAATAAAGCCAGCTTACTCAGCTCTGGACTAGGGTAAGAGACTGTGAACATCAGCAGCATATGCTCCTGTGGTGATTTCAAAATTGACACTGATTGGAGCTGAGAAGAAAGGCATCCAGTAGTCCTCTCCATCACTGTGACTGCCTTACACACTGCCTTAAAATGGAAGGGAGAGACTATGTTCAAAACCAGAGCCATTCCTTTGAGGCAACGGGCTGAAGGTTTCAAAAGAGGGTAGGCTCTTTGTCAGTGCTTGCAGCATTGCTCTCTCAGAAATTACCACTGTCAGCTGGAATTGACTACACAGACATGGAGTGCTGAAACTGGGAAGTAAAACAATTTCACTGACCATCCTCACTGATGCAATGTAACCTTCTGCAATGGTTTCAGCAAGAAGCATTTTAGTTCACGTTATGAAAAAACAAGGAATTTCTGCAATTGCCACTGCTCAGCTGAGCGAGGCTAACATTGCTACGTGTGCCACTTGGTTCTTGTGTCATCCTTACAGGTACCAGTTTTACTCAGCTCTGGATCAATATCAAGCTTTAAACTCTTTGTAAAAGAGAACAGGAGAAACATTTCAGGGGAAGAAAGTTATCAGTGGTTAACTGTACTAGGGTTTCTCTGAGCCTCTGGCAGGCACCAGCTACTGGGGCACATAACGCTATATCCTACAGAATAGTGCTGGAGTTTACAGACCTGCAGTCTTCCAGAAAGTCCTTATTTACAGTAATTTAAAATGCAATTGAAAGTCCAATGAAAACATTTTTGTAGAAAGCAGATAACAAAGCAATTTTCTTTCCCAAGGTTGCATCTTAGACTTTTTGTCCATCTATTTTCTCTTTGAACTGCTGTGAGCAGACTGAAGGAAACCCTGCTACTTCAGGCTGGCAGGTCAAGCCTTGGTGAGTGCAAGGTGACTTGAGGTTTTTTGTTGTCTGTAAGCAGTGAAATACCAGAAATAGACAGGTCTTCATGGCCTACCCAGTAATTTTGATCATTGCAAAATCTTGAGCATCTTTTCCTGCCGTGTTAATTATGAAAATGTCCAAGCTGGCTCAGGGTCTGGGTTGCATCGGGCACAGCAGTGTAGCTGCTACTTTGCAGTGAATTTTCTGATGGTGATCCACAGACCCTGATCTGACTGGGCAGGCTCAGGTAGGGCTCCCCTTGCATCACTTTAACCTCCCAGGAGTCCTTCCCAATACCTGGCTACCGACACAAGCCAGAAGAGGATGCTGCAACCAAGTCCGTGCCTCTTCTTTATGGCTGTATCTATTTGCAGTGAGGGGGATCTATGATAGAGACTGCATTGCCCACAATAAATGTGGCAGAAGGCAGGCTTGCTTCAGGGCCAGATACAGAAAGTACCTCAAATTGAGATGTCACTAAGCGGGGGAAAAAAAGCTGTGATTGACATCTGGTGTCCTGGCCTCGCCTGCAGCTGGGAGAATTAGAGTCCACATAGTCCTCAGCCTGTCCCAGCCTCAGGCAGAGGTGTGATAAAGCTCTCCCAGTGGGTCAAGTTTGGTTCAAGATCTACTGCTGTGGGAAAATGGGTGGAATATACTCACTTATGAGGACAGAGCAATTATCTCTTGGCTAATGCACACAACAAAAGGCCAGGATTTATAACGTATTAGTCTAAGCATTAATGCATCTCACCAACTTTAGTGAGAAACCCCGGAAGTCTTTACTGGCAGTGCAGGTGTCAGCCCTGGGGAAGGGTTGGTGTCTGCTGATCCTCATGCTGCTGAGCTGCCATCTTCCTATACCCTGCTTCTTCCCCTCAGGTTTTAGAGTATTTCTTCTCTTGATGCACTGAGCTACTACCAGTGTCTTCGCAATGACACTGCTCCATTCCCGCTTTTCTTACCTTGTGTGGATTCAGCTCACAGTCCTGGTCACACCTCAATAACCATTTTTGTGGTTAAACTGAGACAAGACCTCACAGCTGTGTGGACCAAGTGAGGCTGAGAGTCCCCAGCAGCCCATGCCAGCACTGAGAGTGGCAGGGGTTTAATTTGCAGGAAGAGAGGATGGTGGCAAATGGAGAAGAACGTGCCAGGGGGCAGCTGCGTGGGTGAGGCAAGCTCCATTCCCACTGGATAGTCCTTAGCGACAGCTCTGGGTGAGATGGTGTGGGGAGAAGGAGCCCAGTGCTGGTGTGATGGCATGCATGAAAGGTGATGTGCACTGTCAGCTGTAAGAGCTGCATCATGCACCAGGCTGTGTTCCTGCAAGGGCTCAGTGGTGTAAAATACGGTACTCAAACATGGGTCATCCTGAATACAGGTGCTGGTTCCCTGCCATGTGCTTTGGGGCTCTCTTCAGTTACCTCCACTCCTCTCTTTCTTGGTGTAGCAGCCCTGATCCACTCTTTTTCTCCCAGAGAGCCATATTGTGGAGATCAGGGCTCATGAGCATTCTTGGGAGAGGAAAGGGGGGATTAATACAGCTTTGTAGGGGCTTCTTTGCTTTTTAGGATTAAAGAGTCAAAAAATAGAATAACACAGATCATGAAAACCATTGCAAAAATAGTAAGCTTTGTCCCCTCCATCAGAACTGTAATCATGTAAAGTGCCATCCATCTAGATTAAAATCAGAAGCTTCATGCTTTTAAAATGTTGTGATATCCCCAGTTGTTGTACCCTGAAATCAGTTTATTCATTTAGGGAGAGCACAGTCCCCTGCGTGTAGTGATGCTGCTGAGAGCTGTGATACTTCCTAGCAAATGCCTCTGAATGCTAGGCCTTCCTTCTAGGAGGGCTTCCCAGCACAACAGCTGACTTCTGAACTTGTTTCACATGGATCTGAATTCTGGTAAACAGTACAAAATACTCAAGTTCTGTTGTAAGGTGCTATATAACATATGTTTTTTGCTAGCCTATAGGATTGCTCTTTGCTTTTTTTGTGCATATAAGGAAAACAGTGGAAAACCAAAACCAAAACCAAAAACCAAACAGGAAGTTGTTTCTTGAAGGCTCTTAGTGAAGTATTTTTATTCAAAAACCCGAATGTTAAAGATGTTATTATTAAGTGGCATTCCACAAGTGTACAAACCCAGTTACACAAAGTTAAATGAATGAGCAATTTAAAGTTCCCTTACTGTGGATCTGAGAGCCTGGATTCCTCGTGCAAGGTGCATGCTCAGCCCATGACTGCAGAGGTTTCTTGGCAGCGTCTCTCACAAACAGCACCTCTCCTTCTTCCATGCCCTTGTCTCCTACTAAGTAAATGCTCTCTAATAATAATGCTAGTGTCCTGCTATAGTTGGGGTTCAACAGCATGTATGGGTCTCTGGCCAGATAGGAATCAAAAGGTACATAGGTACGACTAACAGTGAATTTAAAAGTTTTTCCAATGGTTAGTTGGTAAGTAACATAAAGTCCTTTGTATGTATGTAACCACTATGTAGATGCATTGATACATATACAGATACTCATTAAAGAATCCTGGCTACAAGAAGATAGGTAAAAAGCTAACCCCATTTGTAAATAATTTACCAAAAGAGTGCAATGCTTCTAAGGAAAGAGCAAGACTGCAATTTATCATCAGTGTCAGTGCTGTCTGCCCCACCTTTCATAGCTAACACGGGTTTTAAAAGTCTTGAGTAGAGATGCTTGGTAGCATTTCAAGATCAGTTTAATACTAAAGGGTTTTTTTAGCCTTCTTGTTTCTATCACTAGATAATCTTCAGTGTATCCCAGGGCCGGTGCCAGAGGACAAGGTCACTTCTCAAGTGCATGCCAACAGGGGGCACGGTGTGGCAGGAGAGTGACACTCACCAGTTGTCACTCACCAATCCAAAGTGGTGGCCAGCAGTGAGAGCACTGTAACAGGGAAACAGAGAAAGTCAGGGGGTTGGCAATGGATGTGGCTGTGGCTGAGCTTCTTGAGAATATAAAAGATCTGATTTAAGAGAAACCAGACATACTATCATTCCCCAGATATGACAAAAATATGTTTATCTGAAGATTCCCATAGCACTGAGAAATAATGACCTCCCATGCCACACCAGACAAGACTTTCTCCACTTTCTGAGGTGATAAAATTCTGGAGGTAAAACCCTGTTCTACTGAGATGAGCAATTAAATTAAATTACTCTGATAATTAAGTTCATACAGCAACTGCTAAACATGATCCTATGCCCAGTGAAGAATCTGTGCTTTAGTGGCATTTCTTATAAATTCAAATATCCCATCTAGAATAAAAGCTAATTAATACTGCTATCTATTAGAGGCATGGTCATCCTGAATCTTTAAATGAGAGCAGCAGTTTTATTTAGACTTGGAGAAAGTTTTTCATGGATCAGAGGGTAATATTCAGCCCCTCTGTAAAGGACATTCCAGGCCTATGTATTTAAGCCATTTTACCTAAAAAGTGTATATTTTCCAAGAGTCTCTAAAGGAAAGGTCAGCCTGTATAAACTGAGGAAGCATTTCTAACTTCAATGGGGCTATGAGCGTTTACCAGGGACTGGTCCTCAATCTCCAGTCTGGAGCTATAATCTTTGCAAATACTATATCAGAAACAAGTTTGGTGGTTGGGTTTTCAGACTGATGTTAGACATAACTTCCATGGTCATGACCTTTACTGATGTTCTAAGAGGCATCCGATTTGCTCTTTTTCAGGACAAATCTCTTTGTGTGGTTATCAGAAGAGCAGATGAAACCCACCTCTTTTTAACCTTTGAAAACAACATACAAGAAATAGGCATCACCTCTGTACAAACTTGCATCAGGTTCCTTTATTTTGTATTTATTTTAAATTCCTAAAGGAAGACATACTTTTATTTCTGCATAACCAACAAAAAAAGTAAAATGCAAGAAAACAATCATCCATCTGATATCTGCTTTTCAATCATCTTCTCTCTGCTTTAGCTCAGTTTCTGAATGGAAATCAGCACAATGGAAATCAAATGTAAAAGAACATATATAAATGCACCACGTGGAAAAAAAAAGTCTTTCACAAATATTTAGAATCATGTTTATTTTATGGCTTTAATACTTGGTAAAAATAGCCCCCAAAACTGAGTGCATGTGGAAAAAATGCAAACTGTGCTCTGTGCCTTCAGAATGTAATTGTCTTAATGTCACATACAAAGCCAGAGCAGCATGCTGCAAAAATGGATTTCTTTGTGTAATCAGACTGGGTAGCAAGAGGCTATACCTTGAACGTTTACCACAGAGTAAATGCTGTCATGTCAGGTCCTATTTTTACATTCCTCTGGCACCACAACATGTTCAACAGTTGTCAGTTGTGTTTGCCCTCTGATACCATGTTAATATATTTTGAAAAGCTACCTTATATGCTGTTTGTCAAGTCTTCCATATAAACACAAGCACCCTCTGTGGTTTTTTCTCTCGGCCTTACCTCTAAAAATAATGGCAAACTAAACATCTCCTTGGAAGAGCTCTGTTTTGAGAGGTTTCGAGCTGTGAGGGAGGATATGTTGCAAATGCAGGTTCTGAGTCTAATTACAATAGTAATCACCTGTTACTCAGGTACACAGTCAATAACCATCTTTTTCTCTTTGGTTCATGTAATTCTGAACACATGGAGGAGGCCTTAGTAAACAAAAAAACCCTTGATCTTCAAAATAACTTGCAAAATAGACATCCATGTGTAATGAGGAAGGAGAAAATGCTCTCAGCACAGTGAGCGCTCCCCAGCTTGCCTATGGGAAGACCTGTAATTATTGACACAAGAGAAACATTCTCACATTTACTGAAATACTGGTCATGTTCTGTTTAATCCTTTCATCGTTCTTTTTTTGGCCATTCTTTTTTCCTTTGCTGCCTTTCCATGGAAACATAACACAGTCTATTGTTTTGTTTAATTTTTGTCATTTGCTTTTCTTCTATTGACCTCCTCTAATATGTCTGATTCTATTTTTTTTTTCAGACAAGTTAATGATTCAGGAAGAGGAAAGACATTTTCAGGGCAGCTTGAATATAAATGATAAACTGTAAGTCACATTTGTTTGCACATGGATAGTATTTGTGGTTTCACACTGTTCCAAACCAGGGGCTCTGCTTCCAAGAACTGGCTGGGTAGTTTGCCTGTTATTTATCACACTGTCCCAAGCAGATGATTTTTGGATGATTAACAGAGCTGTCATTGCACTCTTACATGCAGGATGAACTGATCTTGCTACTTTTCCAACGCTTAGTAGTTGCTAGAAAGAAAAAAAAAAAGCCTAAAAGTACTAATCTTGTTGTTAAATGTCTTCTAAATACTAGCAGTAATTTATCTCTAATTAAAACCTAGATGAACTGTCCCAGCCTTTGTATTCTCCCTGACTTGCAAGCAGTTTCAATCCCAACCTTTATTAAATCATAGTGAGGAGATTATGCTAATGATTATTGAGTTTTCAAAGTGGGAAGGGATCTGCAGAGACAATACTATTTTCCAAAGTGCATGGGACAGTTTATCTTCAGCATCCCTGTGGGATTAATTCAAACAGCAGCCTAAACTCCAAAATATTCCATGTGCTTTTTCCCATTTCAGTTTAGAAACTGTATCAGCAGAGCCCTGAAGTAGGGATGATACTAACAAGGAAACACCTTCCATGTGCTTGGACGGCATCTGCCAGTCCTTCTCTTGGGTTTATGGAAGTGAAAGGCATAATCTGAGGCTCTTCTTGGAGATGCAAATTCATCTTGAAAACCACTGAGCTGTGTGCCTTCTTACTGTGCCAGCTCAACAAATCCAAATTAGAGCCATTGCTCTGTAGTATTTGGGGGGAGTTATCTGTTGTCTATTTGGGAACATTTTAGGATTAAAGCACAGGAAATTATTATTTTTGCTTCAATTGGTTAAACTGCTCACATTGCACTGTGGTAGCAAAGTTTGTGACCTAAGAAAGTTTGCCAAGTTCCATGACACATGTCTCAGTACAAGTAAATCATGTATAAACCCATCTTGGGTTCCTTTATTTTCCTTTTCTGGGCTGTGGGAAGCTAAAAGAGAACCCATGAGTGTTATTATTATCATCACATTCACTTGTTACATATCACTGAGCCTGTGGAAACAGAAAAGAATCAAAAATATTCTTTAAATCTCTTGCCATGTATTCTAAGCTGCATTTACTTCTATATCCCGTTTCTTTATGTGATTATTCTATATAGATATTTTAGAGAGGATCCAATCCCACAGTATCTGGAGAAGTATGTTCAAATACAGTTAAGTTCCTAAAAATAAACTGGAAAAATAGTGGATTATTCAAGAGCAACTAAACTTTTCTTCATGGCTTTTTATTGTCTATAAGTAATATGGGTGCTAGCCCAAGAGAGAATGGGAAAGAAAAAAACACTTGATTTTTACTAAGAGTTGAACTAGCAAAGGTCAGTTCTCTGCCCCTGCACTAACAAGCTTTTGCTAAAGTGAAAGTGCCTTATTTTAACCGTGGTTTTATCTTTGAATATCTCGTATGCTCTCATCAATGCAAAAGAGAGGAAAAAAATAGTTGCTTGTTTTCCTGAGTGAAGACAATCTTTTTGTCTCCTGCTTAAATCTAAAATCTAGTTCTTCTCTAGTAAAGTGTTTAATCTAGTTTCTGCCACACAGAAAAATAAGCCAAATACTTTCCCCCTTCTTTATCTAGATATAGCAGCAGCTTTAAAAATGCAGGAATGATACTTCATTGTACTACTTCTGTGACGGAGGCCTATTTTGATTCTATTTTCATAAGAACAAGACTCCTAACCTGACCAACCTGCAGCGTTTTTTCCCTTTTTTGCTCTATTTTCCAGATGCTATCTTCTACCCTGGCAGTATGACCATTTCCTGGCATAGAAGCACAGTAAAAGGAGGAAAACAAATGTGAAATTTCCTATTGAATGATTCAATTCACCTGGAATAGCTTTTGAACTAACGAGAGCAGTCTTCCATTAGCAAAGTTCTGTGCACACTATTTAAACTGTGTGCTGTGGAATTGTAGTCCTGTCTGCTTGGAAAGGAAAATGAAAACTTTCCAGAAAAATTTGGTTTCCTGCCTAGAGGGCAGTGAATGCAAACAAAAACCCCAAACCAACAACCAAAACACCACTCAGAATACCACAGGGATTTACAATACTCATTACCAGTACAAGAAAGGACTAGTTTACAGGTTGTTCACCAGAAAATTTTACAACAGTTTCAATGTCCACTGTTGCTGCGTTATGCAGTGTCCTATTTCCCAGGGTCCTGTCACCCATCTCTAGATGGTGATAAGTTTTGAATTATTTTTGAAAGTTATATTGAGTCCCGTGCTTTCCATTTGATTTGCAAAAGCAGTTAAGTTGCCATGTTAAAATTGTAAAGATCAGTGTCCTGAATCAGGTCTTATTGAATGCTCGGCTTCCTCCTGAATCACTGATTCATGTTCCAAAATTTAAGTGGTCATAAGCAACATATACGGTCAAATATTGTAAGATCAGTTACATATGCTAAGACTTCTGGTCTGAAAGATAGCAAAGATAATGAATGTAGATTCATTCCTATATTTTTTTTCATATTGTCAATGTTTGGACTGGGCTGGCTGCTAAACGATGACAGATGCTCTCTCAGAGAAAGTAACATCTTCCTTCAGAAGAGAGCAGAGAGAATGAAAGAGAACTTATGGCCTTAAAAAGAAGCTGAACTACTTTAATGAAATATTACTACTGGTAAAAAGAAAATATAATAATATAATAAGAAAATAATGAAATATATACTATATGCAAAACTGTACTGAGCTCCCAGGGTGATGATCACGTCACCAGCAGGAACTGGCGAAGTCCCAGACTTGACTCAGCAATGGATGGGAACTGGATGGATGGGAATTGGACTCCAGATCTGGGTTCAGGAATGCATGGGTTGGGATCAAAGCCAGACAAATAGATAGAGTCTTCCTTGGGCACTAGCCATGGAAGAAAGAGGCCAATCCCTTTGATCTCTCAGCTTTTATGCTGAGTGGGGCAGATGGGATGGAATACCCTGTTGGTCAGTTTGGGGTCACCTCTCCTGTCTGCTCCTCCCCACAGGTGGGACCCCTCTATTCTTCTCAGCTTCTGACCCTCCAGCAGGGCATATAAAAAAGTTAGCTGACCTTGGCTGTTATAGCAATAAGTGTAAGCAGGAGCCTCTCCACATACCGTACTTTGGTATTCAGCAATAACATCAGAAATTATCTCTGCCAGAAGCAAACACTGTCTGAAAATTATGTTGTTAATTTCAGAGCGTTAGTGAGAAGATGCAAAGAAGATTTTGATGGGGTTCACGATCTTTTCCACTTTGTTAATGTGAAGTAGTGAAAATGTCCCTTGTGAAGCCTTGAGAGAGGACTCAAGACACCAAGAGGAATGTCAAGCAAAGATGTCTGTTTAAAAGTGTTCTGATGAACTGAGTGATGCCTTTCTGGCTCTGAAGGTTCATTACCATAGAAGGTGTGTGCTTCTGCAGTCCTACGGATTTTAAAACTACTCTGGAGTAAGCGTGAGCTTCTTGATTATCACATATGGGACCAGCTCTCTCTTGTTGGAACCAGAATGTGTGAAAAAGAGCTCTGCAAACTGATGAAAGGGAGCACCAAGTTCAGTGCCAAGCCAGCGTTTCCGCAGGGTTGCTCTAACCCCTGCTTTGAGCTGAGGAATGGATGGGCTTATGGTGGAGGGCCCCAGCCCACCTCAGCTGTGCTTTCTGTGCCAATGAGCCCAAGATATATCTTAATTCTTCTGATCCTGTGCTTTTTTAGGGCAGAAAAGGTATTGCTACTATTACTCATCAGTTTTGTCCTCTTTATGACATTGAGAATTAGGGTATGCCTGACTTCCTAGAGAATTTTTTTTCTATCAGTGATAACAGATAAACTGCTGGATTCTTCTAGAGAAAATTTTGTGGCATAGAGAGACCACTAGTTCTCCTTCTAGTGTTGAATTTAATGTGCTATATTTCAACATTGATACACTCAGAAATATTTTGCATGTCTAATGAAAGAAACTTTTGTGTCTGTTACACTTATGTCAATGCAGAAACAGCTGGCATGTGCCAGGCTTGTTTTACAGTAGACAGTAGGAAGCAGGGTCAGATCTATACCATTAGGAAGAACCTTGAGAAAACCACCATCTATCAAGAGTAAGCTCAGTCCTTAGCTTACTCTAAGCTAATTCTCTAATTCCATTATTGAGACCTTGGGGGATATGAAATTTCCCTAACATTTCTTTCCCTCAAAAAAATGCTGTAGAGGTCTGTCTAGCAGCCCATCTATAGTTTTTACTTAGTCTGGCAGTACTTAAAGTATTTGAGGATCAGCTCAGAAAGGGTCATGCAAGTGTAACTTGTTAACCTTTAAAACTTGAAAGGGATGTGTCTCCATGACAGTTCAGAAGACTTGTGCTGGGTAATACACCAGGATATCAGGTTGGTTCATGCAGAGCACTGTGAATGGAGGATGGTGGCATTAGATGATCTTGTAGGTCCTTTCCAACCTTGCATTTCTAGGATTCTATGATTCCATGAATCCTGGCTGCTGTGTACCACCATAGGAGACCATAGCAGAGAAAAGCTCATATGCTCTTGCTCCAGGAACTGCTTTGGAAAGGATTTTGTTACACTCCAACTTTTCTCTGCTTGGAACAGATTGAATTGAAATGAAATTCAGGATGGGACTCAGCCATAATGAAAGAGAATTTTTGTTGTCTGGTGACTGTTCAGCTTGCAGTTAGCTCTAATTAGTTCTATTGTTCCCCGATTAGTGATTGCTGGCCTTCTGCCACTCTGCTTCATAATGGTAATATTAAAGAACTGAATTCACATGTAGCCTCCTACAATCTCAGGGGTGCCAGCTCAGGGCTCTGCTCAGAAGCTGCTTATCCATGTTTTTGTAAAAAGAAACATCTACATTAAATAAGAACAGTGGAAAGAATGGGGCATGGCAAACTGAGACTTGTAGCTTGCTACCTCTTACTGTAATATTTTGGTAAACTTCTATAGTTTCAGGTTCGGTATTTGCATGCTGGGAAGGCTTCCACCACTTACATCTGTAGCTGGGGACTCGGCAGTTGGGATTTCATCTAGACATCATTTCATCTTTTGGTTCCTTGCATCAGTGATAATGTATCTCTGAAGGAGCTTAGGTGCAATTTGTGCATCTGTGCATGACTGGGTGGTCCATGAAAAAACCATGTAATTCCTCAGACCTTTTGGTTCCTGAGGGCATCTTTAATCTATGCCCTTATACGTAAAAGAGTCTTTGCCACACGAGAGACAAAAGGGTGTGTAGGACTTTCCCTGCTGGATGCCTGTCTAATCCGTAGGCACCGTACCGCAACATCTGGGCACCAGGGGGCTTTTGTAGATAGGCCCCTCCTGCCTAATTCCCTCAAATTAACCTGAACTTGATCTTGATCTGCAGGAACAAAACCCTACTCATTCAAAACACAGTTAAGGACACAGAGCTCACAAATCTCCTTGGCTCTAATTTTGACAAAGGGCTGCAGTGCTGATGCACAAGACAAGAAACAGCAATAGACGATCAGGCTTTTGCAGAAGGTCAGAAGAGTATAAGCTATGTTTTCTCTTTGTGATTGAGATGTTCTAAAGTTACTGCTGCACTGTGTGGTTCTCATTATTACCTCTGCATAGTCACTACTTAACATCTCCCCAGCTGCTTTTGAAGCTCATGTCTCCAGATTCAAACTGCTTTTCTGCATCCATAGAATTTAGTTAGATTTCAGTACTTGTACATGAACAACAAAAAGGATAGAAAGAAAAAAGAAGTGTGATAGTAATTACACTACTTTACAAAAATTACGTTAAACCTCAGTGTTCCTTTCTGAGCCACTAAATTCAGAATGTGGCCTTCCATTTCCAGTAGTAGTAGTTTCCCTCTTTGAAAAATAGTTCTATTACCATTCTGTGATTCTCTGATTCAGAACCAAATTAATCTTCCCATTTGGTTCTCTTTGAACTTGCACATTATGGACTTTTTTACATCTCTTGTAGGACTCTTGAAGCACTGATGCCCACATTATTACTCCTGTCCAACCTATACTTTAAGTGATGCGAAATGTTAGAACGTGGACCTTGTATGTGTAACAAAAACATTTATCACTATTTAGCTTGGCTTTAAAAGCTCAGAAATGTAAGAATTACCATGAAGAAAAATCCAAACAAGTTAAAGCTGAAAACAGCATACCAGGACAACTTTAAACCTATGCCACTGTGACAACATGCAATGACTCTACACTCATGACTAAAGAATTTTATTATTATTATTACTTCTAAATTAGCTTAAACATTTGAAAAAAGGATAGATATTTCCTCTTTGTGATTTCTCTTCCAGGCATCCATATGGCTATTTTAGTTCTACATTTTGCTGCCTATGTTTGGTGCCTTAATGTGTTTTGACTTTTTTTAAGATGAAATTTATTTAATTTCTTCTATATAGCAGGGTTCATCTTACAATCACTTCAGTTTATCATGTGTTTCATTTGTGGAGAACAGGATGCCTCTTTCTTTTGAATTCATCTTGGTTTTAATAAGCCTTGGGATTAAGTGGAAGTAATGAGGTTGAAAACATCACTGTACCTGTATAGGTACATACATAGGTATATACATGTTGTAGAACTAAGAAAGAGAAATCATTAACTAATACAGTCTACTCAGTCCTCAAGCCTTTCCAAGTAGCACAGGAGAAGAAATACACCAGAGATAAGTCATAGTGCTTTTGAAGTAGACAGAGGAGTCTCTCCTTTGTGCCAATATGATACGTTTCTTTTTAGTCTCCTACTATTTTTTTTTAAATTGTTTGAACCAGTACTTTGAATAGTTGGTCCAAACAATATCTATCAATAGCTAAGCAATAGATAGTTGAATTTTTTACATGATTTGGTTCACCTTTAATTAGCACATTTTAGTAACCTTTTCAGCAATTATTGTTAACCACTTTTGTAGCACCTTAATGATCTTGTGTGAGGACTTTGTATTTTTCAGAACTAATTGCTGCTTTACAAAAGAAGAGGAAAGTAGGACTCCAGCTCCCCAAGGTAAGGCTGAATGACAGCTTTTGCACTGCTTCTGTTAAATAACACTCTGGTGTCTATTGTGTTACAAAGGCCATTTGTCCACTTAAGAAACACTTTAAGAGTGTGTGTCACTGTCTTTGTTTTGCTTCAGTGCACTATGCACTAAAAGCATTATTTCCACAAGGGAAATTAGAAAATCCACATGTAAAATTATCCCTATACCTCCAAGCTAGCTGGAGAACATTCACAGAGGCTTCTTGTTATTGTTGGATTTAGTTAATCACAAATGTAAAATAAATCCAGGTAAACCCAATTAAACTTGTGCAGTTCTCTCTCCTTCCTTTGTGCCTGGCAGTTGCATTGACACTTAAACTTCCTTTCCCTTAATGCCTTAGGACAAATTATTTGTACTTTCATAACTATGCTCAAAATTTGCAGTCTTTTATGCTGTATAAGTGCAAATTATTTTCCGCTGGGAAAATAAATAAATATAAATAAATAAATTCCGGCATAGAGTAGATACTTTATAAACATGTTGGTCAAAAACCTCATGTCTGTTGGATCTTTCCAGTATGAATTTTTTCTCATCTTTCCAGTATGAAATTTTTCTGAAATCTAGTACCTCTTCTGATTGAGAGGAGATAACATGGTCTACTTGAACACATGTGCTGTGACCTTGCTGTTTCAAGAGCTGTACAGAAAACAGAACAACTCCATGGTCAAAGCCCTAAGAATTTCGAGTCTAATATGCAAGAAGAGGCAACAGATCAATAGAAGTAACAAGTGCTTGTCTTGTCCTCCTGTGCCTGTGCTTGACAGAGAGGACAGCTATCTCAGGAAAGCACCAAATGAGTCAAGAGGTTATTGAGGCATTATGGAAAAGCAAAGTTTAGGGAAGTGTTTAAAAACTGGAGAAGTTTTGCCCATAGTTATAAGAGGTTGCTCATGAATATTAGCAGTGGCTGGAAAGAAAAGATAAAGCTCTTCTTTGAAAATCTAT
>VZTM01013044.1:0-25050 GCA_013400555.1 Jacana jacana
AGAAATTGCCTTACGTACGTTAAGTTTAAAAACTGTCTCACTAAGTCTACAAGAACATAATATACTGTGGTGAACAAGAAATGTTATAAATCATTTTATTGCCATTCTTTATTTATATTTTGGTTCTGGTTCCATACAGGTATTTGTAAAAGAAAGTTACAGTCAGATAATACTTTTTGGTAAGGATTTAAGCTGTTAAGAAGGTTTAATAGCTGATTATCTCACTATATCTCTTCTATGTGTATTTAAATGAATGGTTAAGCGCTTATAGAACTATTAAAAGCTCAATGTAAATGAATATAAGATGTGACCTGGTACCAACCTCGTGTAATAGTGTCCAAGGTTAGGTTGATCTTTAAAGTATGACAGACCTCTATTAATATGGATATACTAAAGGAATGTATCTCTTTTTATGGTACTCTTCACTTAGTAATGAGTGTCTTAATTGTCATTATGAATTTGCTTTCTCCTTTTTTTACTGTTTAACTTTGGTAAATATCTGTCTTTTTTCCATTAATTGTTCATACTTTTCCTTTTTCTCTTGCAAGGATATTGTCAATACAATCATCAAGCACTGCTCTCCTCAGTTCTTTTCACTTGGTTTGCCTGGTGCCACCATGCTTATTATGGATTTCATTGTAGCAGCAGGAAGGGTGGCTGCTTCTTCATTCCTCAATGTAAGTATCAGCTCATTCTCATTTACGTGTGAGTGGAAAGGGTTTGAGAGAAAACTGAACTGTATTTTTCATTGGCTGGGGAGTTAACATGTCCCTAGAAGTCAGTGTAATGGTCAGCAAATACAGATACTGTCTGTGGTTTATTCTAGAACACTGCACGTGCAAGTCCTCTCAAAAAAATATGTGAAGAAATTACTGTTGAAGCAGTTTTCTTTTACTTTGGACTTCTTGGAATTGTGACTATCATTTATCTGTCCTTTAAAGTTTCTACAAATAAATGTCCATTTTGACTGCACTGTCATTTAAAAAGTACATGTATTCCTCCATATCTTTGCTGTGCAATGACTTTGATGGTCATTGCTTGAGAATTCCAGTCTGCTAGTGCTTGCTCTATTCAGTTGTATTTCTTATGTTTTAGCCAGGCAGCTTCAGCCTTATATATTAATACTGATGTGATTCCATAGGAGCTGTTGGAGTACCGTGCATGATGGTACTATCTGAAAGCTCCCCACTTCTCCCCTCCAGTTGTCTGTGAATTTTGAATGTTTCTCACGTCATTCCCCTTTTAACCAGCTGTGAAATCCTAGAGGTACTGTCAGCTTCTTACACTGTTACCAGTTGTGTCCAGCGGTGCCTCACATCATGTCCAGTAGCTTTCCACATCCTGTTCAATTAGCTGAACCTAAAGCCTGAGCTTAGTTAGCAGCACAGTCATTTGTCTGTAGTCCTAACAATTCCTTCAGTTCTTTCTTGGAAGGTGGGAACACGGGGTGTGTATGAATAGCAATCCATGGGCTGTGGTCTCGGTTTGCTTAGCTCGACAGAGTTTGCAGAAAGAGAAAGAAAATAGCCATGTGGATTTTCAGCCATTGTTCTGCTCTTTAAGGCAAATGGAAACGTCAGCTTCCTGATTGCTGTAAGAGTATATCTTTCTCCCCACCTTTTTGTTTCTTTTAGGCACCAAGAGTTGAAGCACAAGTTCTTTTAGGATCTCTAGTCTGTTTTCCCAATTTATATCATGAACTACCAGCTCTTCACCCAAACATTCCTGACATCGCTGTGTCTCAGTTTACAGATGTTAAGGTAGGAATTTTTAGAATATTTGAATGGTGTTCAGATACCAGCTATGTTTAATATAATGGTATGACTCAAATTTTTCAGAAACCATTTCAAATAGATTATAAGGCTCAAGATCCCATAATCTTGTCAAACATATACTACTAAACATACTTCATAACTGCTGTTAACTTAATAATAAAGTGTTCTTATATGTTTGCAAAAGAAAATTATGTGTTATCTCACCTTTTCAAGCCCACTCTTACTATGGCTATTTGAGTCTCACAGACTCAATCAGCTGAGAAGAAGATAGAGAGGTTCAAGATACATTCATTTATTGAGAATTCACAACTGTTGAAATCTGCCCACGTTCCTAGGAGCTTTAGAAAACCTCAGTGCATCAGTATGTTCTTTTAGACAAAAGGCAAAGATACATGGAGACCTTACCCTCTCTATCATAACACAGAGCTGGGTAGTGTGCCAGTGTACCGCAACCAGACTAGAGCTGGCTTCATGTGCCTGTCTCTTGTCTGTGTGTCAGGTGTGGTTACCATGTCTAAGAAAGGCTCCCAATAAGTTTCCAAACTGTTTAAGTTTAGAAAGAGATGATAGTTCTGTAGCTGCTTTACACCTTCTTCCCTTTTGGGAACTGATTTTTCAATTCTTTCTTTGTCATTTTTATTGCATAATGGCTATTTACGTGAACTGTATTGAAAGCAACCTACAGCTTTATGGACATTTCACTGCAGTGGAGTCAGAATTCTTTTTGACATCAGTCTTAAGGTGCTGTAGTCACTTAGTTTGCAACCACTTCCAAACATTTTTAAACTTAATACAATTTTGTTTCTTTGAGGTATAGATATTCTCTGTAATTCTTCCGGGCTAGCTTTAGGGGGGCTTTAGTTTTTTAACCTTTGCTATTTTATGGAAATATATTGGCAAGAATTGGATAAGTAGTTAATCAGCAGAAATTAGGACAGTGACCTGCAGGATATTCTTGGGGTAGCACAGTAATGAGCATCTGGGGCAGACTAGAAGCTTGGAATAGTGGTAAGGAGATAGTCCATCTGACCACAAACATAGAGATTCAACTAAGCAACATGCTTTTGTGTGCTGTTGTAAATTTTTTTCACACTTCATATCATGGAGTTTTTGGTAAATCAGTGAATATTTTTCTCTTTCTTTCAGGAACTCATAATTAAAACTGTGTTAAGTTCAGCAAGAGAGGAGCCATCCGGTCCTGCACGGTAGGTCATATAAAAAGAGCTTCTAAATTAACAGATTCTCTTCTTTATTGTACTGTTGTGAGTTGGATGTAAAGTAAAATAAAAGTTTGTATGTATTTTGTTAATGGTTTTCTTTACCACCATTAATAAAACAGTGGTCTACTGTATGAATGCAAAATGGATTGTAAAAAGAGATAATAACTGAACTGATGTTTTTTTTGTCTGACCAAATGCTGGTCTAGCCCAGTATCCTTTCTCTGGTGGTGGCTGATAGAAAAGTGTGTTGATATGGATAAAAATGTAAGCTCTGTGGTCTTCCAGCCTACCCTGGTGTTCAACTCATGGATTTTCTGGACCAGAGAGGCAATATTGAGGTTGATTAGGGACAGGGTTACTTATGAGGGACATATGGTTATTTTTTATTAGCCCACATGATTTCATTTGAAAAACAGAAATAATCCAAGGTACATGAGCCTTATGGTATGGAAAAGCAGCAGAAGATACTGAGCTAAGAATTAAACTGCAAAATGACTGCTCTGATGCTTAAATATAAGCATCTTCTTCAAATAGAGAACTTCAAAGAAGACAGTTACCAGTTTTCTTTTCTGTTTCTTGATTTGCTTCAGATTTTGTTCCAACTTACTCATCCCCAGAAGCTTTCAGATCTGTCCTGTGTATGGGATTGGAAAGCAATCTGCCTACGAAGGAAGGAGAACACTTGTGTGCCTTCTCTCTTTGGGCAGAGTGTCTATATATGCTCAACTAATAATTGTTACTTAAGAAATACAAGATACTAGAACAAAATGCCTGAAAAATGTTGGTTCATTGAACCTTTAAAATGTTTTGCTGGAAAACAAAGAGTGGTTTTCATCAGCCCACTTACTTGTTCTTAACTTGAGCTAGTAATTTCCCTCAGTACAGGGGAAGGAATGAATGTTCTGAGATAAAAATTATCTCAATTTTCACGTTCTTTTACAAAACGGAGTTCTAAAAAGCATAACAGTCTTCAATTTGCTTTTGAAAAAGATGATTTAAATTCATTTGGTTCAAAACATTACTGATCCTGTGCTACTGAAGCACACAGCATGAATATTTCCAGTTCTGGCAGCATGGCTGGGAAATGGAAGGGAATATCCTGCATGTGCCCATACCCCGTCTGGCTGTGAGGGTGTTTACGTAGGAACGGAGGCGCACGTGCATGCCCAGCCTTTCAGAGCTGAGGTATGCTGCCTCCAAAATGCAAATTTGGACCACTCTGTGAAATAACATTAAATGAAGATTAAAAAGGAATAGATTCCCTGTGCCTCTTTGGCTTGCCTGTACCCCTCTTCCTTCCTCTGGGAGAGAGGTGGGTATGTCGTCATTGTGGAAATAATGGTGTTTCCACAGTTCCTGAAGCTTCGCTGCCTCATTCCTCAGTGGCAGTTTATCCAGTCTCTCTTATGGGAGTACCCTCTCTCATGCTATCTCCTTCACAGCAGTAAAGAGTTCTCCTTACTACCAGAGGTCATGTTTGGGAATCTGCATTACGATTTTGCCATGTCAGCTCAGCCACTCATAGAGGCTTAATTTTCTTTGCAGTTTTCTAGGAGAGCACTTAGATTTCTTGGAACTTAGGTACATAGCTTTGTGTATCTCCAGCAAGTCAAAGTGCTGCTGTTGTTACCCAAGCTATAAATCTCTGTTCCTTATCTCTTCCACAGAGGGTCGATGTTTTGCATTTCATTACATGCTTGCTCCAACAGAGCTTCAGGGAAGTCAGTTATCTGAAATATGTTCTGCTCTCAGATCTCCATCTATAAAGATGAATAACTGTATTAATCAAATTCCTTTCCTGCTGCTGACAGTCCAAAAAAGAACTGATAGGTTGATGAACTCGGTGTTCATCTCTTCTACTTGTGCTTTTAAGGCTGTGATTCTTGAATAACAACATTGTAGCCACACAACTACACTTTTTCAGTGACTACTCTGAGTAATGATAGCAAAAGTAGTGCTCTTGATAGAAACCTCAGAGACTGGTGGGTATTTTGCACATCAGTATGTCATCAGATGTGGAGTGAACCTCAGTAGCGTGAAGAAAAGCTTAAATAGTAACACAGGCTTAGCGCTGTATGCCATTCTAGCTACTAAAGATTTATCTTCTGAGTCAGCTTACACAAACTGTCTACATTTATTGTTAAATCTATTTTATGTTCCTATTTTATTTTGTTCAAAAAGGATCAAAACACCAACTGTGGAAATAGGAAAAGTGTAGATTGGGAAGGAACCAGGAATACTTCTGTAAGCTCTCCCTCTTCTGAGACTGGAGTGTGTTTAAAATGTTCCTGGCAATACCTTGCCTAAACAGTCCTGAAAATTTTCTCAAAGATGACAGTTACAAAAATCATAGACTGTTACAGTATTTACCTAATTTTTACAGTCAGATTGTTTTAATGACCAGTATGTAATAGTAAGAAATATTGTCTACTAGAAATTAAGCTTTTCAGTGACTTGATGTCAAAAGGCTTTTTATCATTTCCTTCCTTAATTGTGTTTAGACTCAGTACAGCCTTCAACTTTCCCTCCATATGTAATATTCTCAAAGCTATTTATTATTTTTGTCACTTTTTTACTAGACTCCCTTAAGCTTGTCTTTATTCTTAAATTGTATTAATCAAAATGTAATGGAGGCAGTCTTGCTATTGAGATTGCAGTGACAGTGTACAGAATGGACTGGTTTGACATCTTATTCACGTTATCGCATAGAATATCATATTTTTGCTGCCTGTTAGCAGTTTCAGGATTCTGTTTATCCTTAAAATCTTTTTTATGCAGCACAGGCTTCGTAGCCACTTCTGTTTCTGTTTCCATTCTAGCTTGTGGGTTTTCTTTCCCAGATGTAATGCTTTGCAGTTCCCATGACCAACTTTCATCTTGTTGATTTTTCAAATATCTCCAAATTTATCCAGAGGATTTTGACCTCTCAAGTTGTTTCGAAAATATTTGTATCCTGTGTTCTTGAAGATAATTGCTAATGATTCTGAGATTACTTAAGCTAGTTCCTTAATGTTTCTGAGCAAATTTCATCCATGTCTGCTGATCTGAACAAACTATCTAAATATTCTTTGCCTTTAAACTTCTTTTCAACTTCCTGATTTTCAATGAAGCAACAACAAAAGTTATTAATCACAATATGTATACTATCTCTTGCTTTTATTTACCCCTCTTCTATTCATCTTTGCTTATTGTCAATCTAAAAACATATAAATATATATGAACGCATAAGATTCCCCTCTCTTGTACCCATGTCCCAGAAGCTCCAAACAAATATGAGCACACTCTCATGTTGGGGAGAAGAACCTCCCACCACAATTCGTATTTCGTTCTAAGAAAATATATATGAAATTCACAGATTAATTCCGGGTAGTATTTTTAATCCAAAAAGCACATAGAAATGCAGGTGTTCTTGATGTCTTTTGGATTTTTCAGGTTCCCAGAAAGGTGTTTCCTCTGATCTTTCCTGTGTTTTCACCAGGGTACTTGGAATTTTTTTTCTCATTTTAAAAGAAGTTACAGAGTTATAGAGGTTTTTCTGGAGTTTTTCTTGGATATATTTAAATCATTAATTAGATTTTAGCAAAATATATCATGAATCATAAAAATTGCATGTTTTTGTAGCATATTTTTCAATAATGTGTCCTCCAATATTGTTTTGTAGATGTGTTGCTCTTTGCAGTCTTGGCATTTGGATCTGTGAGGAGCTAGTTCATGAATCACATCATCCCCAGATCAAGGAAGCATTGAATGTGATTTGTGTTTCGCTAAAGGTGAGAAACTACCACTTCTACAATGTAATATTGACTTTAGACGTAAAGACACTTTGCCTTTTCAAAGTCACGATCACCTTTCAACGTCCTTACTTCACATTCTCATTCACAAACTTTACAAGAGACTGAATTCAGTTTAACTGATGAATCTCTGAACTCTGTCAAAAAGAGTTATTAACTCTTTTTTTATGTTTTGACAAAATGGCATGCTGGGAAATAAGATAGTGGATTGTTATCTTAAATCCTATCACTTCACTCTAACCTCTGCCCTTTGGAGTATAGTCTGTCCATCCTCCCAGCTTTCATAATTAATCCTTGCAATTCAGGTTTCGCAAAACCACTGCTGCCTTTGCCTGCCTTTGCCCAGCTATATTCCTTCCCAAATCCCAGACCTAAGTTTCCACCAGTGTTTTCTGTGTCTGTTTGTAAGTGTATCTAGGCGCCTATGGTGGATTAACCTTGGGTAAGGGCAAAACCCCCACTGAGCTACTCACACACTGTCCCTACTTAACAGGACAGAGGGAGAAGACAGGATGAAAAATCTTGTGGGTCAAGATGAAGATGGAGAGATCACTTACTAGCTACCATCATGAGCAAAACAGATTTGACTTTGGGAAATTAATTCAATTTATTGCCAGTTAAAATAATTTGGGCAGTGTGAAGCAAAGACAGAATTTAAAACACGACCTTTCCTGTGCTGTCACTTTCCCAGGCTCAGACTTCAATCCTTCATTCCCAACTTCTCTGTCTCGTTCTGTCCCTTCCCAAATAGTGCCAGAGGGGATGGGGATTTATAATCACTCCATAACAGTTCCTTTCTTTCACTCCTTCCTCCCTCCCTATTCCAGTGTGAGCTGTCTGTGGACTGCAATTCCTTCAGGAAATATCCAGTGCTGCAGTGTGGGGTACTCCATGGCTGCAGTGGAGCTATCTCCTCTGCTGGGGCCTTTTCCATAGACTGCACAGGAATCTCTGCCTCAGCACCTGGAGCACCTCCTCTCCCACTTCCTTCTCTGACCTTCATGTTCACCTGCTGTTTCTTGTTTGTTTTTTTTGTTTTGTGTTTTCCCCCTGTCATGTCTGTGTGGTGGTTGGGCCCTTTCTTGAGTCTGTTTTCACAAAGAAGCCATACACTCGGCAGACAGGCTCAGCTGCACCCTTTGGTGGAACATTGCAGAGCTGGCTGGAACCTGCTGTGATTGGCATGGGGGAACCCCTAACCTTTTCTCACAGAGAACCCCCCCCTTAGCCTCTCCATTACCAAAACCTTGCCATTACACACAGCACAGATCCATACAAACACTCTGGAGTACAGAAGTGTCGGTCTTTCCTTCTCTAGCATTTCTGTCTCCTGTCCAGGCTCATCATGGATGCTGAGGGAAGTCACATTCCTCACTACTTGGCAACTCCTATTAATAATGCTAGTAAAACGTCCACAATACATTCTCCTGACACACTGCAAAAGAGAAAGGCCAGGGTAGAGGGGAAGCTGGAAGGGTTTCCAGTTTTGTGAGCTATCTGCCGTCACGTGCAAAAAAGTCTGTCCCAAGCGAAGTTGCTGCCTTGTATTCTTTGGCTGCTGGAGTGAACAGAGAATCCAGTGTAAGGAGTGCAGGGAAGAAAGTGGGAAGGTGACAAATGCAAAGGCCAAGCAGAAGTTTCCCAAAGTTTCTGGTACTTCTTGCTCACCCACCCTCTTTGTGCCCTCGCCAACCAAATCCCATTAGCCCTCTACCAAAACCTACCCCCAGTACAGTAGTTCTGAAACTAATTTGTACGGCAAAACTGGACAGTCTCTGTTAGTCACCGTGCAATTCTATATAAACACTCTTGTGTTAAATTCTTGAAATCTAAGATGATTTACTGTTTTGGTATTTGCTGTTTTGATTCTATCTGATAAATGTTGCTGCTCTGCACAGCGATTCTCACCTGGAAGCACAGCTTGCTCAGAAACAGCTAGGTCATTGTGGCGTGGCGCCTGTAAAATGCTTCTGAGTAGAGAAGATCTTCTGACATTTGTCTGCCTTTCCTTTTGAAAGCTGTCACTATTCTGAAACTAATCTCACTGGATTTCAGCTTTGGTCATGAAATTTTGTATTGGTGGTAGTATATCGATAGAATATTCCTTTCATCATCTCTGTTAAAAAGCTTCACTTTTGTGGCTTTTTTTTTTTCCTTGATGAGTGTTTTGGTTTTCCTACTTATTGTAAATATTTTTCATATTTGTTCATATTTTATGGAATAATGAGGATGTTATTAAAACAGTTTACTGTCTAGCATTTTGAAAAATTGCATGTTTGTGAAAAATATCTCTAACTTTTGAAATATTTCCCAATTTATTTACAGAGCCTTCCTGCGTGCTTTTTCTTTACATCAAAATTCCATGAATAGTCTAGTGTTTCTGTATATACATACTGATAAAAATTGGGGTGTATACCTGTTATACATGACTTGTGTCAGATGTTGTGGACTATTCCTTTCTTTTCAGCAATGAGAGTCTGAAAAGTATCTGAGCAAATCAGCTGATCACATCCTCTGAAGCAGGATTTGAGTCTACATCTGAAATGGGTAGCTGCAGGGCTTTTAGTATTAGACACTAAATTGCAATTTCCTGCTTTGCAAAATCACATTCATCCTTAGCAGCCTCACTAATACTCTCTTCCAAGGTTTTCCCCTTGTTTTTTAATATCCTTTAACTAGTGCATTTTATCAAGTTCCTGTGCAAGTTGGATATTAGGCAAATGGTGCTGGTTTTATCTACTGCAATTTATCAGTTTGAACTATTTTTAATCTTGACATTCACTGTGATTTCTCTTATTTTTCTTTGACGTATTTATTAAACCAATTATTTGTATCTCGTTTATATTACACATAAATTACTTCTTGAATGGGAAGACAAAGCACCCAGAGCATGTTGGCTTTTCTCCTGTTCTCAGTAGTGGTATGCATTCACAATGGAGCTTAATCATGAAATGAAAAGTTCCTAAATCTATCATGGGAGAAACAAATTAGCTCAAATTTGTTACTGAAGTGATCTCCTGGCTTCCAAGTAGTCGGAGATTTGGACAGTGACCGAACACTGGAAGGGGCTGCCCAGGGAGGTTGTGGAGTCTCCTTCTCTGGAGACATTCAAAACTCGCCTGGACACATTCCTCTGTGATCTGATCTAGGTGTTCCTGCTCTGGCAGGGGGATTGGACTAGATGATCTTTCAAGGTCCCTTCCAATCCCTGATATTCTGTGATTCTGTGACTTCTAGAATGGATTTATTTCTTATTTCCAGGAGAAGGGAATGGATGGGGAGCTGTAGTCCTGGTCCAGTTTACTGATAAGTACAATTGACCAAGTAACACTGAAGAGAAATGTTAGCAACAATTGTGTGGCTGTTTCTGAAATACAGAAGCATATTCAGAACTGCAGTCCAGCAGCTCGCTCTGAATACAGCTAGCACCTCTCCCAGCAGGGTGGTGAGAGCGCTGGATCCCTGTTAACTTCTGCTGAAGCCTGAGCCCAGAGGATCCTAACCAGACCCCTGCATCTCCTGATTATATTATGCTTCCCTCAGAAAACCTGCAGATAAATCACAGAGTTGTGTTGTAGAGGCTTAGTTGAATGAGTGCTAAACATGGGTTATTTGCAAGTATGGGCATGGTTCAACTACTGATGTAACAATCAGAAAGCAATGGACCTGTGCAGAGATGAAGGGTATGGTAAGACTATCCTTCCCAGAAATCCCGACAGTTAGGTACTGGCCAGAGTGTCGGTTCTCTTTTCTCCATCGGGTAACTTTGAAAAAATTATGTCCCCAGTTACACTATTAAATATAAAATACCAATGTAGAGAATTCTTACGCTTTATAACACACAGCATTTTCCAGAGATAGCGAACGGAGAGTGAGATGTTTGTAGCCTCCCACAGCTACCTTCATGCCACTTCTGAAGGCAACTAGAAAAAAGTCAGAACAAAGCAGCTTATTTGAGAGGGGTGAATTGTTTTGCTGTCCAGTGGAAACTCAGTGTTGCTGCTGGAGCTCAGGAAAAACGCCTTCCAGGATGAGCAGCTCCGTAGGCGTCTGTCCGGTCTTTTGGAAGGTGACGTGTTCAGCGTGATGGGACAGATTTCTGAAGCAGACAAAGTGTTTGATCTGTTTGGGCCAATCCCTGTATTCTTGATCAGAACTTCCTACCTGGTGCTTTTCAATAAGAAAATTTGAGTGCACAAGATCCAAATTCTATTCATATTCATTACTTTATACCCTTCAGCCTTCTATGGAATTTATGTCACCACTGACTTTTTTTCCCTTTCTTAAACTTAAAAGAAACCCCAAAACTATAATTTTCTTTAACCAGAGAACAGGAAGAGGTTAGCTAATTTGCATAAACCAGCACTAGAAATTGTTCACTTATCTTCACTTTAGACCCTGATGATGCTCTTTTTTTAAAAAATGTTTTTATTGAGAGAACGGCTGATTATTCAAAGACTCTGAAAAGTCTCCAGGCCTTTCTCTCAGGTAACTTTTGTCTTAAATGCAGTGATACAGATACTCTGTATTAAGCTACTCTGGTTTGTCAACTCCTCTTGTCCTCTCCAGTGACTTTGGGATTTTCCTGCAAGCTTGTAAGGACGTTTCCAGCAATCTGGACTTGATCTCAAGTTCTGTAATCAAATTGTTTTGCTTTCAGTGTTATCTAATATTTTTTTGGTTGTCACTTGAGCTTGAACACTAGAATCTGTACCCTGCTTACTGTGCTCTCACAGCATGGAGAGAGGCTGCCTCATGAAGGATAAAAAGTAATGATGTTCATGTCATAAGCTCTGGGAAGACTTGCAGGTGTAAGATGTCTGCCCTGTTTAGTAAAAAGCTGACAGTAGTGTGAAACGGCATCCGCCGAGAAACAGGGAAAGTCAGAACAAGAGTTAAGTACCCTGTGTACTCCGGTTCCCACCTCTGACAGAAGGCTTACAAGAGCTATTCATAGTCTTTCTTTATGCTTACATAGATACCACAAATAAAAAAAATCTTAATTAAAGCTTCATACTCCATACTTCTGCTTGTGCTTCTACCTTTTCTTTTCAAGACCTTAAATGTAAAAGATGATAGCTCTGCTTGGATAAGAAACAGGGGCAGGACTGAATTTTCTTCCAGTGTGTTTCCACCTTTCCATTTTTGCCATTCAGAAATTTTATTCTGAAATCAGTAAGTTTTTGCTCACGCATTTCAGTTTTCTTAAAGTGAGATTAAAGCATGTAAACTACTTTATGATTGTTTTAATAATGCAGGTGTTCTGATGTCACTCATCTTCATTGGAGATTTTTTGTAATTAAAGCATGAAATACCTAATTGTTTTCTGAGCAATTTGAGATTAGTCATTATTGTATTTTGGAATACTTGTTTTCAGCAATGATAGAATATTTGCTTGAATAAGTGTATTTGAAGTCCTTCCCTTGGGGCTATTTGGCACATAATTTTTTCTCCAGTATAATTTGTATTGCCCTCTGAAGTCTGGAGTTTTGCTGTGCTAATAACCATTTTGCTCAGATTTGTAGGATTTCTATGTCCTAGGTGAATTAAATTCAGTAGTGAAATTTAATACTTGCTTGTTTGGTGCACAGCTTAGTTTTAAGGCAAGTACAATCAAGGACGAAGCCTTAATTATGTGTCCTGTGCATTCACAATTTAGGGGAAACATCCCTGCCTCGTCCTTTCTTTGTTTTCCTGCTTTGGAGTGCAGGGCAGCCTGTGCATCCGCTCCCAAAGCTGGGGACGTATGGTACAAATGCATTCACTTTTGCCTTGACCAACACACTAACTTAAGTGTTTTAGTAACTGTAGAAGGCAGGTTTCAGTGCAACAACGTTCTCCTGCCTTTAAAAGATAACAGGGAAAAGAGGAACTAAGCACAGAAGCTGCTGTGCGTTCCCTTCCATTCAGACAAGTGCTGTACGCAGCAGGCACTAACAAAACATAACTGTTATTCTCACTGTACATACTACAGCTTGCATTTTGGATATCCTCCTGTTCACCTGCCTAGGTTCTCAACAAAGAGCTCTGATTTCAGAATTGGGTCCTTGGTTTCTTGTAGTGATGCATTAATAGTAATCATTAAGATAACAGGAAATAAATTAGTTATTCCTGCCTTCATGATACTGTACTAACCAGCCTGAAGTTACTTACGAGACTCCTCTCCCCTTTCCATTGTTGCATGCAACTCCCTGATTGTCTCTCCCAAGCCTTTGATGTTAGGTGCTGACATTTGGTTATGACTATGATACAATTCCTTTGAAATTTTGTAAAATCTAGGTACGTAAGGAGCTACGTATATAAAGGCCTCTCTGACGTTCCTGACCACCTCACCCACCTGATGGGCTCTTGTGTGGAGTCACACGGTCAGCGTTACTCTGCTGTGTTCTCTTTTTCTAGTTCCCAAATAAGACAGTAGCCCAAGTTGCCTGCAGTATGCTGAACATGCTGATACATTATGTACATCGACTTCAAACGTATCAAGCTGATTCACCTTTAAGAATTATTCAAGTAAGTAATTTTAAAAAACCTAAAAAATTTAATTCTTTTAAGTGCAACAGTAGAGTGTATTTCCCTGAAATTAAAATGCCAGAATACTGACAAGTATTTTTCACAAACTGTAAGATTATGTAAGTATAATCTGACTGAACATTTACAGTAGGGCTTCACGGCACACTTAATTGCTGACTCTGACATTAACATGTAAAATAGCTATCCCATGCTTATTTTTTCTCAGGTACAACTATGTCACTATTTACATGAGAATGTTGCCAGTAAAGTCCAGATTTTTTAAAACACTAAATATTTTCAAGTATGGTTATTTAAGTTTAGTGATAAAGTGACTACTTAAATATGGATCTGCAATTATATTTTGCATATCTGTATGCAAAAGTCTTAGCATTAAAGAGTTTCAGTGTGAAGCAAAAATAATTTGTATTTTGAATACACTCGGAATAACATGAAATTAGACTGTGGCCTCTGTGACTCTGAACCAGAGAGGAAAGATAGAGGTCTCCCAGGTAACTGGAAGGAGAATTGTGTAGAAGCTTCTTAAGAGGTATAACAGGCATTTCTCTGCTCTGCAGCAGTCATATTGTTGATTAAGTAGAGGCAGGCTGTTTACAAATTCTAGTAGTTCTAAGAAATAATGCAGCTCAAGTAGCACCGTCCACAAACCAACATCAGGTTTCTTTCTGTACCCTACAAGGGTGTTGAATCAAATTCTCTTTCTGCCTGCCTATTTGGAGTGGCTGTGTAATTTCATTGGCCCTGATGCACCTGTGTCAGTCAAGCAGAACGTATTCCTTCCATGTCTTCTGCAAAATTCAATTAAAAGGGTTTTATTTAAAACAAAGAACGGCAAGGAATACTGTAATTTGTCTCAAAGTAACTTAAATAGAATTTATCCATGAATCTAGTGTTGTGCCACACTTGCCTGCTTAAAAAATTAATTTAAACTTAAATATTTAAATTGTATTTTTAAAGAAACTATACTATATATTTTCTTCAGATTCTGATAGCAACTATTACCCACCTGCTCCCCAGTACAGAAGCTTCCTCTTATGAACAGGACAAGAGGGTAATTATTTTTCATTTGTTTTTAATGTGTCAATGTAATTTCAAGGTGTGTGACACAGCATTGTTGAAACATTTAAGGTATGCTATACAGTAGGGATTCAGTTCTCTGAGTAGAACACAGCAGTCTTCTTGGAATGCCAGCAGTATTTCTTATGCAAGGGAATTTCTGAAGGTTTTGTTGGAAAATATTAATTGAGATTGATTGTTTTCAGTAACTAGAAAATTGTCTTTTTCTTTTCCTCAGTGAACTTACAAGCAAAGAAAGTAATGTAGACTTTTCAAACTTGTCTTACAGTGAAAATAAATTCTCAACTTGTAAAGAATACCTTTTTATTAATTGCTATTCTTTGCACTTTCTATTGTAAATGCATTCTTGGGTGGTATAGCCACTCATCTCCAGATGAATTTGATTGTTGTCATACTTCAAAACAATTGCTGGCTTTTTGTATTTCAGTGGGCCCAAGTGCCTTAACCTAAAACATGCTCTGTCTTCACCTGCTACAGTACTATTTTCTGCCTCCTGAAAGCTGTATCTTGTCTGAATTGTTTGGCTTTGCCCTTGGACTGTGGGACACAGTGGTCATTTAACCTTGGGCACTTTGATGCAGGTCATTGCTGGCAGCTCTGTTGCTCTGGGCCTCCCATTCCCATGGGAGCTGGCCTTCATCTGTTGCCCAATTTGGTCTCCAGAGCTCTGTTTTGCCTCTCCTTGGTGCTTGTGAGAAGTTGTTGTAGGCTGTTGTAGAGTGCAGTGGCTTTGCCAAGCAGCCACCTTTGCACTTGAGGACTGAGCGTCTGAAAAAGTTTCCCCATGAACTAATGCTGATTGCTGTATGTCATATATCATATAGGAGATTGGTTTAACTACTGTGACAAACTCATGTGTTTCTTAAAAATTGGTTTAATATAAAAATACTCAAAGCCCTTCATCATTAGGCTTATTATATGGTGCCTCTGAGAGGCAAACTTGCAATGTATTATGTGAAATGAGTGTGAAGTTTGTATGTCATTTATTAGTAAATTAAAGTGGATTTTCTTTGCAAGACTTTTATTTACCTTGGAAAATATTTTAGAGAGTCTTTAGCTCTCTTAGAGCTATTTATCTGAATTGTTTCCTCTTCCACAGTTAAGTTTTAAAAATTAAAAATCATTATTTGAAGCCAGTAAGTTATTAATAATTTGGTGTATATGTGTCCTAATCTAATTCTGCTCTACAGTCTTTAAAAACATCCCCTAGAGGGAGTTGGTTCTTTTGCTGACTGAGTAGCCTATAATACAGAAAGCAGCTGGATTTCTTTCAGGTGGTACCTGATGCTGTGTAGCATTATTGACATTTTGTGAAGGAAATTCTGTGTTATTTAGAAAGCACTAAATGCAGCTGAAGCAGTTCAGTTTTGCGTAGTCCTTGATTCACTTTGCAGTGAGATTTATGTGCAGAATGGTGCCTCAGCCTTAATTTGTACCTGTGTCGTTTTAAAAACAGCACCCTACAAATAAATTTTGAAAAATCATGGGTGTCCTCTTAAGCACAGTATCTGCTCACAGACTTACCATGATGAGAAACTGTTGTATGGATGGTCTTTGTTAAATGTCTCAGTAGCCAAAGTTTTTACCAATGCTGTTGGATTCAAAGATACAGTGGTTTTTAAACAACTGGCATTACTGCAGAAGGTTGACTCCACTGAATTGAGAAAAAAGTGTAAAACAGAGGAGTAAAATACAGTGATAAACATGAAGTAGCAGGTGCTGGTTTAATTGATTTGTAATTGAAAGTGTTTCTTCCAGTTGGTGGTTTCTTTACTTCTGTGCTTATTGGATTGGATAATGGCCTTGCCATTAAAGACCTTGCTGCAGCCTCTTCGTGCTACAGGAGCAGAAAATGATAAGACTGAAAGATCTGTTCTTAATTGTATATATAAGGTACATGTTTCTTTACTAACTAAATGTGAATTTCTATGTATGGGGGTGGTGTCAGTTTTCATGGAAATGAAAACAACTTTTCTGTAAGCTGACCTCCATTCTACTGCTGAAACATGGAATGTTGCTTAGTTCTTGTGCATTTACTTTAACTGCTAGATCTTTGCTATAGCTGGAATTGTTAATTTTGTGCTATATTTTGTGCTGCTTAACCAAGTTACTTGTTGTATGTCATATGGTAGCAGGCATTTCTCTTGTAAAAGACTAGCTATATGTTTAGGACAGATGAGGAAGTGGGTTTTTTTATACCAAGCAATTTATTTAGCAATAAGCAAAGTAAAAAGTGCTAAGTTATAATTGCTGTCTGTAGGGATACAGTACAAAGAGAAGTATTTTTTTTCTTCCAGGGGAAGGGGATTAAAACCTCCAGCAGCTTAGACCTAGCATATGTAATTAAAGAAGATAGACAATCTAAAAATAAAGGTAGCTTAGTGATTTGTTGTAGATTCTGTTTCTTGATTATTTATTGTTAAATTCCACTTCAGTGTAGACACTGTTTCAACAATTTTCTTTGCAGATCAGGGGTATGTTTCTTCAAATGTTAAGCATCTAAAATTTTCCAACGTTTTGTCTTATTCTACATGATCAATTAAAAAACAGAAATATAAATAAATAAATAAATAGATTCTTATAAAACTATCAAGTAGAATTTCAATAGTTAATGTCACAAAATTCTGTTTTTGTTTTAGGTTCTGCATGGATGTGTCTATGGGTCTCAGTGTTTTAGCAACCCTAAATATTTTCCTCTAAGCCTTTCTGATTTGGCATGTGTGGATTACGATCCTTTTATGCATTTAGAAAGCTTGAAGGAACCAGAACCACTGCATTCTCCGGACTCGGAGCGGTCTTCTAAACTTCAGCCAGTCACTGAAGGTTTGTCAAATTGACTAAATACATTTTCTTTCAGAAAGATTTTATCTTGGTTTCCAGTATTGAAGTGTTTGTCTAAAGCATAAGTTTTAAATTATACCTAGACACCGGGTAAGAACCATTAGTATAGAATGAGCTAACATAATTTTGAGCAATTACTGTTCGATTAACTGAAATAAGTATCTTCTGAACAACATGGAGATCGATTCGATATGGATTCTTCTGTGCTTTGTGTATCAGCACAAAGTGTTAAGTACTGCAACATGGATAAATGCTGCTTTTCATTTTACTTTTAGCAAATTAATTTTTTTTTCTTAATTTTGCTCTTTTTTCTAAGAATATTTTGGATTTTTTTCCCATCTGAGCTTGAATATTGAAAGGCTGCTGTGAATTTTTTCAGTCCATCATAATTTGTTGTCTGTTTACGCTGTTTAAAACCACAGAGTTATCTTAAAAAGAGAGGAATTTTCTCTCACTTGCTTAGAACCTTAAGGGACCCAGGAATTAGCGTTTTCTTCAGAACTCAAAAATAAAAATAAAGAACCAGGAGACTAAGCTGCAGAGGAGTAGCATGTATTAGGCAGTGTATCTAGCAAATATCAAATGGCTACATTGGGAAGAAAATTGAAAAAGATGAGGTTAATACTGATACCAGAAACTCTGTGTAGTGCTATTCTCCCTCCATATTAAGTTGTTCCATTTAGGTTTCCTTAAAGGTATTAAGAACCAGATAAATGCAGAAGCTCTTTGTAGCAGCTGTGTGCTAACAGCAGGTGATTTTGTGGTCTGTAGTGACTACGTGCTGTTTTTTATGTAGAGAAAATGGCTAATCATTGTGCCCTTGTCTAAGGCATGCTTCATCATCCTCAAGTACTTTTTTGGCCAAAGAATTCTAAACATAGAGCTGTCCCCTAATAAGCTCAGTATTGGATTGAACAAGTCTGATTTGAGAACTATTGGCAGGAGGAGCTGTAATTATTAAATTCGCTGAAGAATGAAGCAAGGTACTATAGTTGGCTTTTTGTCAAATGGCTGTGGTCTTATTAGTAAAAAGTAATCATCTGCTGGGTCAGAATGAAAGAGGCTTCGAAGGATTCATTCTGTCCTAATTACAGTCTCACCTATACATATTATGTAAAGCTAATATTTAAAGCATTTGCCAAAATTAACTTCCACTGCATGTTCTATTACAGTGTAGTGAATTGTAGTAGCTTTTTATGCCTGGCATCTTTTGTATTCTATAATAATCTGTAATTATGGGTTAGCAGCAAATGCTGTGTGGCTTGTTTAATCTGACAATCTGAAAAGACAACCCTGAATAGATTTCTCTTTAAATGAATGTAGTTGCACAAAGCCTTAGCATTGATATCTTCATTTTGCATTTCTGTATGTGATCTGTTCTTTTATGATTTCTTGTTAAACTTCTAAATAAAAGTAATTTCAGATGTTCCTTTTATCTCTCCAGGTAAATTAAGGAAGCCCCATATGTTTTTAAAGTTTTGGGGCTCTGGAATTGTAAGGCAGATCATGAAATTTAATTGGCAAACTACAGTATTATAATGCAACCCTGGTCTTGCAACCTTGGCACTTCTAGTCCACGTCTCCAGGCAGAGAATTAAATTGGCAGTGCTTAACCAACGGCACAGCATCTGTTCTCCCTGGCATTGTTGGAGGGTCGAGAGGAGTAAAGTTAGTGGCTAACAACCAGGCTGGGACTCAACCAAGACAGGGGGTCAATTAGTGCAAGCGAGCAGCAGAGCAGTGTGCCAGTGGGTCAGCCTATTTTTAGTTGAGTAAAAGTGCTACCTTTATACCTTTTTTTGAAGGAACAGAGATGGGCTGGATGGCAGTGGTAGGGAAATCAAGGAAGTTCTACAAAGACGGGGGGGGCGATTGCTGGGCTCTTCCCTTAGGTCACAAGCAAAGCTAAGAGTACTGAAACATTAAAATTCTTAAGATAGAGTGGTTATGATCAGTTTGGTAGATGTGATTGACATACCTATGTATGCCTCCCATTATTCAAGGTGGAGGACAGAGTTATCACAAATTTTATGGACATGACTTACTGAGAGGCTGGAGCAAGCCATGCAATAATAAACTAATAATAAACTAATTGCAACTTTCCCTATAATCATCCTTATGTATTTACTTGCTTATAAACTTTCTTTTAGCATGTTTTGGAAGAATGTGAAAACACAGCATGTGCAGAGACCATAGTAAGACCGTAACCTCAGACCATAATAAAATCAAGGACTGAAATGTAACCTCCTACAGTTTTTGGCTAGCTCAAATGAGAAGATAGATTGTGGTAACCAGGAATGATAAACAAAAACAGGTAGAAAAAAAAAATAAGATGGCAAGAGGTTAAAGTCTATTACTTACGAAAATGAATGATAATATGCAACTCTTTTGCCAAGTGCCACACTTTTCTTGCCTATGTGATATCCAACAGGCTTAGATAATATTAATGAAAAATAATCACTCCACCCCATTAAGAGCTCATCAGAACAGGCTGGATGTCAATAGTATTGCCATTTAACAGTAATCAAGAGTCACTTTTTCAGAATTAAAAGTGAAATGAATGACATAGTCTTATCTATCCTACAAAGACTTCTTCAGTCTTGAAGGAATCATATTTTTGTATTTCGTTCATACATGGCTGATTTCCCATGTTAGGAATTTATAAATACTAGTGCAGAGTGGTTGCTTGAGACATAATATTTAAGAACATGGGCTGCCCAGGGATATATATTTTTATAGCATGAATGTATAACATTGCCATAGGCAGGAACGAACAGGGAATGAGCAGGAAATGTACATGCAGTTTCCAGTTCAGAAGTTGCAGTGTATCCCATCACTGCCCATTTTGTACAGGAGGTACCAACAGCTGTTAATAAATTGTGCCAATCTTCATGAAACCCCGTCGATCTGCATGGAAATCAAAACAAAGTAGTTATGGTATGGGGTAAGACAACTATATCATTTTAGAAAAAGGAGGAAAGGGATTTTCTTTCTTTTCTAACTGGTATTTTAGCAGCAGAGTAGTTCATCAGGATGTTTTCTTAAGTATTGTTGAAACAAAAATGTAACCACTTTAAAACAAAAAAGAGAGAAGTTAGTGATACAGGCACTGAGCTAGAAAGTAAGAAAAAAAGAAAAAGCTTCTAGTCCCTAAATTAAACCCAACTCCAAAAATTGACCAGATTTCTTGCTGCTCCTGTGTCCCTCCTAAATCCAAGAGATTTGGCTGTTATCTGTAAATCAACAGAAAGAATGGTCAGTCACTGGAATGGGCTGCCCAGGGAGGTGGTGGAGTCCCCATCCCTGACTGTGTTTAAGATTAAATTGGATGTGGTGTTGAGGGATATGGTGTAGGAGAGAACTTTGTAGAGTAGGGCTGGTGGTTGGACTTGATGATCCCAAGGGTCTCTTCCAACCAAAATGATTCTATGATTCTAATAAACATCAGGGCAAAGATTTGGTAAATCCTCTGGAAGTGGGCAATGAGGGGAGAGGACTGTTCCCCTCTGTTTCAGTAGCTTTCGAAGTGCTGTTGCACAAGGAATCTGTTATACCTAGGATTATCTCTGAGATTGTCCTTTCTGTAGGTTTCAGGTAAAATGGTAGAGTGCAGTATAAAATACGCAAAGGATAATTTTGAAATGAAATGTTAAGTGTATTATCATGTTATATTTAAACCAGAATGAGCTTTTAGTAGGAACTGACAATAAGGATGTCAGTGGGCAGCTTCTCTTGCACCATCAGAACTTAGAGACAGCAATTCTCTGGTGCTTTCACACGTCGGAAGGATCACAGGGTTTATCTACATGAAGGTTGATGAACTGATCCGCTAGCTGCTATCGACAACAGCTTCCTCTAACTACACTGCAGGTGTACAAGTGCTGCCCGTGCTAATTAACCACACCTAACTAGCCTGGATCCAGTGCCACGCTGACAGAGATGTGCTTTGAGGGTAGTGTAGCCCTGTAGCCGTTCACTGTACAGTTTAGACGTGCAAAAGCAAGCTTGGGCTGCATTGTGCCACGGTCTCCTTACCTGCTTCGTATCTTTCAGCTGTGGTTACAGGACCATGAATATTTAAGAGGGAGAATTAAGATGGAACCTCTCCTTAAGAGCTTTCTCATTTGTTTATATTAAATTATGCAAACATTTTGGGAAAAGTAACAGTGAGTATTTTGTGACCCTTGCATTGACAAGGAAGCTGGTTTACATGAAAACAGGTAGCATTAAACAAAGAACTGTATATCCTGTCCCTGCACAAGGCTGGGGGGTTGGACTAGACGACTTTTAAAGGGGCCTTTCCAACTCAAACTGTTCTATGACTCTACGAACTTCTAATGTTAATAGATAGCAAAATCAGACTATTGAACAGAGTCTAATCATAAAGAAATAATATTTTATGGGATTTTTTTTTGCAATTATCAGCAAAACCATATTGAAAACTGTTCTTCATAGATCCTGAATCCCGTTAGAGATAGTTGTGATAGGAAGGCAGTAGTTGTATTGCATACAGTGCTCCACCAGTTACTGAATTCATAGAGTTTCCTGTTTGTCATAATTCTGAAAAAATATTTTAAACTATTTTGCATACATCAATTTTTTTCCTAAAATATTTGCTGTCTGCCTTTTTACTAAAAGGAGACAAAAAGTGCACCTAAATTAAAAAAAAAACCACAAAACCACTTTATCTGTGTTGCATCCCGATTTGCACAGCTTGTGTTTTGTGAGGGATATTCTAGAGATGGGTTCTCTGTAACCTTGTCTCTCTGTACCTGAAGCTTAAAATTAAAGAGGAGTGAGACTTCCTTAAGCTAATGTAAAAAACAGCTAAGCTAAACTGGACTCTCTTAGTCTCCCTCTAAACATAATGGAGAAAGAGATGAGTTTCCAGGGAGTGATTCATCCCATTTCTCCAATTTGGGCTTCTAACTGAGATGCATTAGTCTGTACAGGTGCATCATTCTTTAGATAGCTGAAAGGCTGAGGAGAGTTAAATTCCACCCTCAGTCATTACTTTTTCCTTCCACTACATAACTGTGGTTGTTGAAAGCTGTTCAGACAAAGCTGGATTAAAGCGTTAACAGCACACCTTAAGGAGATGCAGGAATTCTCCATTCATGCCGCCGATGTAAAATAGTGATGATGGACCTTCAGACTTTCCACAAAAGAGTTTATTTCAGGAACTGAGAAAAACAACCAATATAATGTGCTTCTAGCAAATTACCAAGTGATCATGTCCACATAAAATGACAACATCCAAGCAAAAGACTGTACCATTGTGAAGAGGGCAGAGAGGTGTTCACTCGGGAAGACGGGTTGGCAAAGCAGGCAGCTAGACTGCTGTAATGTGTAATGGTGGGGCTAGTTTGTAGATTTTCTGGTAAAGCTGTGATAGCTTGCATTATTGTGGATTTTCATCTGCCCTCCAGAAACAAAAAGCAGGGTTTAGATACTCATTTTAAGAATTCTAATATATTGAATGTTCAGTTGTGCCTGATTGTGGAGATGTGCTTCTAGGAACAAATTACTAATATGTATGCTTTAGGTTGAGAATTTAATTTAAAATTCTCCTGTTTTCAAGAAGCATTACTGGGTTTGAGTTGGTTGTGTTGTTCGGGGTGGGTTTTTTTTGCTAATGGAAACCATCACCAAAATCTGATTTGCTGTGTAGCAAAAATGTTTTAAGTCTGCTTTATTTTATTTCAACATAACAGATTACATCTTACAGTTTATTTTTCAATATGATTCTCTTAATACTTCCGATTTAAGTTTTCAATGTCACCTTTAGATCAACAACTCTGTGTTCTGAGAGAAGACCCAATGAGAAGTACTGTTCTCATGTTGTAAAAGAGGCAATGAGAGATTTATGTCCAAAGTATTTTATTTTTTAATCTTAATTCAAGAGTATTTTCAGAGAAAGGCTGTGGTAAGACTGGGAATGGACCTTCCAAATTTAAATTGAATGTTCTGCTCTTTGTATCATTGCATCACCTTTGTTTTTCATATGTCCCTTAGGCTCCTAAGGAAGTAAATTCATGTGCACAGGCACAATACAACCATGATCAGGTCTGAGATATTCAGGGTTTACCCCAAAGCAGTAGTAATAATAATTTATATACTGTCAGGCCCTTCTCATTTCTTCAGGCTTTTCAGCAGAACTTAACTGAAGGCATTTAACCTCCACAGTGTAAGACTTCAGGTAGCTGGGAAGCTCACGTCTGCGCTCCTAGGAGCCTGAAAAGAGCATTACCCTGCTTATCTGTGCAGTGCCAAGTGCTAAACACTTGGCATAAATGTCCTGACAAAGGTGAGCCAGGCTCTGCCTTGTCCTGGTGCTGGTTAGTACTGAACAGATAAATTATTCTTCAAGCATCCAACTTATTTTCTTTGTCTCGTATAAACTTGCTTACAGTTCCTTCCTATGTTTCAGCAGATGGCACTATAACTTAATTTCCTTGTATGCTATCAATATCTGGACATTTAATTCAGCTTCACTGAATGTTTTTGTTTGTAAATTTTTAAACCTCAAGAATGTTATAGATAATAAAAATATAATATCCAATTCCCTTTTCAAGGCCTTAATTTAACATAATATTTGAGTTTATCTGAGTTTTGGAATGGTGTAGAACCAATGCCTAAAGGTAGAAAAGAGCCAGAACCCCAGACATCTCTTACGTGCGTTACCCAAACCCTGAGGGGAAAAAAAGAGGCAAATATAAGTTATTTACTTTTGCAGCTGGAGAGTGCACCCAGTGCTTCAGAAGCTGTAAGATTTGTCCTGACAGTCAGCATGCATTACAAATCTTTCCAGTCAAATTGCAAAAAGAGATTTGTTTGTTAAACGTTAGTTTTTATTATGTATAAATACACAAGATAGAGGGAGATGAGTTCATTATACTGTACTAACAAATCCAAAAGTTACATTTCCTCAGTAAATGAAAAAATAACGTGGTTGAGAACATTCTAGTTTGATCAATTTTTGGTGAGAAAGAAGGTGGGGAAGTGTTTGCAGCAGTTTTCAGTGTTTTCTGTAGTTTAAAATATATGATGTAATCCGAGGAATACAGTCTTTATTTATCTTCACCCTTTAAATCCCAAATTCAGGGCATCCAGATCCTGTTAAAAAGAGAGAGGCTGTAGAAATCTGTGCTTTGCCACATTTATGTTGTTTTCTCTTCTACCTGTGATCTTCTACACTGTAATAGTGTTGTGTACGGGTTCTTCAGTGGGTACTCTGAGCAGCTGAGGGTTGTCTGCCAGACAGGCTTGCTGTGACCAGCTGTGTACTTCGAGGGTAATGTAGAATGGATTTGATAGAAGAAGCCAATAACAATAAAAGTTCTGGGTTAGCAGGATGTGGTGGAAACATTAAAGAATTCCTTTTGTGAATTTAGATAACGTTGCATGCAATTTGAAAGTATACAAGGAATTAAGAGGTGGCAAAACTGGACTGAAATACCAGTGCATCTCACAAAATGAATTTAACGTAAGATAGGCACAATTAACTTCTATTTCTCCCTCCAAGTTTTTCTGATGTGAAACTTCTTAAAATGCATTTGGGGTGTGAGATTTGATTTTTGATAATTTTGCTACTATTAAATTGTGTTCAATGTAGAAAACCCGGTCTTTAACTTGGTGCTTTAAAATCATCCAGTATCATTCTCAACCTAACCTACAGCTATATGATCCCCAGGGAAATTAAGATGGATTAGAGGTTTTGTGCATCTATGTTCGTTTTTCAGAATGTAATGATGTGTATAACTATAAAAATCCACTGCAGTTGGAAACAAACTTCTTCCAACACACTTATGATCTATA
>VZTM01013046.1:0-19510 GCA_013400555.1 Jacana jacana
TGGTGAGGAGGGAGGGAGTGAGGAGGGAATGTGTTGTGCTCCCGGGCCCTGCACAGCCCCACAGGATCTGAGCGGTCCCAATCCCAGGAACATCACTGGAGGGAGTGGGTGCTTGAATGAAGGGCACCTTTACATTTCAAATAGGAGGACACGTACCTGTTTCTTTTGTTGTGAGCAGCCGTGTGTGCAGAACTGTGCTGGGGGGCAGGGAGATGGTGATACTGTAGACAGTGAAAGGCTGCAGAGGGGGACAGGTGAATGTTCCCTCCTGGCCTTGCAGCATCTCCTCTCCCTGCACCTCCTCAGCCTCACAGGGAGGGGAGGAAGGCAAGGCCAGACGGCATGTTGCCCGCATGTGCTGGCAGGCATCAGGGAGCCTGCAGGTCCAGTTCAGTGTGATACTGGTGCTAGAAATGTCCAAGGTCCCAGGGACAATCTGAAAATCCTCTGTGAAGGAAACATTGCAAAAGAGTCACCCCCTCCCAGCCTTGTAGCCGACCTCCACCATCCCTACTGTTCCCTCCCTTATCAGCCTGACCACACAAGGACATCCTGACATAGTTGCTCCAGGCAACACTCAGGCACTGTTTGTACATTCCTCCGGCTCTGGATCACTCCCAGGGATAATCTGGGTGATGCAGAGACCCTGGGACAGCAAGGGCAAGTACTTCAGGCTTCTCTGCAGCTGCGGTTAGCAGTTGGTCTGCTGCTCGACCCTTTCCCACCGGCAGTCTCTTTGTCAGCAAACCCGGCAGCCAGAACTGCACCCTGCTCTCTCCCTCCTGGACTCTGGTGCTCTTCTCCAGGAAGACCCATCGGGCTGTCCGGGCACACTGTCTGGGACCCCATGTGCAGCAGTGAGGACTTGGCCCCTCGGTGCTGTGCCTGCTTCCCCCCATGCCACCAGCACGGACGCAAACCTGGGACGCATCAGCAGCCACATTCAACAGAGCGATTGTCCACGCCATGCCTTGGCCACCTGGATCGCAGGGCACCAGCCCTGGGAGACACATGTGGCACCGCTCTCTCTGCTTGGGGAGAAGAGGCTGTGAATGTTGAGAAAGTGGCTGGTCCTCTCACTCACCCACACAGGTCAAGTCCCCCTCCGCAGGGTTCCAGCGACCTGTGTCTTCTTTCACAATCCAGCTGCTGTGAGGAGTCAGGGAATCTTGACCTGGATACAGCTTCACACAGACCATCTCTGTAGCTGAAGACCAGTACCCTTCAGTGCATCTCATCTTCACCACTTCCATTGGGTTGTATGTCCCCTGATCTGGGTCAAAGATAAACCTGGGGTCCCACTGGGGCTTCTGACATTTCCCTGTTCCAAAAAGATAGGAAGGTGTTAGCAGGGTGGAGGATGTCCCCACAGGGCATACAGGATGTAAGAGTAGGGAATCCTCTCCCTGGCACAGCATGGTGAGGCATGCAGCTCCAGGACTCAGTACAGAGCAGCCCTTCTGCACCCGTCAAGGGGATAAGAACAAGAAGGCTCCTGTACTGCTTCCTGGAGGCCTCCTGGGAAAGCCCAGAAAGAGACAGGTCTCCGGGGACTTGTGGAACCACGCCATGCTCAAAGCCTGCACTGGGATGAAGGGCTTAACTTTTCACCTGGAGCCTCACAGACCCATTGGACTTGCCTGGCAATGTGTGACAACATGGGCTGGCACAGACTGCAAGGGCACCCTGAAAGCTTGGGTCATGCATGTAGCTGCCCCCGTGGGCCCTGCTCAAGGATGCAGAGGAGAAACATCCCCTTGTTCTCCCACCCATGTCCCCACACTCCCCGTGCTCACATCTGCCTGCAGCCAACCAGCCCAGAGCCCTCTCATTGTGGCCCAGCTAGAGGGCTCAGAGGGCACATAGTGAGTCTCATTCCTGACTTTCAGCACATTATACTGGGCTTCCAAATCCAGCACAAGCTGGCCCTGGCCTCCCTCATGGAGGACCACAACACCCTGAGGCCTCCTCAGAAGGTAAGAGAGCCTGAGCCCAAAAACTGACTACTGTGGTGATGGCATGCAGCAAGGACCAGGAGGAGAGACCAGCACGTGGGGACGAGGCCAGGCCTTTGCCCTGCCTTTACAGGCTGAGAAGATACAGGGGACAGAGACTGTGATCCTTCAGAACATGACATGATGATTTCAGCCACATTCCAACACGGGCCACTCTGACCTCCAGAGTGGTAGCCCACCATCCTTTGCCACATGTTCTTACCAGGAGCCCTCAGGGAGTCCCATGTTACATAAGCACCTAGACTAGGAACCTCATGATCATTTGTGAATCACAGGATGGAGCCCTGCATCCTGTGAGCTCTGCCCTGGCCTGACACGGGCTTCCCCACCATGATTCCAAAGCCCCTTCCTGTGGGACCCTCAGGGACTGATCTTGGCATCAGCCCCAGCTCCACAGGAGGTCACCTGGAGCCCCTATACATGCACAACCCACCTTCCCCTGCTCAGAAAGGGCAGAGCAGGGCAGCCAGAGAGACCATATGCTGTCTCCCTTACCGATGCACTCCACATTGACCTGAATGTGGATCCAGGCACCTCTGTTGTCCTTTCCACGCCAATCTTCTCTGTATACTGATTTGCCACGGCTGATGGACTGGACTTCGCTTGAACATTTGACATGGGTGAAGGATGGCTGAAAATCCTGAGGGCAGCTCAGCATCACTTCTTCGTTCTTCTTGTAATTCTCCCGGTCCGGTGTCAGCTGGAGTCTGGGGTCCCAGCTGGGCCTTTTGCATGTTTCTGGCAGAAATGAGAGCAAATGTTAATTGAGATGGGAGGTAACAAGGTAGAGCAGGGGTAGCTGGTGGCATATGAGCAATCATTCGGTTTGTGGTGGAGCAGGGCAGCCAGGAGAGCTCCTGATGCCTCCCTTACCGATGCACTCCACCCTGGACTGAATGTGGATCCAGTCGCCTCTGCTGTCCCTTCCCAGCCATTGGTCTCCATACACAGGATTCCAGCTGGCTATGGTATAGTCTTCCCTCAAGCATTTCAGGTGGGTGAAGGATGGCTGGAAATCCTGAGGGCAGCTCAGCATCACTTCTTCGTTCTTCTTGTAATTCTCCCGGTCCGGTGTCAGCTGGAGTCTGGGGTCCCACTGGGGTCTTTTGCATGTTTCTGGCAGAAATGAAAGCAAGTGTTAATTGAGATGGGAGGTAACAAGGTAGAGCAGGGGTAGCTGGTGGCATATGAGCAATCATTCGGTTTGTGGTGGAGCAGGGCAGCCAGGAGAGCTCCTGATGCCTCTCTTACTGATGCACTCCACCCTGGACTGAATGTGGATCCAGTCGCCTCTGCTGTCCCTTCCCAGCCATTGGTCTCTGTACACAGGATTCCAGCTGGCTATGGTATGCTCTTCCCTCAAGCATTTCAGGTGGGTGAAGGATGGCTGGAAATCCTGAGGGCAGCTCAGCACCACTTCTTCGTTCTTCTTGTAATTCTCCCGGTCCGGTGTCAGCTGGAGTCTGGGGTCCCACTGGGGTCTTTTACATGTTTCTGGCAGAGGCAAAAGTGGGAGTTACCACAGCCTGCAGCAGAGGGTTTCCCACATTGTCTCTCCCTGCCCACCGCCCCTGAGCACTGGGCTACACCGACACACACATCCCCACACACAGCACAGCTCTGTGCCTGCCCAGGATGGTCCACGTCTCCATCACCCAAGGGAAGGCATTGCTCTTCCCCCAGGTGCATCTCACACAGCCTCTTGCTGACCCAACCCCAGGCACTCAGCACTTCCTTCACTGCCCTCCATTCCAACTCCTGGGGCTGCATAAGATGTCCCCCAGGTCCCTCACCTGCATGGGCAACCAGGGGCACATGTAGACTTGTGCACTGCCAAGTGGCACCTGGAGGTGCAGCAAGGACCATGGTACCTCTGTGGGCACCTCATTCCTGGTCCCAGATCCTGCCTCAGGCCCTGGCACCCATCAGCAGGGCCCCACGCTTGGCTTGCTCAGGAAACACTGAAGGAGCTGCCGGCTTGCCCAGCTGGTGAGAGACCCACCTTGTCTCTTACCTCCTGCCTGGGCTGTCCCCTTCAACAGTTTGCAGAGGCAACACAGCATCAAGGAGGGACTGTGGTGTGCCTGCTGCTCAGCTGGACAACGTCACAAGTGGCTCTTGAGTTCAAAGGTAGAGAGGGGACATGGGCGAGCTGCCTCTGCTTCACTTACCAATGCACTCAACAGCTCTCTCAATGTATATCCAGGCACCCGTGCTGTTCCTGCCCCACCAGGCATCTCCATAGACTGCTTCTCCAGAACTGATTCCCAGAAATCTCCTTGCACATTTGACATTGGAGAAGGGTGGCTCAAGATCTCCAGAGCAGGTCAGCGTCACTTCTTCATTCTCTTCATAACTGTTTTTGCTTGGTACAAACTGAACTCTTTCATCCCACTGGGGTTTGGGGCACTTTCCTGTAAGGGTACAAGTGTGAGAGTCCTTCTCAGGGACAGAGGAAGTTCAGGTATTGGGGGACCGATTAAAGAACCCTCTGCTCTGTGGAAAAGTGGAGCCTGTGTCTCATTGGTATGGCGGCAGAGGGAAGAAAGACAGCAGCACTCTGGGAAGGGGGATACTGTGGGTTTGCAACTCTAGGGACCTCACTCCCATAAGGCAGTGGCATGATTAGCTTGTTTGTTTAGAGCTCTCCGATGCAACAGGTGACTGGAGAGGGACTGATTGGAGCCTCTGAGTCAGGACCAGGTGAGACACCAGTAAGGATGACAACATGGTGCAAGTATGGCCACCTCTCTGGGTGATATAATGGACAAAATCTGTTTTAAACTACCTAGGGACCAGCTTGTCCAAACAGGGAACTTATCTACAGCACAAGAGGCAGTATATAGGAGGTGGAGAGAGAGGCTGCAAAGGGTCAAGAGAAGTGAGTCTGCCGCTGAGTGCAGAGATGGTGCTGGGAAAGCCCAAGCTCAGCCAGAGATGACACTTGGAAGAGATCACCGAATCACAGAATATCAGGGATTGGAAGGGACCTTGAAAGCTCATCTAGTCCAAAGCCCCTGCCGGAACAGGAACACCTACATCGGATCACACAGGAACGCGTCCAGGTGGGTTTTTAATATCTCCAGAGAAGGAGACTTCACAACCTCCCAATGCTACCAGGCTCTTAGAAGGGGACCACATCCCCATCCCAAGCTTTGCCAGGGTATCTGTGGGTCCCAAAACTGCTGAAATGGTGAGGTTTTCTATTGCAATAGGATAGGGATACAAGGAGAGGCTGAGCAAATATGGCTTATTTACCTTGCAGAACAGGAAGTTTGGCACAACTTTGTCCTCCTCATGTCTCAGACCACTCATCCCAACATGCAAGAATCCCTCTACTCCCACCCTGTGCCCAGGCACTACTCAGGACCAAAGCCCTTATCATCACCCCAATCTCCAAGGCACCCAAACCTCCCCTGGGTGCTTGAGAACCCATTCTCCTGGCCCCACTCATGCCCAGGGAAGCAGTGCAGCAGTGACAGCCTCCACAACCAGAGCTCACCCAAGCCCCAGAGAAGCTTCCCAGTGAAAGAAGCAGCACAAAGTGCCAAAGCTTTGAGCTGAACCCCTTCAGCTACTCCTCCTCCTCCCATTTCACAGCTGCAGCTCTCCATCTGCAGGCAGAAGGCCTGGGCTGCTCTCTCACATGCTCTCTCCACCAAAGAGACAGGGACTGTGGGAGTGCACCAGCCCCACTGGGCATCTGCTGCCATTGCACACCTTCCTGACTTGGCCCCTCAAGGCAGCTTCCAGAACCCACAGCCTGCCCTTAGACCCCTAAAGCTACGTTCACAGCACTGGACACACAGCTCCACGCCACCCCACTCCGTGCAGCCAGCCTCCTCTCTGCACTTCACCCAAAACGAGCCTGTCTTCTCCTACTCTAGTAGATGTGTCTCCCACACATCTTCCACACATGCAACCCAAGTCTGTGAGGAAACATCATGGCAGCAGGCGGCCTCCTCTGAAAGACGATGAAACACCCCTCTGCAGCCACAGGCATCTCCACGACTGCCCGCTTCCTGCCAGCCAGCACTCATGGGGCTGCCCTCCCTTACACTGGAACAGGGGCATCTCTGCACTTCCCTTATGTGGCAGCAGGTTTTCATGCCATCATCTCAGCCCGCACCTGGCTCCCCCACCACAAAGGACAGTGGCTGCCACCCTCATCCTTAGCGATTGCATGTGTTGTCCAGACAGGACACTCCTTTCCCCTACAGCTGGACCCCTTCCAGCGCCCTCACTTTACACACTTCACTGGGACGCCCAGAAGCTTTGACAGACCTGAAAAGCTTGACTCAGTCTGAAACTACATAGGTATCCCCATCATGCATGTTAATCCCTCCTGTCATGAACCCCCTATAACAACACATGTCCTCACACCCCCGCCCAAAGTGACATCCCGGATCCTTCCCATGCCAGCAGAGGATGGGTGACCTGCCCAGCAGCAAGTATTTAACCAGGGACACCAGCCAACAGGGAAGAAATCCCTCTGCCATGGGAAAACAAACTGTGCTTCAAAGGGCAGATTTCCACCCATGGGGAGAATGGCTTTTCCTGTTGGTACTTGTCAGGAAACAGATCCTGAAGGCTGGATGTCCCTCAGGTGCTCTACACTATGCAAGGTGAGGCAGCAACAGCCCTGTACAGAAGGAGGATGAGGGATTCAGGGAGAGTGCAGCCTGGCTCAGTCAGGAGGGTGATGATGACCCGCGATGCAGGAGGACACATGGACAAACAGAAGGCCCTCCCGGGGGACTAGAAATAAACACAAAGAGCCACTGAGAAAACAGCTGGCAATGTCAAGACACAAGACAAGACATAGCAAGCCTACCCTTGAACAGCAAGGACAGAAGACAAAGACCAAGTGAAAAAAGCACAGGCTTATCACGGACATGATTCCTCAAGGAAACTAGGGGATAACAGCCAGAACTTCATTTTGGTGCCCCACACCCCTGCTGCAGACACAGATCCAAGGCATCTCCCCCAGACCCTCAGAGAAAATGCCTCTAACAAGCCCATCACAGCCTCCCCCAGCTGGGACTCCTCAGGGCAAGGAGGAGAGAGCCATGGCTGTGGACAGGCCTTCTCAGGGATGGGCTGTGGGCAGCAGGAGAAAGGCCCACAAGCTGCTGCTGAGCGGCGGGGAACAGGCTCCATCCTGCCCTGGATAGTGAAGGGCACTGCTGGAAGGGCAGACTCCCTCCAGCCACCAGTCATGGCTAACATGACTCATGACCCATCCAATGTCTTGGTAAGCCACTTCTGCTCCCATTTCCCTCCAGAGGGAATGACTCACACTGCAGGCACCCTAGACCCTGCTACAAACAGCAGCTACTCCTGATGTTCTTCAAGGCCAGGCTGGATGGGGCTTTGAGCAACCTGGTCNGCTCTTGATGTGCCCCATGGAGACCTCAACAGGTACCAGCAACCCAAGGACACAGCAGTCCCCATTGGAAAGGCCACAGCTTCCTTAGGAAGAGCCCAGCAGAGACCAAAGAGGTGCCCATAGCCCTCCTTGCATGGAGAACAAACAGAACAATGCTGTTAAAGAACAGTCCCACCAAATACAGCCCTACCAACCCTGCTGACTGTGGGAGAGTGCAGACATCCCAGCTAAGACAGGGATTCATCTCACAGCTCCCCATGTCTTTGCCGAGCATCACCACTGTCTTCACCTGAGACAGGGATCTCCTCTGTTTCTCCCAGAAAGGCCACACCCCCCATCTNACTTCAACGGGTACCAGCAACCCCAGGACACAGCAAGCAGTCTCCATACTAAGATCCCAGCTGAGACCCAGAATTTGCCTCTATTCCCTCTGGCATAGAGGAGGAACAGAACAATGCTGTTAAAGAACAGTCCCACCAAATACAGCCCTACCAACCCTGCTGACTGTGGGAGAGTGCAGACATCCCAGCTAAGACAGGGATTCATCTCACAGCTCCCCATGTCTTTGCCGAGCATCACCACTGTCTTCACCTGAGACAGAGATCTCCTCTGTTTCTCCCAGAAAGGCCACACCCCCCATCTTTGTCTGTCCACTGTGCTATGAGAGTCTGTCCACTGTGAACCAGCCACCTCCTGCTCCCAGGGACACTGCCACTCCCTGTAGGGACAGGGAATTGGGACATTGCAGCTCCCATGCTCACAGAGACTTTCCCAGCAGACCATGGTGTCACAACCCGGTGGATACCCGAGTGTCTCAGAACCTGCTTTGGCCCTTCCCAGCACCCCACCAAACAGGGGAAAGCTTCACAGCAAGCAGGCAGGGAGAGGTGCTGCAAAACCTTTTCTGCAAGAGAGGGGCACAGCCCACCCTTACCTGCTTCTCCGGCTCCCCCCTGGTTCTTGGGACCAGGGTCCTTCTGTATCAATGCAGGCAGCTGAGGGGCAAGGACCAGAAGAAAGGACAGAGCCAGCCCTCGCAGGGCCATGCTGGCACAAAGTCCCCAGGTAGGACTCAGCCTGTGCTCCTCAGGAGAGGTACTGGTGTCACCCAGCACAGGAGAGGTGCCAACACAGAAATGAAGCAGCCACGGAAGGAAATGACATGTGGTGCAAAAAGGCTTCCTCTTTGGAAAGAGAGCATCCCACCAGCCACAGGGCTTCTCCTCAGCCATCTCCCTGCAAGCATTACCATGGCCAGCATCAATGGGGTCTCCTGGAGTATCCACCAATAGACCTTCCAGATCTGACATGCTCCTGAACCAGACAGATGTGGGTTTTTCCCTGTCTCTTCCAAACCTCTCTGCTTAACCTGCTCTGAGCCCCACTGGCTAGTATGTGAAGTACCTTGAGATGGACAGTGCACACAGCATTGGGGCTAAGAGGGTCTTCCTGCAACTGGATGAGGAAAAATTCTTCCTGTCCCTGGCTAGGACATGTGGGGTGTTTGAGGATGGGAGGGAATTCCCTGGGTGCTCCTGGGTTTGGGCCATAACCCCAAGGATGGCTCACTCACTCTTCCCTAGACTCTTGTCCCTGAAGATGTCCCCACCAGCCTCTCTCCAAGCCCCCTTCCAGTTCACACACTGTTTCATGGTCTCAAGCTTCCATGAGTCCTGGCTCCCTGTGCTGCTGCAGTCCTCCTGGGCAGCCCCTCTTTCATCTCTGTGCTTTCCTTGGACAGAGGAGCTTCATCGTTCAACACAATCAGTGTTCTCAGAACCGTTGCTGTCACCCAGGTTGCTCTTTACCATCTGGATGAGACTAGTTGGCTCAGAGATCCATTGCGGATCCTTTCCCAGTAACCACCATCCTCAGGACCACAAGAAACTGGTTGGGGTACCTACCTGCATTACCTCAGTAGAGCAGCAATACCAAGGGTTTTCTGAAAGGAGATCTCTCCTAAGATCCGTTCAGGAACATCAGTACAGTGATGTGACAATCCATCTTTCTCATCTGCAGCTGTTGTGAGATTAGAGGGGTAAAGTCTTCTGGCACACTTGCAGCAAGAGGATAAACAGCACTACGTCATGTCCCCCCTGTTCCCTTGGGCTTTTGGAATCAGGCTTTTTCTGTCCCTGTGCAGCCAGCAAAGGTGCAAGGACCCAGGAGAATGGCCACAGCCAGCACTCACTGGTTCATTTCCCCATGAAATCCCAGCATGAGTTGGAGACACTCCCACTGCCTCTCTTTGCCGTATGAAAGAAGCAAAAACAGTGAAATGAAAACAGTCAAGCTTCAAAAATGCACATGGTGCAAGAGGCCTGCTTTTGCAGATGATGATTCATAAAATCATAGAATGGTCCAGACCAGAAGGGACCTCAAGAGTCATCCAGTCCCATCTCCCCACAGTCAGCAGGGACACCCCCAACTAAAACAGGTTGCCCAGGGCCTCCTCGAGCCTCCCCTTGAATATCTCCAGGGAAGGGGCCTCAACCACCTCCCAGGGCAACCTGTTCCAGTGGTCCACCATAGTGTGAGTATTTATTTTCTTGTCCCCTATCCTGGAATGCACTGCAGTGTAGCCATCTATGTTGGGCTTCTTCCTCCTTAGAAAGTCATAATTGTTTGAGATTTGTTGCTTTAGTGTATAGCATGCACTAGAAAAGGACTGAATACGGAGAGCAAAGTGCACTCAGTTGCATCCTTAGTTCTTACACTATCTAACTAACGTTGGAGCTGCCATTTCAGCTGATGCCTGGTTTCACGGGGAACCTAATAGCAGAGGTCAAACTAGAGAAGGTTTACAAGGGACTGTCAAGTCACACAAGTCACACAACTCATGAATCCATACTTGGCATGGCATGGCCAACAGGCAGTGACAAGCTCCAGCTCTGTGCTTTCAAGAGCACATCAGGCATGGGCTTCACGTACCTTGCGTACACCACTCCAGCCCTTCTAGCAGAATTAAGTCCTGCAGAGCCATCTCAACACATCTTAGACACCTTCTAATTTCTGTTTCCTGCTATAGCATGCAACAGATGTGTACATTTTTGCATATAAGAAAGACAGCAAGCCACATACCTCCCTCTCAGTTGAAGAGTTGATCTGATCATCATAAACATGATTGATGGGCTGTTTCCTGAGGATCTGGTTTGCTCATCAATGAACTAATGGGACTCAGACGTTCAGACTGAAGAGAGAAAAACCCAAACCACCTACAGTTTACAAACATTTTTGCTTCTGACAGGAAAGAACATAGAGTGCTCAAAACCAACCGCAAAACCACAGGGAAAGGAGAAGTGGCTGTGGCTTTTGAGGATCAGGCTTTGTGGAAAGCACTGTTAACATTTCCATCACATTCTCCTACAGTAAAGTCTATTTCCTTGTCAGACCTCACAAATAAAACAAATGTATTTTAAGCTTATCCCCATCCCTAGCCCCTACCTTTCCACCTCACTCGTGTAGGGTGCACCTATAGATCATCAGAGACAGCCATTGTCATGGGAGTGGGCTGAGGCCAGGTTGGGATGGCCACCACAGGTGGTGGGTCAGGATCAGGCCTGGGCAGGGTAACCCAGTCAGATCCAGCCCTGAGATGTCCAGGCAAGGTTCTGCTCTCTGCAGCACCAGGATGTGACCCTGTATGATCTGCTCATTTCTGCTCCCATCCCCTGGGCCATCTTCAGCACATCCCACCCTGGCTCTTGGACAGGGAACCTGGCTAAGACCAGGAGGTGGGAATTGTACCATTTTGAGCTGCATTTCAGGCTAGACTAGCTTTCCCCCTATACTCAGCTGCCTGGAGGTGCTGCTTTCAGGGCAGGCTCTCTGCACCAAGACAAATACTTCTGACCAACTCTTTCTGCCCACATGTTTCATACCCACATGCCCCCATCTTCACCCTGGCAGGGGTGGCATATTTTGCCAGTGGTCTCTCTTGCTGCCCAAGTGGGGCGGCTCTTTGTCTCCTAGACAAACCGTTTGCTCTACACCTCCTTCATTGCACGAGCCTCCCCACGTTTCTCCAGTTCAAATTTTCCACCCAACCCCACGTGCTGGCCCCACACATCACAGCTCTCTGTCACAGGCAGCTGATGGAGTGCATGTGTTTGGTGGAGTCATGAGTTGCTCCTTCCATACACAGGTCTCAAATAAAGGGCTTGGCATTTCCCCTTTTCAGTTCTCAGCCTGTACAGCTTCCAGAGGATAGCAAATCCTGAGGAACCGCCTATGCCACCCAGGGTAGCTGGGAACAGAGAAGTGCCCAAAATATCCTGAGCCAGGAAGGAACCAGATGAATAGGCAAGAAAAAGGCAAGCAGCTGTTCCCCCTGTGAAATGGAGCCGGTGGCTTGGTGGAGGGAGGAAGGTGGCACAGCTGGTGCTGCTGGCTTGTTGTCTGGGGGCTGGATAGACCTATTGTCCTGTCTGGGGTCGCACCAGTGATGCTTTGGGGGAGGAATCACTGCTGCAGGGAGACCCTGAGCTGGCACAGCTCCCACCTGACCCGTCCCAGATGTCCATCCTTATCTTGGCCTTGCAGTTGCTATCAGCAGAGTGCTACACCTCCCCAAAGCTGCATCCCTCATACACAGAGCACCAGAAGGACAAGGTCTGGGCACCTGCTCACCCCTTTCCTCATTGTGTAGCCCTGCAGAAACGCCTGGGAACCTGCTGGCTTATCCCAGCTTTGAGTCCCTGACCAGTTCTTGCCATGGTGTTATGCTGTTCCCCATAAAGGCTGGGCAGGTGGAGGAGAAGGAGGGAGGAGAACACCTTACACCATTGTAAGCCAGTGCGAGCAGTGGAGATGTCACGCTGCCCAGGGAGCAGCTGCCCTTTGTTGTATAAATATGTGCATTAAGTCATGTGCGTTTCCAGTCCAGGATCAAGACAAGGGGAAGATTTACAGCAGACCTGGGGGCAAAGAGAAGGTCCCAATCTTGGGCAACCACCTCCCATGGGGAACCACCATTTAGCCTGGCCTGCTTCCCCTTGGCCAGCCAAAATCCCACAGAGCCCAGGGCCATGAGACAAGCAAGCTGGGGAGGCAGGTTTCCAAGTGGGAGGCAGTGGGGAGGGAGGGTGGATGCTGCTTCATCCCTGCCATGGGGGAAGACAAGTCTCTGGCAGGTGCTGGGAGGAGGACATCAGCCTCCCTCTGGAAGCTTAGTGAGATGCTACCTATGATGGCTTTCCTTTGTGATGGCCTTCCTTGTGATGGTCTTCCAGGGTACAGGGTATCTCTATGAATGCTCCTGAATGTCCCATACAAAAGGACTCGCTGTGCATTGTGGTGTGATTTATACGCCAGGTGCTGGACTGGTGGTGACACGCTTGGCTTACCCACAGCCTGAAGCACCTGGTTGCTCCTGGCTGTAATTACCCCAGGAGACCAGTTTGTCCAGTGCTAGCACAATCAGCCACTGCAGAACAAGGGCTCAGAAGGGTGGGGTGACCAGCCACCCATGACACAGGTGGACAGAAATTAGGCCACAATAATCAAAGGAATTAATGTGTGGTGGTAGCATGCAGGTGCTGCCTGGGAATGGGGTTTCAGGGTGCAGATCACAGCAGGATCAAAGACCTGCCCCGTTCGCCTCAGCTCTACCATTCACCAGAACAGGCATAAATCCCAGTTCAAGGCCACCGCTTGTCCTGGCTCGAGTATCATTTGCGTCTGCTGCTGCTGGCCTGGGAGCATCAGACTCACACCTCTGCCACTAACGTAGCTGAGCAGCATCCACTCTCCCTGGATTTTTACCCTCTGTGGGGTACAAGACAGCTGTGTGGACAGCCCTGCTCCCTTGCTCTCCTGCGCTGTAGAGATGTCCCCTCACAGAACGACACGCGTCTCCTTTCCTTACCTTTGTCTTTGTGGCACACCTTATTTGTGCCAGACCCGTCCATGTAGACCAGGTTTTTCTGCTCAGGCCCCATGGAGCATGCTGATGCACCTCCTTGGAGGTCAGGGTGCCTTGACTCATGGGAGAGAGCAGAAGATGAGAAAGGCTGGCAGCACTGCTAACAGAGCTTGCTAAACGTAATGAGGTTTTCAACAGCCAGGAGAAGAGCTGTGATTAAATTGGCTGCAAGCAGCGGCACGACAGAGGCTTCCACACTGGACACAGCACAGATGCCTTCCCTCCCCACACCAAGCTGTTCTCCAGCTCATGCTGCCTCTGCCTGCCCTGCCTGGGCAGGGGGGTGGCCACAGCATGGGGACAAGGAAGGGGCTATGAAGTTCCCCCAATCACAAGGAGCTCCCAGTCTTGCTGGTGCACAGAGAGCTGATGATCTGCTTTCCAGCCCCTCCAACACTTGGGCAGAGCGTCACAGTCCACAGGTGGCGTCAGTGACCTCCAGGTGAAAGGCTGCCATGAACATCACCTTCTCCCTGCTCCTCTGTGCCCCAGCACAGAGAGGAGAAGCTGGAAGGGAAGGCAAGAGTTGCAGGAGACCAAGCAGATGGCTTGAATTTTCCTCTCTGCCTAGAGGTGGCTATGTCCATGTTTCCTTCTGTGAATGGCCCTGGCACATGACCTCTCTTGAACCTGCTCTGTTTAGCACAAGCTAGAACTATGTCAGGGAACCAGACAAGTGGAGTGGACAATTACAGGGTGTCATGGTTTCAGCTGATACAGGTTTAGATTTGGGATGGGAATAGCATGAGAGTGCAATGGTGGTTTTGGTTGTTGCTAAGTCCTCCAAGCCTTTTCTGCTCCTCATACAGCCACATTAGTGAGCAGTCTAGGGGGAGCACAAGAAGCTGGGAGGGGGTACAGCTGGGACAGATGACCCCAACTGACCAAAGGTATATTCCATACCAAGTGATGCCATACTTAGTATATGAAGCTGGAGGAAGAAGGAAGAGGAGGACATTTGGAGTGATGGCGTTTATCTTCCCAAGTAATGGTTAGGTGTGATGGTGTCCTGCCTTCCTGGGGATGGCTGAACACTTGCCTGCCCATGGGAAGCAGTGAATGAATCCCTTGGTTTTGCTTTGCTCATGTGTGTGGCTTTTGCTCTACCTATTAAACTGTCTTTAACTCGGCCCATGAGTTTTTTCTCACTTTTACTCTTCTGACTCTCTCCCCCATCCAAACTGGGGAGGTAAGGGAGCAGCTGTGTGGTTCTAGCTGCTGGCTGGGGTTAAACCAAGACACAAGACTATGCTCAGGCCAAGGAGCTACTCAGAGAGGTGAGTGACTGCTGGGTCCAGGGTGGGGAGCCCTTGGGAGCAGCTACTTCTTGCTCAGGCACCTGAAAGAATAAGCAGGGCTTCACAGCCTCTGCCTTGGGGCAGGAGAGCAGAAGGGGCTGGGAGCATCTCTCACCTGTGCTGCTGTGGCCAGGTGGGACAGGTCCTTCCCAAACCGAAACTCAGAGCTCAGAGAGGAATGGTTCTTCAGCCTAATGCATTGCTTTCCTCCAGAAGGTTTTCCTTTGTCAGCTCTGGGATGGGAAAGCAAGCCAGGGGAAGGCTGAGAATGTTGGTTTGTTAATGTAAGGCCTCTGTGGTGGACTGTGCACGTGTGTTTGTTCTGTGGGGTCTCTGGCAGGCACTGTGCTGAGCTATGCATGCCCTCACTGGCCTTTCTCTCCACAATGCTGTATTGTTTCTGGGTTCTGCAGCAACGTCAAGCTATGCAGATCAAAGAGCAGCAATGAACCACAGGTGGAGGCTCTTGCCCAAAGCCATAGGCCACCTAGCACTCCCAGCCCTGTTCCCTGCCCTGCTCTCCTGCAAATGGTGCTGTGGGTCGCAGGCCTGCTCTCACCAGTTCAGCCGAGGCCAGCCCTGGACCCGCTCTGATGTGGTCCTGCTTAGCCCATCGCTGCAGCCAGACCAGGTTCTTGGCATCTCTTACGTCTGGCGGAACCACAAGCACTTCAGTGACGCTATGCTGTGGTTGGGGAGTATTATTAATAGCCTGGCACAGGGCAGGAAATGGAGCAAGGCTGGCACAACCTCCTGGGATGAGTGTGGAGCCGCTGAGCAGCCCATTGCCCAGGGCCAGGTCAACAGGACAAGTAGCATCCCTGTTACCTGTTAGGCAAGCTTGAAGGATGGAAGCATGGCATGTATTGGGAGATAAGGCTGGCTCAGAAGCAGGGTGGGAGGTGCTGGAGCTGGTGGCATTGGCCCTACCTGTTTGCCACAAGGCAACCGGCTCCTGGTGACCAATGAAGCTCTCTGCAGCGCTAGTTCACTGTAAGGGTGTACTTGTCCTCACAGGGCTGCATGTCAAGAGCTGTTTGTCCTTCCATTTCAGAGAGGGTAGGGTTTGGGTCTTTTTTAATCAGTGTTCTCTGTGTTTTCAAATTCACAGCTTGCAGGGCTTCCAGCAAGTACACACTCAGCAGCCTTCAGGCATTGGCTGCTCAGTCCCCTGCCACCCTGTTAGGCACCCTGGCAGGGGCACCGGGGCTTGTCTGAGGAAAAGCAGAGCAGGGAGCCAAAATCACTGCCCAGCACTAAGAGACTGGGATGGGATGTGGATGCTGCCTCCACAGATTGTCAGTACCGGCACCCCAGCGTGGGAAGCATCAACAGGAGATAATAGGAGGCAATAAGCAAATGCTGCCAGGTGCTGTGCTGACTCTGCTCATAGAAAATCAATGACACAACAGATATTTTCAGCCCTCCCACCGCACACAGCCCTGCATTGGTCTTGTACCTGGAGCGCTGGGAAGGGAACATGGAGGGCAGCAACCTGCCTGAACAGCAGCGAGAACCTCATCAGCCCCCGCTTGCAGCTGGAGATGGGCTGCACAGCCTGCAGTCATGGTGGTGGGAGCCGAGAGTGCACATCCCTGCAGCACACAGCACACTGGGAAAGGTACTCCTGCTCCAGCACCCATAAGGTGGGCTGTTGGCCATCACCAGACTGAATATAAGCTACTGGGGCTGGGGCCTTCTTCCCTGTACTTGGGGTTCCTCACACTGACCAAGCCTCCTAGCAGGTTGCAACAGACCCTGCTATGTCCCCATCTCCTGCTTCCTACAGGACTGTCCCTCTCACAAGCAAGGAGCTGGGGAACATGCAGGACAAAAGTAGGCATGGAGATCTGGTGGGTGATGTGCAGTAATGTGGGAAAAGAGCAGAGGTTGTTAGGGAATTGGGGTGAGAAGACATCTAGGACCAAGAGGCTGCACTCCTTTCTGGCAGCAAGCACCAAAAGCTGTAAGTCATTTGAGTCAGTTGATGCTCTTTGTCCCGCTCAGCTCTGGATCTGCACAGCCCCTCCAGACTGGGAAACCCTCTTGAAAAGAAGCCTTGTGCCAGCTCTGGCACAGTTTCACACTCTCACTCCCTGCAGCCATTCCTGGACCCCCCACAACAGCAGCCATCAATTTTCCTGAGTGTTTGTAGAGAAGCCTCAGGTATCAATGGGGGCTCGTATGTGAGTGCAGAGGAGAGGGCTGCTCCAGTTCTGGTTCTGGGGGCCCCAGCAGGGCAAGCTTTTGGTCATGGTGTATTCCTGTTGGCTGATCCCAAACAGAGCTGTGCTGCGAGGACCGAGTGCCACAGGCGCTGGTGTGGAATAGAGGTAGGGCTGAAGTGAGCACCAGGCTTTCTGCATGGATGTCCCCCTGCATCCCTCACTGCCCTGCACATATCCTGACCACCCCATGGCCATGGTGTGCCCTGACATTTACAAGACATCCCCTGCACCTCTCTGACTCCAGCCTCCCTGGTCTGTTTGAAGGCTGTTTCCCCTGCTTTGCCTGGGTGATGCACCTTCCCAGCAGGCAGGGAGAAGATGTTTGTTAATCCCGGAGCCTTCTCCCTGTGAGAGGGGGAGGGTGCAGTGCCCAGACAGAGAAGGGCAAAGAGGACAAAGCCCCCTCGCTTCTTCCCCCTTCCAGCTCCACAGAAGCAGAGCAGAGCCAGACAGATCTTCCTGCTCTTCCTCAGCAGGGCTTGAGGAGCTTAATTCAGGGTTTGCTGCAAGCTCAGCCCAGCCTGGCTGTGCACCCAGCTGCCCAGTGTCCCTGCCTGCAGCACAGGAGGGATTTGGGACACTGGGGACCTCTAGTCATATCTCAGCTCAACATTTCCATGTCAGGCAGGAACAGACCGTGGTGGAAATAACACAGTAGAGTTAACAGCCCTGATGAGGGAAGGGACCGTAAATCCTGCAGCAGCAATTTTCTACAGTCAGGGCTGTCTCCAGGGCTTTAATTTATCCGTTACAACTTAATTGGATGTAAACCCAGTCACTTGTAAGCAGCAGGAGCCCTGAACAGGCAGTGGTCCTGAGCTTCTTTCTCCAAGATGCGCTACCAGGACTCTACATCTCTGCTGCAATGCCTTGTCCCTCGGGACTGGTACTCACATCCACTCAAGGGAAAGGGACAGGCAACATTTGCTCTCTTTCAGAGCTGGTTATGCTCCTCTGAGAGGCTACTCACACCACTGAGGAGCTGGTCACTGGGATGTGGGTGCAGCAAGGTGCTCAGATTTTGTGTACCAGGGAAGGCACCCACTGCTATCCCAGCAGCTGGTCATTGTGGTAGAAGGGCAAAGCCTGCAGCCTCCCAGCCCCACATGCAGACATTGGTCTCTCCTCTCCATGCCCATCACAGGAGGCCCAAGAAGCTGTTCCTGTCATTTGGTCAGGCTGTTTTCAGTGGTACTAATGTGTGAGGCCCAGGAAGCCCTGGAATGTGGCTTGTTGGACAGAGCAGACCCCCACGTCCGCAGCAACCCCCCCAGCACACACCATCAGTCACCCTGGGAGGCAGAGGCACCAGGCTGGAGATGTCCCAGGGAGGAACGGGGTGGCTCAGACCCCACCAGGCAGGGTCTGGCAGAGCCCTGTCCCCAGGCTCTGCCTCCCTCCGTATAGGAAACTTGCTCTGCACAGACTCGCTGCCTTCTCTGAAAGAGCAAGAATATCATGCTTTTCTAGGGGGAAGGGGTGTCACAGGGGGCTGCTCTCACTATAAAGAAGTCAGAGGCTCAGTTCATATCCTCCAGCTCACAAGAAAGGAAACCCAGGGCTCATGGTCCATGGTGTTTACTCTCTGTTTGGTGGCACCCAGGGCTGAGCACTGTCCAAAAAAATGCCACACTGGGAAACACTCCATGTGGCTGTTTTTCCCAGTGGGGATATGAAGCCAACATTACTGCACAGAGAAACAAACAGCTGGAGCAAAGCAGTGGCAGGGTGGCTGCAGCAGCAGGGCAGCAGAGAAGGGTTGTGGCAGCAGGCAGGGAGATGGCTTCAGCAGGGCTGGGCCAGCATGGGCAGGTGGACGCCAAGGAGAACAGCAGTGAAATGTTGGGGACAGAGCAAGGGCAGATCCAGCTGCAGAGTCTGTTGGAAAGGAAGGAAGGACAGATCAGCAGCAGAGCGGGGAAAAGCCCAGGAGGAGCAGGAAGAAGGAGGAACCCGGGGGAAAGTGGAAGAACTGAGGAAAAGGAGAAGTACAAAGGGGTGCAACAGGCACTGGGTGTACTGTCATGGAGAGGTTGTGCTTCCCTGCTTCTGGGAGGACAGACCCTAGGGGTCCTGACAGGGGTGGATGCACAGGGAGGATCAGTGCCCCACACCCACAGCATCCACCCAGTGACTAGGAGAAGGGGAGAGAGATCCAAGCTTGTACTTGTTAGGCCCATCCTGGCAGTGGCTGCTTATATGGGGGGACACAGGAGAATGTAAGAAGTGGGGCTGGATAGATGGGAAGATCAGATCCTCATGCCCTTGGCCCACCCGCTCAGAGATTGGGTGCTGCGAGGAGAAAGGGAGCCCCACATCCTTGATGAACATCCAGGTAGGACTCAGGGCAGACGTCCCTGAGTTCTGCCTCTACAAGGGGCATCCAGGTGGGTCACAGGGCAGGAAGAGTCCTGCATCCACACGGTGCATCCAAGCAGGGCCCAAAACAGGTAGGGGCAGATCAGCTCATGTCCCCCGGAGCCCATGCAGGCGCATACAGAGGTGCCAGGGAGCCCGTAAGGACCGGTTGCCGGTGCACGGCGGGCCACCGGGGCGTCCGGCCACCCCCTGCCTGGAGCGTGACACCGCCGGGTCGCGGCGGCGGTTCCCAAGGAGTTAAGGGCTGTCCCCGCCCCGTCTCCGCCCCGCTGGTGCCA
>VZTM01013046.1:23018-38900 GCA_013400555.1 Jacana jacana
GACAGGGGAGGGCGCCTGCTGAGACCCCCTGGGTTGGGGGAGGCTTTGCCCCGTGTCTAGACGGGAGTGCCGGCTGTGGGGAGGGAGGGAGCAGGCCGTCTGCTCACTCTGATTAGCATGCTCTTTAAATAAGACTCTAATTTCCGCTGTTAAAAGAGCTCGGGTCCCTTGTGCCCAGGCTGGGGCTGCAGCCAGCCCTGTCCCATCCCCCAGCCCTGTGGGCTGCTGGCAACAGATGGGACGGGGACCCAACACACCAGCGGCACCTTGGATCAACTGCAGGACCCCCCTGAAGCACCCAAGGGAGGGGCCATGACAGGACTTGGTGGGCATCGGCGAGGGGCGAGGGCTTGCTAGGCTCCTGGATGGACGCCAGTGGCTTGTGTTTCCCCCCCCCCCCCCCCCNTCAGCTCCGGGGAATGCACTGGGATTCCTGGGCGCCGTGCCAGAGCGCAGAGAGGCAAGGGGGGGGACGCCATCCTGCCCGGGGAGGTTCTCCCACCCACTGCCTTCCCTGGATGGCGGTGGGGAAGGAAACCCCCTTAGGCAGAACGCAGCCCCTTGCCGGGGTCATGGCTTGCTCCCTCCTCCTCCGGTTCTGAAGAACAGCCGGGGTGCTGGGCTGGTGCTAGCACCTGGCTAGACTGGGTAAACTGGTGAATGCATGTAGGAGGCTGTTGGGAAGCCCAAGGGACCATAACCCCTTCCCTACCAGCTTGGGCTGGGGCTTGCCTTGCACCAGGGACCACGCACAGGGGACAGCCAACAAGCTGAGGGCACTGGATGCCCTTGAGGAGGTCATGTCCCATGTGCGTGGGGCTGGGGCTGTCCTGGGAGCCCCTGGAGTGCTCCATGACCCTGGGGACAGAGTACTGGAGCAGAGCACCAGGGCAGGGCAGTGTTGGCCAGGGGCTCCTGGGGTCCCCTGAGAGAAATCCCAGGGAATGGGCTTTCACTGGACCTCTCCTCCAGGTTTAAGGCGTTGGGACGCCATGCAGCTGTGCTCACAGCTGACCCAGCCTATGGGCAGGAGGCTGATTAACAAGGAATTAAGCCATGGGGACATCCTGGCTATGTGGGGCTTATCTGATGCCCACCGGGGGCTCCTCCCTGACACAGGGACACTGCTGTTGATGGGGACCCTGCCAGTGCCACGGTGCATGGCAGCTGGGTGCCAGTGCTATGCATGCCACCCGGTGTTCCCATCGTGGGTGCATGGCGCCGGAGCCTGGCCGCCTGCGGCCATCCCGGCGGGACCCAGCCTGCCTGCTCCATCAAGCCAGGTCCTGGCGCCTGGCAGCTGCTGGTGCCAGCCAAACCGACCAAGCCAGTCCTTCCAGCCCCACACTGAGTAGGGAGGGAAGGCAGCGCTGCCACTGGGTGAGCTTGGTTGGGAGCACTGGGCTTTGCTGGGCAGTACTAGGGGTTCGGCGAGGCTGGTGGCCCCGCTGGCCTTGTTCATGTTCTGAATTCCTTGGTCTTTTGCTCTGCAATGAGCTGGAGGGGCAAAGGGAGACTTTGCCCACCCTGCTTTGACCAGGGAGGTCCCCTCTTTAAAGCCTGCACAACCACCAGAGCCTGGGAACCCCATTTCTGTCTGATCCCCATGAGGGGATGGGGTGGAGGGAAGGCAGCAGTGGTGGGGATGGATTGGGGGTGCTCTTTCCCTGCCTACTGGTGTATGTGTGGGCAGGGAGTCCCAAGACACCAGGACTGGTAGCAGTGCCAAGGATTTCAGGTGGGGTGAGCAGGGTGGGCACGGGGAGGGACTAGGGTGCCATTAAGTGGGATGACCTGGGTGCACACAGGACTGGAGAATCCATGCTCCCCATAGCAGGGACTATGCCATCACCCTGAGACAGGATCTCCCCGATCCCAGGAGCTTTGTCCAGCGCTCAGTGAGGAGGACACATAGAGAAAGCCATTGTCCCTTCTCCTCCTTGGGATGGGGACCCACAGCAGCAGGTGTCAAGGATGTTCCCTTCTGACTCGTCCAAGTCCCTCCCAATCCCTGCTGCCACATGGCCCCTGCCCACAGGCCAGGGGTGCCAGCTGGCTGGCTGGAGCTAGCTGGAGGTGACGCAGGTGTAACCAGAGCAGGTAGCCCACGGGCAGGCTGCTGCTGAATTATTCAGAGCCTCTCCCTGAACTCATTGAGCTGGTGGTGGCACAGCAGGGTCGGGCCAGGCTGTTGCTTCTCACTTCCATTCTGCTTAGGGCTTGTTTGCCCTTGGTGGACCCAGATCTGCAGAGGGATCATTAGAAAGCACTAATTTCCCCCCAGGACCTTTGGCAGGAGGAGGGGAGCGGGGGCAGAGCTGCTGCCCATTCCCTGGGTAACTGGGTACTAGATGGGTCCCCATCTCAGTGTGTGTGCACTGCAGGACAACTGCTCCCCAGAGCAATGCCAGATGTGTGGGAAGAGAGCCCCAGAGGGCCCAGGATACCAGACTTCTCCTGTTGTGATCAGGACAGCGGTCAAGCTGCCAGCAGGATGGTGGGCACTGGGGACCCTGCCTCCAGCCAGCTACCCTTGTTTTCGCTGGGGAGGCAATCCCTGAGGCGGGGAGGGGTGTGGGACGGGCCAGGGGCTGGCACCGGCACAGCAGCTTCCACCAGCATCGACTAAAAAGGAGAAGAGTGGGGAGCTGACGGCAGCACCGAGGAATGCCTGTGCCTCCATGTGCAGCTCGGTGTATGCCGGGGGGCAGCTGGGATCCGCTGGGTTGTCCCCTACCATGGCTGCTGCTCCAGGGGTTCCCATCCCACCCCTTGCACCCGCTCAGAAGGGGACATTCAGCAGTGGTTCACATCTGGTCCCACACCACACCACCACCGTGCCCCAACCCCAGCGTGGTGCTGGGGCAGGGGATCCTGTGTTCGTCCCTTGCCTCGAAATGGGGGCTGCAGAAGGACGGGGATTGTCCGTGCTTGGCCGTGCTCCCAGCTGCTGTTCCTGGCAGGGTACCAGACCCCCAGCTTGCATGACAGCGTCAGGCTGGGGCCAGCTAAATATACAGCCTCATCCGAGCACTGTGCCCCACTGGGCTGGGGTCATGCACCGGGCCAACACTGGCCACCCCCAGGGGGCTGGTTCAGGAGGCAATGTTCCCATCTGTCTTCCATCCTATTCTGGTAGGGTCTGGCTGGGTTATTCTGACCCGAAAAATCCCTCCCCTGGTGTGCCCCAGTCCCACGCAAGCCTTGGGGTCAAAGCTTGGAGGAGCTGCTGTTGCCTCTCTGGGAGGGCCGGGCAGTGTAGCATGGGTGGGGGGAGCACAAGAAGGGAGGTGCTTTGGGGACAGTGGGGATGCACTGGGGGTCCCTGAGGTGCCACTGTGCCAGGAGAGCCCTCCATAGCTTTATGGTCCCTGGGGATCCCTATGCTTTAGGTGCATGGAGTGCTCAGATCCTACATCTTCAGCTGGGGTGGGTGCTGGATACGGGCTGGTGTCTGGGGGTGCTGCAGAGACAGGTGGAACTCAGACTCCCTTGCACCCTCTCTCCAGGTGCGGCACCGCCAGTCGGGGCAGATCATGGTGCTGAAAATGAACAAGCTGACCAGCAACCGGGGCAACATGCTGCGGGAGGTGCAGCTGATGAACCGCCTCTCGCACCCCAACATCCTCAGGTAGGACCTGCTCCCCCACTGCCATCCCGCAGTGCCCCCTGATTTCCCTAATCTGGGAGCATTGGAGCTACAGCTGGTGCTGGATGAGCTCCTGGGGTGTTCCCCTCCACGGCCACCCTCAAGTCCCCTCCATTTTGCAGGTTCATGGGGGTGTGCGTGCACCAGGGACAGCTGCATGCACTGACGGAGGTGAGAGAGGGGCGATGGCTGTGAGTCTCAGGGTTTCTGCAGGCCTGGGAAGGGAAGTGTCACCACAGGTGACACTTTCTCAGCCCATGGCACACGTGCAGGGCGAGGTCTACTGGGTTGTCTGGGGGATGTGCTGGGATGAGAGATGGGCATCCAACATTACGGGAGGGAGGAGTGGTGCAGTGATGAGATGGTCCGGCTCTTCCCATCAGTACATCAATGGTGGGAACCTGGAGCAGCTGCTGGACAGCCCTGTGCCCCTCTCCTGGTCCATGCGTGTCAAGCTGGCCCTCGACATCGCCCGTGGCCTGCGCTACCTGCACTCCAAGGGCATCTTCCACCGTGACCTCACCTCCAAGGTATGGGATGCTCCAAGGCATGCATTGATCACTGTCATACCCATGTTGCTGCCGCAGGCATGGCCAGCTGGGCAGCAGGAGGCTGTGCTGTGCCAGGGCATCCTGGTAACGGTGGCCAGTGAGGCAGGGCTGGTTTGGTCAGTGTGACAGGGCTCCTCCTGTTCCCCTAGAACTGCCTGGTGCGCTGCGAGGCCAACGGCTACACAGCTGTAGTGGGTGACTTTGGCTTGGCGGAGAAGATCCCCACCTACAGGTGCGTGGGCAGTGTCCATCCCCATCCACGGGGTGGGGGGTTTCCAGCCCACTCAGAGCAGGAACTGGGGAGGGATGGACACATAGGGTGTAGCTAGAAGGGCAGGGATGGGCGGCAGTGGGAGTGATCTGCGATGGTGGTGGTGTCACAGGGACAGTTGGACATGTCTGGGGCTCTCTAGGAGGGGAGGGAAACGGGGATGGTGTGGGTGGGGGGAGAGGTGAGTTTGTGGGATGCATGAAGAAGGCTGAGCCCAGGAAGGGAGATGGAGGTGGTGATTCAGACTACCCCAGCCAGTGGGAGGATGAGAGGCAGGAAGGGGGCAGGGGGCTGTGGGCAGACCCTGATGTCCCACCATGTCCCCCAGCGAGGGCAGTGAAAAGGAGCCGCTGGCTGTGGTGGGCTCCCCATACTGGATGGCGCCCGAGGTGCTGCGAGGGGAGATCTACAATGAGAAGGTGAGGCTCCATGGCTGCCACACTTGAAGCTCTATCCACACTTGCGCCGCCGGCAGCTTGCGGGATTTATGGCGCTGGGGGTGGTGGGGCACGGGGAGGGAAGGAACCGGCCATCCCTCAGGTGGTGAGGTGGCAGGGCCACTGGTGTGGCTCCATGGGGAGGAGGGGGGCTGTGGGTTCACAGGAGGGTGGGTATGTCACCAGGAGGCTGCAGGCTGCCCCTGAGTGACTGCTTGCTGTCTGCAGGCTGATGTGTTCGCGTACGGCATCATCCTGTGTGAGATCATCGCTCGAATCCCCGCTGACCCCGACTACCTGCCCCGCACTGAGGTGACACCCTGGGGATGGGAGAAGGGATGGGGATGGGGTCAGGGAGGGAGAGCAGTAGGCAGCAGCACCGCAGCTGGGACTGCTTCCCTAAATGAGGGAGACCATCCTCCTGTGCTGGGCAGAGCCTCACGTGCAGGATCTGCTCCACATCTTCGGGCAAGGGTGATGTGTCCCAGATGTTTCCTGGTAGCAAATGCTGCTCCCTGGGGAGGGATGCACTCTATCTGTCCTTGGAGTCCAGATTCAGCCTGGGTGGGAGAAGGGGATGGCAACATTCAGGCAGAGAGCAGGGGGCGGTTGTGTCCCAGCATCCCCCAACCTTGCCCAAACTTGGGGTCACCTCATGGGCCCCCCTTGCTGTGCCCCAGCCAAGGTGGTGACAGGTCTGGACCCCTGAGTGTCAGGCAGTCAGTGTGGGGAGGGGGGAAAACGGGCCACTCTGTATCCCCCAGGTCATGTGGTGCCCCAGAGCACCCGACCTCAACTCTTCCTCCTTTCCCTGGCACAGGACTTTGGCCTGGATGTCACCACGTTCCGCACCATGGTGGGAATCGACTGCCCGACCACCTTCCTCCAGCTTGCTTTCCACTGCTGCAGTGTGAGCCTCGCAGTCTCAGCCAGGGCGGGATGAGCAGCCCTGCCCGCCCTGGTGGAGAGTCAGGCAGCTGCCTTTGCTTGGCAGGGCTCCATGGGGTGCTGGGGGGACAGGGGGGCACAGAGCTCACTGGTAACACCTTCTGCCCACAGATGGAGCCCACCTCTCGTCCCTCCTTCCTGGAAATCACGCAGTGCCTGGAGGGTGTTCTGCAGCACCAGCCGGGCCATGAGGGCACCGGAGCCACCCTCTTCAGTGGTGGGGAGAGCCTGCCCACACCTGGGACAGCAGCCACACTCAATGGTATGTGGGCACCTCGGGGCGGGGGTAGGAAGGAGGGGGGATGTGGGTTGTCCCATCCTTCCCCAGTAGCTGTAGGGGAAGGAGACAGGGCTTGCATGAGGTCTGCAGGATGGAGTTGGTCACTGTCATTCCCTGGGAGTGCACCCCTGGGTTGTTGGGTGCCTGTCACCCCATCAGGGCACCCCAGACCTGGACCTCCTGGCAGTTGGTGACCCACTCCTGTCCCCGTGCCCAGGGGTAGCCAGGAGGGCAGTCAGCTGTGCCGAGCAGTCACCCCTGCACGAGTTGGGGACCCAGCATCTGCAGCCAGACCAGCGCCTGTCCCGCAGCCAGTCTGACATGTTCCCCCCGAAATCATCCGCTGTGCTGCGGCCACCAGAGCCTTATGGTGGGGCCAGGACCAAGGAGATGTTCCCCCGCGTCAACCCCTTCTCCCAGCGCGAGGACCTGAAGGGGGGCAAGATCAAGCTCTTCGACACGCCCAGCAAGTCTGTCATCTCGCTCACCTTCGATCTGCCCCCCCCAGCCCCGCTCCAGCTCAGCACCCCCGTAACACCCGAGCCCACTGTGGAGGTGCAGTGTGACTTCTTGGCCCCTGCCACCACCCCTCGCAAGTGCCACTCATTGCCCACCTCCCCTGAGCTACCCCGCCGGGGAGGCCTGGAACTGGGCATGGGGTCCGCCCATCCCACCAGTGACTCCCAGCCCCCTGCCCTTCTCCTGCCCCCAGCTTGGGGACGAGCTTCCCCTCCTAGCCCTGGGGCAGAGGAGCGGATGGACTGCGGCCTTGATAGCCCTGAGCCGCCGCAGCCCCCACCGCCGCCCCCCAACAGCAACTTCATCCGCACCGCATCCTCGGGTGCCCAGCCCTGGCAGCCAGAGCCCCGAGCCCCCAACGGGCTCCTTTTCAACAACAACCATGTGGTGGTCAGCAAACCCTTGGCTTGGGGCAGTGGCCTGGAGCACGGCTTCTCCGAGCTCAGCATCCCCTGCGCGGCGGCACTGGAGCGGACGGAGCGCACAGCCATGCTCCCAGGGCACAGCTCTGGCACCGTGCTGGAGCAAGATGAGGTTCTGCCCTGCCCTGGCTGCTGCCTGGGTCCCTTCAGTTTCACTTCTGTCTGCCACCGGCCAGCACCCAGCCCGCCCCGCTACCAGAACCTCAACTGCGAGGCCAAGAGCCTCTGCCATGACAGGGGCCACCACCAGAAAGCCTTGGGGCCGGTGCTGGCAGAGCCCAGCCTGAAGCTGCCAGAGGCGCAGTCCTAGTGCCGGGGGTCCCTGGGGAGCAGGCATGTGTCCGGCTGCCCCTCGGACCCCCGCCCTCAGCCACAGGAGCCCGGTGCATCCCTGCGGTCTGTCCTCGCACTGGTGGCCATGGTGCCCCGTCCCATGGCCACCATGGCGTTGCCCAAGCGCTTGGGTGCCCATCCCAAGGTTTGGCCTCGAGGGGGGGGTCTGTGGGGATCCCTGGGGTGGGCTGGGTCCCTGCTGGGGATTGAAGTGCAATAACACCCCCGCCTGGGCGTACTCCAGCGCTGCAGGGCTGGTCCGCCATGGGATTCCTAGGGCTCAAACCTTGGGTGCAGGATCCCCTTCCCCAAGGGCTCACTTCTTTGTGGGCTCTTGTAGAGGGGTCTGCAATGATCCTGCTCCCCCACCCAGGAGAACTGGGAGCCTCCCCCCCACCCGCAGACCTCCAGACTGGGGGTGGGTGGGGGCTGGGCTGGGGACAGGGGGATCAATGTGTGTGTATGTGTGTTTTAGGGGATTCTGTGGGGCTGGTGGGTGTTCCCATGCTGCCCCACAAGTGTAGGGAGTGAAGCCGGTCCCTCCCTGGGCTGGGAGAGGGGTAATGCCCCAGGAGGGGCAGTGTACAAGGAAGTGCCAGCACTGGGGTTGCCCTTGCCCACCAGCTGCCGAAGGCTGGGCGCTGAGCTGGCACAGCACCTTGTGTCTCCCCCACACACAGAGACACGAGGAGGGTGCCATTCTGGAGGGGAAGGGGCCGATGGGGATTTTAGCCAGGCCGCCTGGCCCCTGGCAAGGGTGGGAGCCGGCTTTCCTCCCTCCCGCACAATGCACTGGTGAATGCAGAACTCTGTGTTTTTTATTAATAATAATTGCTAGTAATATATACCCAGCTTATTTAAAGTGTTCAATAAAATCTGAATGTGCTAGCAACTCAGGCTGCTGCTTCTGTCTTTTGGGTGCACCTCGGATGCAGAGGGGACCCCAGCCCCAAAAGGTTGTATGGTCTTGCCTGGGTCTTCTGGCTAGGCTCTCAAGGATCACAAGCCAGCTTGGCTTAGCCCAAGAACTCAGTGTCCCTGAAGCTGAAATGGTTTGGGTGAAATTCCCATTTATTGTTTAGGTTCTGTGGGTTCATGCTTTTAATTCTGAGATTGTGGTGCTACACAAGGAAGCAAAGAGCAGGCAAGCTGTGTCTCTTTATTGCTACAAAGTGGGTTCAGCCAGCAGACAGGACGGAGGAGTGACATGTGCCACCTCCAGAAAGCCTGCCTTTAACACCCGTTAGCTCTTCAAGCAAGCTAGTTCACATAGCAATTAATAACTATATATGGCACACATGACCCTGTAATAAACTCGGGGCGTCTTCGCCTCGTTGAACATGACTTCCTCTGTTCTCGCCTGGCTGCAGTGTAACATTAGGGCTATTTTGCTTAATCTTCGCATGTGCACGTGTGTGGAACTATTTAAAGTCCCAATTACTTGCCTTGCTTTAAAGCGTCAGTCCACTGCAAGTGCTAGAGTTACTTTTGCTTTTGAGAGGCACCGACACCTTGTACAATCCTAAAGGCCATTGCTGTACTTTCTAATTAGCACAAAAAACCCACCAGACACCAGCAGAGGCACTGGATGGTTCAGGCAGAGCTTCCCTCTTGGGTGCCCGGGCTTTGCTGGTTTGCCTGAAAGCCAGTGGCCAAACTGCTTCTGGGAAGATCAGGCAGAAAGTCCCAGCTGTGGGGAAGGGACCTGGCCCGGTGTCCCCAGCTCCCACATCCTTGCCTCCCAGCAGCACAGTCCACTCCACGCTGGGGATGTTGTGTGGCTGAAGGGCTTGCTCCTCTCTGCAGCCAGGTCCAGGCCCCCCACCAGTCCCTGTGCTTGGGCAGACCCTTGCTTACCCGGTGCAGGTATGGGGCTGGGAAGTGGGACCTGAACTGCTCTGCTGAAGCGCATCAGCTGGGGGGAAACGGCCACTGCAGCCACCTTCCCCGGCCTGTGTGATGCCCAAGCATCACTGGACATCACTGGAAAGGACCTGGGTGGGGATCTGTGAGAGGGAGAGAGTGGCTCACGTGGATGGGACATCATGGGCAGGGTTGCAGCAAGGCGGAAGCAGAGGCGGTGTGGGGTGCAGGTGCTGCAAGGGAAAGCAGATGGTGAGGGTGAGGAGAATGAGGATGAGGTGCTGCCCAGCCTCCACGGCACTCAGTGGGGCTTGGAAGGCAGCTTGCAAAGGGGTTTTCCCCCATCTTGCCCCTCTGCTCCATGACACCTTGGAGGGGATCCCTTCATCTACTGCAGACCAGGGCTCCCATAGCAGCAAAGGGATGGAGAAGGCTCCATCCAGCATGGTCCCTTTCTAAGGGAGGAGGTCAACACTCCCCAGACAGGAAGCCAGGATCCCTGCTATCCTCCATGTACACTCCATGGGCTCCATGCAGCCCCAGGGCTTGGCAGAGCCTGGCACAGGCACACTCACCGCAGCAGTGCCATGGCCAGCAGCCGACATCATATGAAGGGGGCACTCGGTCCTGCTGCCTTCTCGCAGATCCAGAGGTGTAGGTCGTCAGGACCCTCGCACTGGGCAGGTTTGATACTCCCACGGCTTATTATGGCGCAGGACCCATTCAACTTCGACTGCCACCGCCTGAATGGGGACAAAACACATCAGGGGGCTGCCATGGCTCCATCCACCACTCTCTGCTGAGGAAGCCATGGCTGCTGAGGGCTGCCTCTTGCATGCTCACACGGGAGGCGTTGAATACTGCAATGGAAAGGGGGATCCCCCAGTCCTCCCCTGCTGATTTCACACACTGAAGCCTCAACTGACACATCCCTGCCTGCCCTTCCCTGGGCAGGCTGAGAAACCCTTCCGCAAAAGGTTTGCATCTCCACAGCACCTAGCAGTGGGCAGAGCCCAGTCCTCTCCATGGGTATGTGGGTGGCCAGAGGAGCTGCTCCAAGCCGTGGTGGGATGCAGCCCCCCACAGCAGGGCTGAGGATGGAGGGAGGGGGTGGGGGGCAGCAGGCAGGGGGTGAGCACCCAGCACCCAGCCAGACGGCTCTGTTCCTCCCCACTGCTCTCAGACNATAGAAGTGGTGCTCAAACGCTTTGTCTTGACCCCAAATAAAACTTGCGGTCTCTTTTGTCCCCTTTCGCCACATCCTGCCTGCGCATGTGCTGCACAGTCCCCACTAGAGCCTCGGCTTTCTGTTTTCGCAGCTTCTGAGCACATCTCACCACACCACTGCACCCACCTCCCCTCAGCCTAAGCTGCTTTGATGCTTTTTGTCCCAGCACTCATGCCAGGGATTGGGTACCGGTAGGATTTAAAGTGCTTTCTGAAGCCGTGTGGGAGGAGAGAGGATTTTGGCAAGAGGCTGTGTTGTCGGGTACCTTTCATAAAGGGAGCCGTCCACCCAGAACCAAGCATCTGAGACTCCATCTTCATCCGGGTCCTCTTCCTCCAGCCAGCCATAGTCATACCAGGGGAAGCTACTCTTCTGCAACCCAATCCAGTATGGGATGTCTGCATTCCTCAGAAAGGTCTGGGGATGGAGAAAAGGGCCTTTTAGAATATTTTCCCATGTTACCTATGGTGCCGTGGTGTTTGCAGGGGATGCACAACACACACACCCCAGAAGTCCCTGGGGTTGGAGTTCCTTGGGGCAGGACAGCTGAGCAGCCCTGGTGCCCTGCTCCATCTTGGGATCAGGGGTGTCAGAGACACTCTGCCCCATGTCCACCTCTAGCCATGCACTCCAGTTTTACACCCTCCAATATTTCAGAAGGCCAAGGGTCCCCACAGCAGTTCTGGCCCACCTTGAGAGACCAGGGACGGACTCATCAGCTCCTGCCCTCACCTGCCACCAGCACCTTACCGGCACAGTCCAGCGACTCCAGGATTTGGTGACCAGAAGCTGAGAATATTTCTTCTCGCACTCATCTCTGCTGTCCTCCCAGGTCTTCTTCTCTGATGAGATGAAGAGGCACTTGCCCCTGTACAGCAACCAGCCTGAAGGGCAGCAGTCTGGAGACAGAGTTACAACTCAGGTGTTTGCTCAGCCAGAGATGCCCCAGAGGTGACTAGGAACAGCCCCAAATCTTCCCAGCAGACATCATAGGCTCAGCCTCTGCTCCAGGCATAGCTCCAGCCTTTGGACCACCCTGTTCCCACCACTTGGCTCAAAAAGACAGTGCTTGTGCCTTGGCACTGCAGCTCCTGAGAGATGCCAGTTCCCTGGGGCACCATTCCTGCGCCACCATCGCCCTACCTATAGCCGTGCAGGACCGCAGGAGGGCCACAGTGCTCTCACTGCTGTTGAGCTTCCCCTGCACCTCCTGCATGTCCTTCTCCGTCTTTCCTAGGACCCCCATGACACGTCTCAGCTCAGCGTTCAGGGTGTCCAGCTCCCGCTGGCTGCTGTTGCCCGCTTGCCATGCACGCTGCAGCTCCGCTCTGGCCCACGCCAGCTCCATCTGTGTCTGCTCCAGGCTCTCCTCCTGTGTGCTCACTTCCTGTGCGAGGCGACCCCGCTCGGCCTCGTGCTCCCGGGAGGCTTCCTGCAGGCTGCGGGTGACCTTCCAGTCTGGGGACAAGGTGGGTGAGCTGGGGCATGGGAGAGGGACAGTCCCAGGCTGTGGGACTGACCCTGCTCTGGGGGTAGGATGGGCAGGACAAGATAGAGAGGTGTGCATGCCGGATGGGAAAGACACAGCAGGGAAGGGGCTTGGCAGGACATGGCAAGGCAGGGTGTAGGAACCAGGTTGCCCAGAGAAGTTGTGGATGCTTCATTCCTGGAAGTGTTCAAGACCAGGCTGGATGGGGCTGTGAGCAACCTGGTCTAGTGGGAGGTGTCCCTGCCCATGGCAGGGGGGTTGGAACTTGACGATTTTTAAGGTCCCTTTGAACTCAAACCTGTTCTATGATTCTAACACAGAGAGTGGGGCAGGGAGGTTACAGCAATATAGACACCTCAAAGGGAAGGGAAAGGAGGAGGAAAAACAGAGAATGAAGTGGGGGAGTTGGGGGATGGGAGGCAAGGCCTTGCATCCCAGGGCCAAGGGAGACATGGGATATATCCCATGATGTGCGAGGGATACAGGCCAGTTTGTGGCAGACAGGGCAGAGGGACCCAGCAACAAGCAGAGTGCGTGGACATGCCTGCATTAACCCCAAACTCCCTCCCATTCACACGTGTCAACCTGCCCCAGCCCAGCTGCCTCCATCTCCCCATGCTGCCCAGTCATCCCCGGCCCCAGAAGTGCCCACCCCCAAACTCACAGCAAGCCCCCAGGGTGATGGTGGCCACCAGCAGCAACAAGCAGGCTGTCAGCAGCCCCACAAGAATGCACCACCGCCGAGACCAGCGCCCTGCAAGACAACCAACCAGAGGCATCACCTAGTGAGCTGGGAAACCCCTGGCAGCCCCCAGACCTCTTGCCTGTGGGCAGCAGAGTGGCAGTGTGATGGCACAGATGGCCGAGTGTGAGCGCTTCCTCTCGTCAAAGACGGGAGCGGGAACACCCCAAAACACCACCCACTCTCTGCCACTGAACCTCCCAGAGTCCCCTGGGCTCCTGCTGGTCACTCACCTGGGCTGGGCTGATCCCCGTCCCCATCCTGCGCTGACGGTTCCGGCTCTGTGTTCTCGTGGGGACTCTCTGCCTCATCCATGCCCAGGGCTGTTGGAGGAAGGCAGGGGAGAGTGGCCGAGCCCCTTGGGGTGCATATGAAGGGGCCACCATGGGGAGGGTCCTGCGGGCTCTCACCTGCCTCCAGAGCCTGGCTGGCCATGCTTCTGCCCCCCATCACCTTGGCAAACCTCAGGTCAGCATAAACCATGCTCTGGGCCATGTGGGCAAGCACTGGGCAAGCCCTGAACCCTGCTGACTTCTGGTCTGTCTTTGAGATGCCTTTCTGGGATGGTCCTGCTCCCCGGCAGTTGCGGCGTCTCTCAGGGGTGCAAAGGAGAAGTGCAGCCAGTGTCTGCAGAAGCAGAAGTTTGCTCTAAGGTGCAGCAGATGGGACCAACGAGGCACAGCTGCAGGGACCAGCACTGTCTTCATTGGTCCCAGCATTACCAGCCCGTCCCCTCCCATGCTCCGAAAGTGCTCATGGTCCCCTTGGTCACATACGGCACGAGGACAGCATGGTCTGAGGTCAGGGCAGCAACAGAGCGAGGATGGACCCAAATTTCTGAGTCAGGAGTGAGCTGGGGGAGAGCAGAACCAACCTGGACACAAGAACACATTGCCCTGTGGAGGCCTGGAGCTCCTGGATGCAGATTTCCTCTCCCAACCTCTGTTAATGGGAAAGCCCCTATGAAGTATCTCATGCTGCTGCCTCTCCTCCTTTCCCTTGTCCTCTCCTAGAAGACCCTGGCTTCTAGGGTCTTCTAATTTGGATCGCTCCGCACTCCCCTCCAGAGATTTGCATACAGCAATGACACCCGCTTCATCTTCTCTTCCCCCGACTACAACCCCAGCACTTGCAGTATCTCCTCCTCAGTCCCAACCTCCAGCACCTCAGTGACTCAGAGGTCTCTACTGAACTGCATCCAGAGAAAGGCAGGTTTCAGAAGGGGCGCTGAGTTGGGAACAGCTAGGCACATCTGCTGGTGGAGCACAGCGTTGCAAGGCCACTCTCCACCACACCTGCATCACTGGTGAAAGGCAAAAATTATGACCAGCTTCAAAGGAGGCAAGAAGGAGTTTTGGAAAGCTAAAGCTTGAGAAACTTCCACCCGGTCCCCAGGAAGAAGATGGAGCACGTCCTCCCTGGCACAAAGTGCTCTAGGGCCAGGGAGGACATGGTGGTGGCTGTGGGGAGCCCACCATGATTTTCCAAGGGTGAGTGGCCCCTGCCCAACCTGCCTACCCGCTGCTGTGGGAGCACTGGGCTGGTGATGAGGGGAGAGCAATGAGGAATGTTTATCATGACTGTCTGAGGTGTGGGACATGGTCCCCTGTGGTCTCTCTGACGGTAGAGTGGGGAGATGGGGCTAGAAGAAAAGGAGAAGAGCAAGAGCTTATGCTAAAATGCAGGACCCCCATTTTAGGCATTAAGGCAAATGTCTCTGTGCAGCAGCAATGCTCAGGCCCCGGAACAGAGAGCAGAGAGGGGGAAACCTCCATCCAGCATGGGGCCAGCCCCACAGCCATCACTTCCCACTTCTCTCCGACAACCCAGAGATACGGGTTGATACTGGGTAGTCTGAGCCCTGCTGCTCTTCCCAGCACCCAAAGCCACCCCAGGGGACCCTGAGCAGTTTCGGGGCGTGGAAAGAGACAAGATGGCCATGCTAGGGACCAATAGCAGGGCACCAGTTCCCGTTGCTGTGCTTTCCACTTCTCATCTGCCACCCCTCTCAGCAAACTTCTGCTTCTGCGGGAGCCAGACACACTTCTCCTTTGCAGCCCCGAGAGAGGGGGTAAGCGCAGCACAGCGGGGCCTCCAAGGCATGGCCCAGAGCGTGGTCTATGCCGAGCTGAAGTTTGCCACAGCACCCCCTCTCCCTGCCCCTGCCAGCCCCTCAGCCCCCGAAGAGGATGACAGCCCCTATGAGAACATGCATCTGGGGCCACCACCTGTGGAGACCAGCCCAGGTAAGAGCCCAGCAGTGGCCACCACTGTGGGGATGCCTCTGGGGCAGGGTGGGTAGCTCAGGGTGGGTAGCACATGGTGGCAGTGGATCCACGGGGTGGTGGCAGTGGAGCCATGGGGTGATGCCCGTGGGTGCTAATCTCTTGCAGGTTGCTGGCCCAGGCGTCGGCGTGTCCCTGCAGGGCTGCTGGCAGGCAGCCTGCTGCTGCTGCTGCTGTTGGTGGCCACCGTGGCCCTGGGCGCTTCCTGTGAGTTGGGGTGAGGGTGGTGAGGCATGAGGCAGTTTGGGAGGTGAGAGGGGGCAGCTTGGGGAAGGTGAGGGAGCACCAGGAAGAGCTGTGGGTCTGGATGAGGACCAGGCTGCTGGGCAGTGGTATGGGCTGTGGGGTGCCTAAGGCTGGGGGAGAGCCTGGAGCTGGTGGTCTGGGACTGGTTGCTGCCTCTTGCATGGCCACCCTGAGCTGCCCCCCATCTGCCTGCCACTGCTTTTCCTTTCCCTCACATTGCATTCACTTCCCCTTCCCTCTGCATTCCTTCCCTTTATCCTTCCCTTGCCTTCCCCTTGCTTCCTATTACCTTCCTTTTCCCTTCCCATTCTCTCCCATGGACTTCCTCTGACCTCCCACTTTCCCACCCACTGCCTTTCCATTCCCTTCCATCCCCTCTCCTTGCCATCCTTGGGGCTGCTTTGTCCTCCCCCCATGGCCTGGTCGTGTCCATCCTGCCCCGTAGGCAGGGTCAGTCCTACAACCCCCAGCCTGGGACTGTCCCACCCTGTTGCCCCAGCTCACCCGCCCTGTCCCCAGACTGGAAGGTCACCCGCAGCCTGCAGGACACCTCCTGGGAGCACGAGGCCGAGCGGGGCCGCCTCTCACAGGAGTTGAGAGCACAGGAGGAGAGTCTGGA
>VZTM01013048.1:26256-52091 GCA_013400555.1 Jacana jacana
AGTACTTCAGGAGGTCAGCAGCTAGATTTCAAGACCAGAATCAGATATAACTTGAGTTTGCCGAAGACACTCCTGACTTCTCTTGCTGCAAGCACAAACAGAAGCACATGTTGAAGCTCACCATTTCAACATTTCAGAATATTATTTCACCGGTAATGTGCTGTTTTGAAAAAGTAAAACTAAAAAAAACAGACCATCCCCTTGCGCATAATACAAAATATACATAAATATTTCCAGCATTATTTGCGGCTGTGCCAACTTAAAAGTGCAATAAACTCACCCATTACAAAAACTGAATTAGCCATTTAAGTATTAATTGTAAAAGAAAAATAAACTAGTAACTTGAAGTGGTTAGGGTACAAAAACCTTACCCATTGCTATGCCTTCCCTTTATTTTGGGAAAAAGTATTATATTCAGGCAGGGGGGGGAAATTCTGTTGTCTGGCACAAAACAAAACCCAGTGAAGGGTAGTCAATTGAATCATTGCTACTTAATTAACAAACTGTTAAATCCCCAAAGAAGTTGGATGTCAGATATTGACCTGTACCTCCCACTGAAGGTAGAAGAAGGAAATCTGGCTGAATGCCTACATTTCCCTTGCAAGCAGCACCAGAAATGGAAGATGCTGCCATCGGCTGCATTATGAAATTCCCCCTCTGGCACAGAGTGCATGACCCTGGTTATGTAGGAGCTTCCCACGCATATGGGTGTAGGGGTTTGTTTTCTTCCTCACAAGTTTCTACAAGAATTGAGGCAGACATATTTTTATCTTCACTTTCAGAGCATTTGTCCTTAGGGTAAGTCAGGAGCTTATTTTTAAGCTTTATGCAATTCCCACATTTTAAATTTTTTTTTTCACTCTTTAAATAATTGTTTTGGTCACAAACTCAGCTGATGGGAACAATCTTGTTTGACACTGGAGATCAGAATCTGGATTGTTTTTCAGAATGTTAAAAAAAAACCCCACCCCAAAACATAACATTTCATAGATACAAAAATAAATCCAAAACACATATAAACCCACACTGAGCGCAATCCCGCTGTCACTGCAAATGCAGCTGTTACTTGCCAAAGAGATGGCTGGCTCCTGACTGATTAAAAAGGACAGCAAAACTTTGAAATGTGCTCAAGCCTAGTATTTGAAGAGTCCCTCAGAAAATAATCTGAAAGGTGCTTAAGCATAATTACAAGTCAAGCTTTGGGGGAAAGAAAACATGCCTTACTCTTCAAGTAAATCACCTAGAGTTGGAAACAATCTCACTTGCATGGCATGACAACACACATATCTTCTCTCAGAATCAATTATAACTGCCAGCCTTGAGTGAGAAAGGCAGCCAAAAGGTATATTCCCCTGACTTTTACCAGGCTTACAGCATGGGCCTTTTTAAGACTTAGGCTTTCATCAAAACCAGGCAGCATAACAGCATGTGATGAACTTGAGGTGTGCAACCAACACAAAGTCATCCAAGTGCTGTGGTCAGTGCTCCTTCCAGAGTGCTACAGTACTTTACTGTATAAAACATAAGTTAACTTCATCAAGAGGTGAACACGTGGATCCAAATATAGTGGGACAGGTAAGGAGGTCATACTGAACTTTGGTCTCCTGGAGATGCAAAAGAAACAAGTGCAGTCAACAGTTTACAGAGCTTAGATCTTCACTATCCCCTGTCTTAGTGTGCATACTTCCTCAGTCATCATCCCCTTTAGATCATTTCATGCTCTTAGTCTTGCAAAATCTTTCAGTACAGAATTAAAGCCAAGATCTTTATCATCTTCCCCATTTACATCAAAAACCAAACTGATGTCAGAGGGACTGCAAGCATGAAGGACAGTGTAACAATAGTGCTAGTGCTTCTCAAGATAAGATAAGATTTGAAAAACAATCAATGTTGCAGAGACCATGTAAGTGATTATGCAATTACTATTTTCTTCTTGGAGAGAAAGTAAGCAGAAGGCAGTTATACATACCATTTAGTAATACTTCCCGAAACACTGTACTTCAGTAATTTAGTTGTGACCTTAGTGCAAGGAATATAGTGAACCTGTGGTGCAATTTGCCCATCCAGTTGTCCTGTAGCACCCAGACAAACATCTTTGTACACAGTTCCCACTTTATAGATTAGTTAAGACAAAGGTTTGCTGGTGCAAATTATTTCTCTAAAACAATAAGGATGGAGCTAGTCAATGAAAAAATGAGTTTCCTTCTCCCAGTCTGGAAGCAGTATTCACCACACATTCATCATCAACTTAATAGAAAATGTCCTTTACACATATGGTACTTGTCAACTAAATTACAAACTGATGCTGTTCCACAATAATCTGAAATAAATTGCTCTGTTTCACTCTGCAGTGGATCAGGAGAAGGGTTGCTGGCACAATATGTTACTGTAAACTCCGGACCTGCCAGTTCTAAGGGCTAAGTTTGCTTGAAAGGCAAAAATTTACAAGAAAAGGCACTATAAATCATTTTTGAAAAAAACAAACTGTCCTGCAGTTACTCTTATAATAGAGTAGAATCTGTAGAATATTTTAATCTATAAAAAGACACTTTCATTAAAAATGTTTAAATGTTACTACGCTTTAAGGCACTCCAGCTGAAGAACCAACTGGATCATTACTGTTGGTGGCTCAGATCTCTTTATCCACATAACTAATCTTTTTCAGTCTTTGTCCTTTGTGAGTTCTGTAATTTCATCGACATCTTCTATATCCTGTGTCATTTTCTCATACTGTCTCTTGAAGAAGCCAAGCTGTGAGAAGTATTAAAATAACACCACATCACAGTCAGTCATCGATAGTTACGTTTCTCACCTAAGCTAGAAAGTGTAATGGAAGAAATGCACACACACACACACACACAGAGTGATTTGTAGGCAACTCCTAACTTTAAAATGAAAGGAGCTGGAGCTTAACCTCCTGCCTGGTGCAATTAAATGCCCAAGCAGCAGGGCTGAGTAGCCAGTTGTCCCCCCTGCCAAGATGCATCTCCATGCTGCCGTGGTGTGCCAAGGAGACCTTCAAGCACCAGTACCCTGGCACATATAAAAACTTTTTGCTCCCCTTAATCCAGGCATCCTTTGCAAATGATTTCGTGCCCTCACCCTTCCTCTCTTCTCTTTTTATCTTTCCAATGTATAACTTACCTCCCTCTTTGCTTCTAATCCCCATTCTCACCCACTGGGAATATCATGGCTGTTCAGAGCCCAGCTGGGGAATTATGCAAGGAGGCAGGCAGTATAAAAAGGATAAAAGTAAATGCCACAGCCCTGGTTTTGAACCATTGGAAACTCATTTATCATCTCCATGTTGCCAGTTTCTATAGGGACCTATTTCAGAACTTTGATCTTTAGAGCCCTTCTAAATGCTCCCATCAAGAGTGCAGTGCCAATGCACTATTATTCATGCCACCAAACTGCATATGAGCTTTTGTTCAGCTCCAGAAGAGAGATTCCAAAGAAAATAGCCCAAATGTATTTATACCTTTCCGATTTTAAGAATATAAACGCCTACTTACTTTCCACAAAACAGCAACCAATACTAACAGCAAGAGGAGTCCAGCCAATATACTACCGATCACAACACCGACTGGTATCTCAGCTTTCTCATCCGGCTTCATTATTGTAACTGGGATCTGAAAGCAGAGATATTGTGTGTTAGGGGTTAATGTTAACTGCATACAAAGTAGGATTTATAAACTAATTACTTCACTAATCAAGAATAGCTGGACCGCACAAATTCTAGAATCGATGGCTAGAACACACCAGCAATTACAGCCCCTTTGTGTGGGTGTCCACACATACCTGGTTGCACCACCATAGCAAACAGCTGTGGTAGTTAAGAGCCCTCATCACTCCTGGCCATACTAAACAAGCAGCAGAGCAATCTCCTCCTGCCAGCTTTCTGCCTCACCAGTAGCAGGAGGCTTTTCAGAGTTGTCCCCATAGCGCCATGGACACAGCATGATCAGTAGGTAAACCAGACATGCTTACATACAGGCAGGGAATAGCCTAGTGTAGAGCCCCATCTGCTCAAAACAGGCTTCTATTGCATCAGCCTGAGAAGAACTAAGCATTGCATACTTCCAACCAAGCATTGTCAGAGTCTGTTATCTGTGATAGGCACCTGTAGGAGGCAACACTAATCTTGGAGGCCAGACACCATCATGCATTCACTGCATCTGCTGAAATTTCTCCCCTCCTGCTGGGCAGGTACCTCTGCCTTCTTTGCATCCTGCTTCTACCTACTGGGAAACCACTAACAACTTGTTAGATCTCATGTTAATCTGTGCTCTCCTGAGTCAACTGCTTGAATTTGCTGTAAGATGTATGGGTCAAGCTTGAGTGTTTCTAGCAGACCCATGCTTCCTGAGCTACAAGCAATACCAGAGAGCTCCCAGAACAGCATAGTGTCTGGAAGTTAGGTTTCAGGTGATATCCTATCTACCCTATATTTGGTATGACCAAATACATAGTTATGTATAACATAGTTGCTCAGGGAGACATTGCTGTAATATTTATGAACTGTAAAATCTTTGGATTTAATCTTGGAACGACATATATTTAGCATGAAGGGTTTTTTTCCTTCCTGAAACATGATAAAAGAACTCACGTTGGTTTACTTTCTCAGGGTTGCTTGCTCAGTGCATTTGTCTGGTGTAATTTAATCTTAAGCTTTCTGGGAAACTTGCAGTGCACTGACATCTCAGTGATTTAGGTCATTTCTGCTGGAAGGCTCCAGCGTTGTGCTAGGTGTGGCTATCTGTATTCATTTCACTGAGGCAGGCTGGCTCAGTTTGTTTTCTAACCCAATGGCCACAGTGATGGTTATAGCAGGTTAACAGTTGGTCCTCCAGCTGGCAGTCCTTTCCAACTGGAAAAAATCTGAAAGCTTTTACGCAAAGATACCTAAGCAGCTTCCCCACATAGCATCACAAAGCAATATTAATTCATCTGGCTACACTGCAACCCAGGTCATCCAGACTAAAGAGCCAACCTCCTATGTATGTGCCGTTTGCCTAGTAATGCTTTCTCCATTAGATTAACAGTGAGGTGGCACCACTGGAGAGGTAAATCAATGCCTAAGAACAAACACCTTCCCTGAAGTCAAACTGTGGCCAGTCCCACAGCTGGGATTCGCCTCGGCTAGTGTTGTATCTACCGTGTTGGCTTCCAATGGAGAAGTATGGGCTTTTTTCGGGCCTCATTTACCCTACATATTTTCAGAATCATCTTTAAGATGAGATGAATTGCATCTCAGAAACAGTTACTCTTTCTATGTATTAGGGTCTATAGAAGGGCTAACTCTGATGTGGATGACTAATGTAGATATTAAGTTGCATGAATCCTACCACCTGGAAGTACACATATATTCCCTTTGCTTCTTCAGACACTAGAGGTTTATTTATTCAGAGGTTCTTCAGAAGAAACAGGATGACCCATGAGAAAGCAGTGACAAAAAAATTGCACTGAATTATGGTCTTATTTCCAAATTGAGATAGATCAATCGATAACTGCATTCATACATATTTAACTGGATTTTCCATTGCCTGTGAATGGGCTATGCTATACATTCTCACAGGTATTTGATTCCCTTACTAACTTGCATTTTGGTCTTCAATGGCCTTGGTTATTTTTATGGATAAAACAGGTTGGTAAATGCTGTAAAAATACATCTAAATTTAGTACTACAAATGGAAGAGCGTTCTTCTCTAGAAAGACCAAGAAAACAAGGTATATTTTTATTACAACAATGCCCCACAGCACAGCTGCATTCCAGTGTTGTTTATGTTTGTATATAGCACATGGAGACGTTGGGAGAAGGATTCTACACTAATAAGATGAGGATTGGAGTCTTCCCTTAAGCTGAGCTGTATCCATATTGTCCATATGACAGCCAATGCAGGTGCAAAAACCACTGCACAATATTGTACAAATTAGATTAAGAATATTTGCTGAAGACCTGTGCCAAACATCTGTCTACAAGCATCAAAACAAATACACTTACAGAAGTAAGACTATAATTCAGATTTGCAAAAATGTTTCCTAGAGCTCATTTATCTATAACAATTAATTCCATTGCAGAAGTAAGTCCAAATTTCTTTGGACTTCATCTTTTTGTTAACAGAAAGGTGAACAAATTTCACAAGTTTCTAACCGAGTTTTGCTGATAGTTCTACAACCTATTTCAGATCTACAGATTTTAACTAAGTCTGATTTATATAGCAGTTGGTTGAAATAAAAACTTTTTAGTAACTTAAGAGAGGTTGTATACAGCCAGAAGGATACATTAATTGAACATAATCAAATATCATTATAGTTTGTAATTTGCTGTGTAGCTCTAAAGGACACCGAAAATTAAACTTTATCACTTTAATGCAGTAAAAGACAAAAGAAAACTGAAAAAATACAGTTATCTATCACTTACAGTTAGGGTATTCTCTCCAATTATAAATAACTCAGGGTTATGTGTATCGATTTTTGCCTCTACAGAGAGTTGTAATGTCTGGAAAGTTAACTGAAAAAGAAGTTTAAAAAAAACAACTGTAAAGCTCTATTACATGGCAAATCGATTACAATGTAGACAACCTAAAATAATTCTTTCTCTTGCTTTGAAATGAGAATTTCAGAACCAGAAAAAAATAATCACAGTATTAAAAAAATTAAAACATTCTTTTTATTTTCCCCAGCCTAACATGTCTATCAATTTAATAATGTATCAATAATCCAAACTTAATGTTGCTGTTCTTAATTACTAGCAATGAAACTGAAGAACTGGCCTTTTTTTCTTGAACATATAGTTCAAACAAAACAGAAGAATTGGATTATGTATCCATTTTTATAGTTATTTCACAGCTGTCACTGCTGCTAGTAGAGAGGAGATGGGGGGGGGGAAATAACAGTAAGAAAAGGACAAATAGCTCAGCAGCAAAAGGCAGATGGGGGTATACCTCTGGGCTTTGAAAGAAACGGAAACTGGATGTTCTTTCCCTTCCCCCCGCCTCCCCCTCTTCCATCCAACGCTTCTGTTTTTCCCCATTTATTTTTTCCTACTGCTATCTGTTTCTCTCCACTGCTCAAATCTGACATCACTCAGCTTAAACAAAGGAGATGACAAAAATCTCAGGCCAAGTCCCATTTGAAAACGGACCTTGTGCCAGGTCCCGCTTCCCTCTGTGCCTGTGTGGAAAGGCAGGGGAGCATGGCTGTGCGGGCACCGCAGCTCAGCAGTGCTCCTCTCCCCTCTGAGACAGCCCCATTTCCTACAGGACCACCAGGAGCAACCCTGGGTTCAGGGGAGCAGAAGAGCACTTGCCAGCTGTACCATATGCCACGCCTGCATTTTGCATGCATCCCTGCCCCCCACGCGCCCCCTCACCCCAGCCCCTGGCCACCTCTCTGTGGCAGGGCCAGCTATGGAGGGTTTGGCACAGGGAACCTGCACACCCCTGGGGTCCGCAGCAGTTGATGCACACCATAGTGTCCATACCTGCAGCATAAAGGTTACTGGGCTCTGGCCATCTGCCAAAGTGGTGTGTCCTGTGCTCCTAAATGTTCATAAACCCACATAATCACTATTCAAAGCACCTCGTTAATTCCCGAACACATCTTTCTTTGTGTTGCTTAGCAGGTACCGACAAGCCTGCTGTCCCCTTGTTGGACAATGACGGATTGCCACTAAATAAAAAGGCTGATAATGTGCATTATTGAGGGCTTGTAAGATTATTTGCACTGAACACTGACAATCAAAAGGACAATAATAAAATGGGAGATGAGAGGAAAACTCTGACGTGTTATTTTCTTTCCCATTAGCCATCGGCAAACAAATTATTTCCACTCTCTTTTTTTTGCGAGGGCAGCAACGTTTTGTTCAGGTTTGCACCTTCTGCATACCTGACAACACTAACAAGTGGTCTTGACCCAGCTGATTTGAAAAATACAAACTTGAAAGCCAGACAGATGCTTTTCTTCACACACTTGCATAAGTATATTACATTATCAACCTGACCTTTTCCTTTTAAGAGCTGAATGCTAAAGCTGACAACAGCCCGGCTGTTAAATGTCAGTACCTGCCATAAGACTTGCCAGACAAACTAAGGAGACTGCGTCATGTTCCTGACACTGTAGGCAAACCCAGGACTCCAAGACAGTTTGGTTGGTTGCCTAGCTAAGAAGCAAACATGGTCTCATTTAAAAAGTCTGGTAATTCATGATGAGTTGTATCCTGGAGGACACAGGGCAATTTAAAATAGGAAAGTCAAGACATTATTGATGGATATTTTTAAGCATGCTGTAGGTCTTTAAACAAGGACTGTTTCCTTGACAATAACTGTAATAAAAACAAAAAATCAATTAAATTTTTTTCCACACCCGCTCTAACAAATATAACTGGCAGCATTGACAGGCTTTTGATATTTTGTTGTTACCTAAAATGATCACTATGAAGGCTATGATGTTCAAAAGCTAAAAGCAACATTATTTTCCAGGCTATGACAATACTGTATTCTGCTGTCTTATGTTGAGTTTTGTGGAAACTGTAGTTCCCCTTGAATGAATTTAACAGAGGCAGGGAATTATTTTTTCAGCTGCAAAGATTGCATTATCACAGCATTTTCTTAGGTTTTGTGCTGGACTGAAGGTTATCAACTCCATTATGCAGCCTCACAATTTTGCTTACAGATTCAAGTTTTCAATCTGGAAAAACATACACAGTGATGTGAAGTAAAGGAAGATCTTTGTAGATTGGAAGGTCTCTTTACTGAACTTCCAAAAATATCAGAAGTTAGGCAATATTTGTGTATTGGATCCTTCATGAAGACACAGCTGATACTCACAGCAGCAAAGGTTCCATTCCAGATTCGGGTGGACACATTCACAAAGTATTCTCCCTTCAGTGTAATGTCTTCCAGTTTGCATGTGATGGTACTGCACTTCACGTTCTTGCAGTTCTTCCCAGGGAAACAGCAAGGAGAAACAACAGCATACATTATAAAATAAACTTTAATAAATGTTCTCTTGACATCCAGATTATTTGCCCTAACCTTTGCCATTCTGTGCAGGCAAATCTGGTGCTTGCAGGCTGTGAAGAACATACACTTTCTCTCCTAAGGCAGATGCAGTACATGTCAGAACATCCATAGGCTGCACTCCTGCACTGTAACTAAGGAATGCCACCCCACCACGGCTGTCCCCACAGGTGCAGCAGTGGTCTCACAAGGATCATCCCTTGCGCTGCTCTCCTGCGGTATGGCAGCCCCAAGTCTTACTCACCAGTTCTTTATAAGCTCTGAAGTTCTCTTTTGCGAAAGATGCAGAATAAGGTCTTTCCCCTATTTGCCATGGATTTATCTGAGCTTGACAAGTAACACCTCTTGCCTGGGAAAGATGGAAGGAGTGAAATTAGATGACATCACACTTGGGAGTTTATAGTCATCATAATACGTATTTCTGGGATGTGATGGTGGCTGTGAAAGGATAGACTGTGAATTATATAATATAGGAAATAACAGCTATAACATATTTAACTTAGGAAACTAATAGACTGTGTGTAGTTTTGGTCAGAATTAAACGGCTTTTACAGTAATTTTTTCCCCCCAAACTGGCCTGAAGGGTTTGACCCATTCTAAAAATTCTAAAAATTCCACTTTTCCTAAAACCTTCACAGAACTTGGAAGACTTAGCTGAAGAGTTCTAGAGGCAAATGAAAATTCAGCTGTGAAAGATAATCCTCAAAAGATAATTCACATCTATCAAGTAATAGACTAGTGTACTGTTGACATTGTGGTTCTCTCCTTTCCCCTTGTGAGGAAGAGACAAGGAGAATGGGCATAGATTCTGTGAATCTCAGCCACTCTATAGGGGAAATAATTGCTGTTTATGGTACTGATTAAATCCCAAAACACACATTCAGTTCTTCACCTGATCTGTTGTGACTGCAGTAATGTACATCAGTGGGTTGGTTTTGCTGGTCAGTTCTGGAAGATAGATTTTCACAGATGCCATCTTTACTGGAATACTTCCTGTTGTTATCTGCAAAGCAAATAACTCACAATTAATTCAGGTAGCTATACTTATCTATGCATGTATGCATGTTATTCATTATAGCAAGAAAATCAGAAATCATGGATGTGTATGGAAGAATTGGATTCTTCACATGAGTGCTTTTTGTATGAAGACTCCTACTAGGGTAGTAATTACATTAAGCCAATAGTAAAGCAGAAAGTATACTGTATAGCTTCAGGTCCCTGTCTGTTTCCTTAGCAAAGCTCTTATTAACTGCACAAAAGATGATTTGAAAAGCAAATATTCTGCCACAGCCAATAGGACTGTTATTTATATAGAAGTAGCAGTTACAGGAATGTAAATGGAACACAATTTAAGATTCTTCCACGTTGCATATTTGGATCCTAGTTTTTCTGAGTTATGTAATAAACGCTGTGATCTGGCTAGTTCTTGCATCTGGTTTGAGCTTAACCCCTGCCAAACTTCAAGTTTCAAAGTCCAAGCCTGCAAAGACTTGTTTTGCTTTATCAAGTTAGCAGAAGACAAATAGCTCTGTGAAAAAAAAAGTCTAAGTTCACCTCAAATTAACCATTAACTATTTTCCAAGTATGTAAACAGTGCAGGACCAATCCCTCTCGCATTCTACTGGTGCAGTAAGTGCAAATTTAATCTTTAACCTTAAGAAGACTGTAAGCATTTATCCACCAGCTACTTCCAAATATATTTTCTTCTTATTTGATTGATTCAAAAGCACCAAAATCAGACAGTGAAATCAGGAATGTTTTGTCAACTAAGTTTGAGGACCGGGCAGGTCCTAAAACTATGTTTTAGACAGGAGGAGGTCAGGCAGCTTCTTAAAACATTTACTAACCTTAACTGAGAAGTTGAACGCGGGGCCAATATCTTCAAAATTATTCACAGTGGAAGGAATGTTATGACCGGAGTATACTTCATAGAAGTTGATGTTGGCAAGCCTAGTTAACAACCATAAAACAATACATTTCAATTTGGCATCTACTTTGAAAACAAATGTTACTTCATGTGCCTTCATGAATCAGGTCAGAAGTACAGTCAGAGGAAAAATTGGTCACTTTTACCACTCCTTGAATTTCACAAAGTTAGTTAAAAAAACACAGAGTGTACTGAAGCCCAGACCCAGACTGAGCACGTGAAGGTCAGATAGGAGGGCTGTGTGAGATGCAGGCTCTGCTCAGTCTCCTGAACCCCATGGTGTTTCAGTGTCATACTGCAAGCTCCTCTCCCAGACACAAACTGCAACCTTCAGCCTTGCAGGGGTCTCCCTCCTCAAAAAGGGTGCCCTGATGATCCTCCTTGGTACTTCTATAACAGCAGGTACCAACAGACTTAGGGCAGGCTGGCTCCCACACTGCCTGGGTGTGGAAACACACACAGCACCCTGCTTGTATGCACGGTACATACTGCATAGCCCTCAGTCTCCTCTGGGTCACTTTCTTTAGTATTCATGGGTTTCAAAACTCAAAATTTCCAAAGCAACATGAACTAATGGGTTGCAGCCCCCCAGCACAATATTAGACATGTATGACAGAAGGATGTGGTGCAAGGGCACAGGGATGCTGGAGTGGCTTAGCCAGCTGGGACCATGCTCTAAGACAAAGCACCTCTGTATACTGCACCATATCCATCTGCTACCTGTGAGCAGCTCCTTTGCTGAACCATCACAGAACAGTGTCTACTCTTCATCATTAGCTTTTATTAGGAGGCTAATTTGAGCAGTCAAAAAGAAGACAGGGGAGTGTGCTACCAAGGAGCAGAAGCTATCATGATTCCTACATCAGCTCTTCCTGTAGCACAAGATGCAAATCCATCTTATTTACCAGTGCTGTTCTCCCCATTTAATCTTGGTAACATCTATGCATACAATCCCAAATGAACAAATGTGCAATCTCATAGAGGTGCTTCCTCATCAGCTATGCTCCTCAGACTGCATTGCAAATCCTATTGATCTTTCTTTCCTCCCACGGCCCCTTTCCTTGAAGACCCTTCTTACAAAGACTTCTAGAAAAACATCTAGTGTGGTGTATTTTCTGCTTCCTTATTTCTCAAATCTCCAGTCCTTACAGCTTCCTTGTCCTTGCAGGAGTCACTGGTAAGATTGATTCCTGCCTCTTCTCCTGGAAACTCGGAATAGATTCTCCCTAGAAAGGCTTCACTTCAGCAAGACAACACTTTTCTCTTTAGATTTCAAGAGGTTGCTCTTCGGCTATGTTACCTGCCCTGGAAGGAACTATCTCCACATAGATATTTCCTAAGTGGAAGAGTTTAAAAATGAGTTAACTCCAAGGGAAGCACTTAAAATTCCACCTGGGCTTAATGTGTACTTCTTTTAGATTTTATAAATTGATTAATCTCCAAGAATAACTAACCCTTTTCTGGCAGTGGGAACTCCTTCATGCCTTGACTTGCATATGAAATGATCTTTTATTATACTGAGAAGACGCATTTGAATTAAAACCCCTGTTTTTCCTTGAGTAACTCTTTCAAATAGACTCCATGCCTGACCTTTTCTGAAGCATGGAGTTTCTGTTAATATTTCTCAACTAGTGAAATTTACTGATTAAAATTTGCACCATCTCAGTCTCCTAGGAGGCTGCTGAAATTGCTGTGCTACACACCTAGTCATATGCTTCCATAGTCTCTGTGTCACTGCTAACTTTAGTAAGACTGTTTCTGATGAAGTCTCATTTGAGCTGAAAGAACTTACATCGCTGACTCAAATGCTTCTCTGCAATTGAAATATTCTGAAAAATTCTGCATGACTCCAAAATTGGTGCTGTGGTGAATGCAGGACTTGCAAATATTCTGAAGCTGCTGAGCTTCAGAACCTGCAAAGCAGGTTATTAAACTTGGCTTCTGTGCTGTGTCCCCTCTTCCAGCTCAGATGATCCCATGCAGCCAATAGTTCTGGTAGTTATGGTGGTCTTGAATTCATTGTTGCAGTGCATTTTCAAGCAGCTTCCTCTTTTTCAAATTTCTGCCATTCTTTGAATGCTTACTTTTTATTTTCTATCAGTGTATGTTTACAAACTTTGGAATGCTTCAGGATGCAAAAGCAAAATTTTTTCACCAATAATTGGTAACTGAGTGCATTAAATATAACTACATGTAGTTTATCCTCAAAATTCAGTTTGCGAAACATAAACAAAGCTCTTCTTTGATGAAAAGTAAAAAGATCTTATCTTGATCCAAAAGTCAAAACAATGTAGTTTGTTTCACTTCTAATTTAATTTGAACTGTAATTGAAATTATTTTTGTTTGTAACAGTAACAGACTAATTACTGTTTCAGTGCATTCCAAATCACTGGGGCTTTCCAAGGCTGAAGGTATGAGGTTTCAAGGGCATGATATGAAGGTTGCATGATATGAAGGTCAGTCCTACAAGCTTTTTTGTCTCTCTCCTCTTGCTCGCCCAGCTGTCTCCTTACAAGCTGCCTGTACCAGGGCAAAGGATACCTCTTGCAACAACCCTGACCTGCCTTCAGCAGGGAAGGGAAAGGGCTGACACCAGAAGGGAAGGGGTAGGTGTGAGCCCAAGCCTCTGGGTGTGCATATAGGAAAGCAGGGTGTGCTGCTCCCACCGCCCATGCAGCTGCAGCAAGGGGGAATCTGCCATGTGCCAGCCAGCCCCAGTTTTGGTTCAAATCATCTCTTCAAAATGCAAACAAGTTTATATTTTTGGTTCAGGTTCAGCAGGTATGTCCATATTGAATCTTTTTTTCTGCCCTCATCCTCACCCTTGCTAAGAGCATTTTTTTCCTTCTTTCTGTTCTTTTGTTTAGTTTTCATCACTTCACCTCCAGATTTGAGCCAACGTCACTGTGTTTGAGCCCAGAGGCTCAAATTACATAGCGTATACGAATTATATTATTAAGACCACAAGCTTGTTTTTTATGCCACTTCCATTCATATGAGCATCTCTAACAATTATGCAGAGGTAAACATAGATCCATGATTGCTTACTACACATTGCATAATTTTTTACATGAAAGATTATTGGAAGAACATAAAATTATGCTATTGTCGATTAAATTGGAATTTCTTACCACTCCCAAAAAGAAAACAAAGTTTCCCTATATTTTCAGTGGCCTTTCAAGACTGTTACCATATGTAAATGCCTTGGCAAAATCACACTGATTCTTTACATTATCCAACATACCTTGTGAAGTGAATTTCTGCATCATATCGCAAAGGAATTGATAAGTTGACCTGGTTGTCCAATTCATGCTCTTCCTTACTTTCGCTGTTTGTCATAACACATTTAAATCAGGTGTTATTATTTTATACAAATAAGGCATATTATACAAATAATACCTAACATGCTTTCATATGATTATATAATTTACCTCAGTGCCTGAAAACTTAGACCAGCAGCATTCTGGAGATTTTTCAGGTTAAAATCAAAACTAATATCAAAAGATACCTATAGAAGAGACAAAGAGCACACAGTAAGTGAGTTGATGGTACAACATCCAAGGGTATCATTCACAGTTATTTGAACATGCTAGATGTACCTGTTGTCCTGTTTTGAAAACAGGATAGCTTATTTGGCAAATGACTGTACTTTGTGCTGCTCCTGTCTGACATGAGACTTCAGTCCCATCGCTCTGCAGAGGAAACAGACAGAAAAGTCATCCTAATTATATATATATATAATATAATTATTTGATATAGCAAGAAAGTTTCCAGTTTGTATCTTCAACAGGAGGTGTGTCACACTAAAGAGTAGTACAGATAAGTGTTACAGCAGTAACTCCATAGATCAGCAGACTGGTGAGGAACAGGGCAGGGCTAGGACAGGCAGGAGAAAGGTGGAAAAAGGCCCAGTCCCATGACATTTCTTGAGAGCTGTAATATCTTATTAGAATTTTCTGCTGGGCTTGGAAGAAAGACTACAGGCTAAAGACTATGGGTCACCTCCAGCACTGATTCCTATACTGCTTTTATACAGCATTTTTACAGAACTTTTTACATGACCCGACCCGAGCACTAGGGAGGTACCCTCACTGTGTTAGTGTGCAGAGAGGAACCCGATCATACTCCTTGTAGGAAAATCTGAAAGGCATAAGAGTTTATCTACTACTTTTCAGAATATTTAGCATTTCATCATCCCAGATCAAAGAGAAACTCATAGACTGTAGCCAGTTATCATCACTTTGAAAAGAATTCATTAAAACGTAATGTCTTTTGTTAAAAGGATCCCTACCAGACTTCTACCATTCATGAGTTATGGTATCAAAAAAACCAACCCCAAAACAACACCCATACATTTTCAGCTTAAGCTTTTCTTTTTGCTTGAAGCAGGCACATTTTTGGTCAAAAGCTTCACTTCCAGACTAAAATACTTCTAAGTTTTTAAAAGCAAAAGAAAATCCCAGTGTGGTCTTTTGACATGAGCGGAATGAGCAATTTTGCTGCACAACAGGATGGGGAGGTAGAGGGGCACTCTCACTGCTGTGTGGAGCATTTCTCCCAGTCACTGTTCAGGTAAATGCTGCTCTTGGGCAGTGGTGGATGCTCCTATCCCTTCTCTCCCTTCTGTGTAGGCACTGCTCTGGATTTCACCCTTAGGATTATCATGCACCTCTCCAGGAGCAGCCTGACCGCATAAGCCAAGCACTGAAGTCTGGATTTCATCCTTCATGAATTGTTTGGGAGCAACAGTTTAGATTATAGATTTACTGCATTCCCCAAAATAGCATGCATAATTCCTTTCTCTTCCCTTTCCTAAGACAAAATTCATTAGCAGAAGAGCTTCTGCTATAGCAATCTTTTAAATCTGATTAACTGTCTAGCTGGAACACACGGCCTTGGCAGCAACATTATGTCTAGATTCAAAGTCTGTGCTTTAAGGCCGTGTCACCAATGCTGCATGCCTGACATCAAATACAAATTCCTTGTGCCACAGCAACTTCATTCAGGAACATTGTTGAGAGTGAAGCAGATGTGGGTGCCAAGGCCTGAAGTGAGGAAAGGATGACTGAAATACTGAGGTGAGGTCAAATTCAATGCTTTGCCAACTTTTATGCTGGGTTGGCAGTGTCTCTCCTTGACCTAAATAAACTGATATGCCGATGGGAATAACTGTGGTATCCAAGAAAATAAATGGGGAGAGAGATTTTCACACAAATTCTTTCCTGTGATAGGCACTACTAGAAAGAAAAAAATAATATTATCTCTGAGAAGCTCAAAAATAAGTGGTAATAACAGAAAGAGTGCTTTCGGGTACCACGTACCGGTAAAGACGACGAAGCAAAAAACAAGTTGTCAGAAAATGTAGCCTGGATTCTGGTGTTATATGCGTTTTCCTTTTTATTTCTCAGTTTCACACTGAACGTTAGTCTTCTGTTTTTGCTGCTGACAACAAACTGCTGTTTGCTGTTGGGAAATAAAGTCCATTGTTGTAAACAGAGGTACTAGGACAGCTGTGGATTATGAAAATGTGTTCTCTATAGTCAACAGCAAATAACAAGCACAGCAAGACATTTCCTACTTTCTACTCACTTAAACACTCTGCTTTCTAAACCCTTTGACATAAGAAACTATATGATGGCGTTTCTTAAAGCCAAATGGAATTAGCGTCTTCTTAAATGTGCAGAATGCTGATTACGCATGGTCAAAGTCACTTTGCTGAAATTTCAAAGGCTCCAGCCTGGTGGGAATGTGGGCAGAGAGTGGGCAGGAGACCTGGATAGCAACTTCAGGAAGAGTCTCTGCATACTTCACATGCATGCCTATATCTGCACATGGACTTCTAATATGTGCTACCCAAATGGCTGACCTCAGCTCCCCAGTGGCACGGCTTACTGCAGGATCCTCCCTGCTCCCCGTGAGAGGGACCAAGACAAGTGCTGCAGCCAATGCTGCTCTCTCAGTGAGTTTACTTTCCCTACAGCCAGACATGATTCTTCTGAATGCTCACTGCATCTTCTGTCCCTAAGCTATCAACACTTGGACTGGTCTAAGATGACAAGAGCCCTACTTCTATTCCCGTGTTCCTCTCATACCTCTTCTTCCTTGATTAGCCATCAGAAATGAATGGTATCAGAATAGTATTGTTATTTTAAATGCCTGCTTTATCTATGTAGATGTTGAACTGGAAAGCCACTTTCATCTAGAAGTGCCAAAGCCTACAGGTTAGCCAACTGGTAAAAACTTAACACCTGGCCCCAAGAATTTCACTGATTCAGCTCTTACCTATCATCTGCCTTCCGCTGAACATTCAGAACAAGATCACAGATACAAAGTTCATCATCACCACAGTCTTTAATAAAAGGAATCTACAAAAAACAAAAAAAATTTCCTGAATGACAGCACTTCAACTTTAAAATTACCTACAGACAGAATATTGCAGATACCTTTGAGATGAAGCACATTCTTGGTTTGCAAATAAAGAAAATCCCTGTGACGGGCATTAAAAACTGACAAATGAACAAGTTAACAACTGAATAACACATTACAACATGTCAACTGATGAATAAGAATGGTGCAGGCAGGTTATTGTTAACTCACAACAAATGTGATGCAATCAAAGGGGTTACATCCCTTTTTTTACTGTACTTTTTTATTGTAGGCTAAACTAACCTAAAATAGTTCATCTTTGCCATCAACTAGAAGTTCACCTCAACAGTGACATGGCTCAACCAACATACTTGTTATGCCATGGTGTCTGAAGTGTATGTGTGTGTGTGTGGAGCAAACCCACTCAATACAGACAAAGGTATAAAAAGAACCAAGAACACCCCCTGTCCCCATCCCAGGTGCCTGGTTTTGGCCCAGTGACTTAACTAGAACACTGGTTTTCAGTAGCATTTAACTCTTTGGTAGGAGACAAATATTATGGACATGTGTATAGCCACACATCTTTTGACAGTAAAGTCTGCATACTTACACTGTAGGCCACAGATGCAGGAGAATAGATATCAAGGACAGGGCTGGAGCCAGGATTTGCAAGTCCAATGTCAATGCGCAAATTAAGGGAATTCACTGCATCTGAAGGTTCCTGTAAAACACATGGTTCAGATGACAGCTGTTAGCACAGTAAACAGGGTAAAATCAGTAATTCTATTGTAAGTTGAGAACACACAGGAAAATCATACTTGATCTAAACAGGAAAAAGTAACAAGGCAAAGCTTAATTTCTTGACTGAAATAATTTTGTGAGAGTGCCTAGTGCAGATTCTTCCCACTAAACAGCTTTTAGTGCCACTTCCATGATAAAACTTGTTTTCCTAGGATTCCTGGAGACTCCATTCATCACACTTCTAGGGCTAAGGAACATGCAGATTCTCTGCAGCTGCAGAAGCTGGTTCTAAAAAACCACCACCAGGTGACCTTCATTCTCACCTGGCTGCAGAAGTCAAACTTTTATTTCACTCTGCCTTACCATTCAAAAGAGCAGTTGGGCATAAGTGGCACATAAACACAATATACCTCATGTCTCCTCTGTTTTTAGTATTGCTATGGCCTGTGGCTCCATAATGGCACTAAATGTTATCAACACGTCAAAGATATTTGTACTGCAAAGCAGAATAGGAATCATAGTCCTCTACCTGACCTAGTGTCATGCAGGGGGCTTAATGCAACTTTCAGAGATACCTTCAGTCTTTGGTTCTAGAGAAAGATGGAGACTTTCTTATTTAATTTTTTTCCTAGGTTTATTACCTTAAGCCTAGCATGCACCAGAAGTCTCCCTGAAATGCTGTTTGTTTGAGAGAAAACATTTGCATGTATGTCGGCTCTTACAAAAGAATCTACTCAGAGGGAATGAAAATCTATTGAAATTACGGACTAAGGGCTCACGTTATCACTGAAGTACACAACATAGAACAACTTCTAACAAGCTGTGCTGAATTGGACAATTATTAATTTCTTTGAAATCAGAATCTCACTAAGTATTTTTCTGTTACTGGGGATTTGAGAAACATAAATCACTGAGTAAACTATGCATAAAGTTAGTCATCTTCCTCTGATGAATATTGTTACGTAAGGCTGCTTGTAATTGCACTTACCTGTACACTGAAGACATCATGAACACAATTCTCCTCACGATGTACCACAAGATCCCTCTGCATGTACCTTTCATTATTTTCTTTGAACAGTCCTCTAGAAGTCACTCTTGAGGACTGGAGATCTGCATCCAATGTTGCATTGTACTTTATAGCTACAAGAAAAGTAACAGTACATTTTCTGCTGAGTATGACTGCCCATGATCTCATTACTACGCTCAATGTTACCAAATGACCAGGCTTTCCAAACCACAATAAATATTTCACTTTTTTCCTAGCTTGCTAAACACAGAGCAGTCTCAAATTGATAAAACTTTCTCTTGTGTTTTCCAAAGCAGTCAAACAGGTTTAAATCCTGACGTAAGTTCTCATCCACAGAGAGCACATTAAATGGCAATCAATTCAGTCTCCACTGCAGATGTTTGCGCCTGCAGCTCAGGCAAGAAGCCAGTCAGCAGGGCCAGGATTAGACTAGATAAAGGGGCCTTGCAACCATATCCCTGAACTCTAAGGAGACTATAAAGAATCTGCATCTTCTCTTCAATCACATAATAATTTCTGTTGTCTTCTCTTCGTCTTATGAGTAATACACTGTGGAAGTTCACTGTTATTTTATACTCAAAATCATGAGTTCCTAAATGCACTACACATAATACTGAAGCACTCCAACTGGTGCTATCCATGATGTGTACTTTTAACTAAATAGCTTTGTGAGAGACCAGTGCTAGTCTCAGAAATATTTGGTACTATTCTGTCCTCTGAAAAGAAGAGCTTCTGACCATTGACAGCTCCACTGAACCTATAGGTTTTGTTTTTATTTTTTCTGAAGAGAAATGTGCATCTTGCTGTTGAAACCAGTAGGCTGAAAAAAATCAGCTTCTCACTAATGATGTTTTCTGGGGTTTGTTGAGCAGCTCTCATTTATACTGTTAATTCCTTACTTTTCAAAGATTATGGAGCCAGTGTTGAAAGTAGGTCCTAAAAGCACTTTCTTAAGCACTGAAGTTTTATACTGATTTTGCCTTGACATTCAATCTAATATATCTTTAGAATTTTACTACTCATTTGAATAATGGCCTTTTGAAGAAATTAATATAAGACAAGTTATTGAAGTACTCTTACCCACTTGATTATTTCTCTTAACAGGTCTAAATGTACCCTGAAAACATATTTTGACAGTTATTTCTGTGTTCTTGTTCAGCAGACTGATTTTCTCAGGTTTAAATGAGGCAACTATGGAGACACTTGCAATGCTTCGTGACCTGCAAAATATTTTTAAAAGGTTACATGTGTTTTTCAAGAGCACTGGGTAGCATAGAAACTGTTGTCTGTTACTACCTATAAATGTAACATTGATTTTTTTTGGTTCTCAATGTAAACATTTTTTAATGGCACTAGTGAAAGTATTTTTATTTGCGTGTAAGTGAATTTGTTGATACAGTAACTTTCAGTAGTGACAATAAATAAATTATCATGTCATATTAATGAATAATTAATTACTTTATCCTAGGGGAAGGGTTAGAACATTGGGATAACAGAGAATTAAGCCCTTTTCCTGTTTTCCCAATAAGTAACATTCTTCTGCTCCTTTAGGGAAGCTACTGAGCTCCTCTGAGAAGGTGAAAAAGGGTAATTCTTCATTTTAATTAATACTCTTATTTTTCAGAAAAACAACTTTCATGTAATTAATCAAGATTTTGAAGAACAGTTTCAAAGGAACCCTGCATGTAAAAACAAACACTTTAATCAAAAGTGAAACTCCTTAATCAGACCAAATGTCAGAGTGAAATAAAAATTAGCATCTTCATTAATCAAATCTAAATAGATTCTGGTACTCCAAGGACCGTAATTTTCTTTAATGCAATTCCCACCAGCACCAGCAGCAGTTCTGTTGTGGGTCAAAGGTCCACACTGACCATTCATTTTTAAAAATATCATTTCATTATGAAATAAGTAGCAATTCAGTCATGTTTTTCTTTGCACAATGGGGAGCCTCAGGGGAGAAAACAGGCAACAGATAGGAAAGCAAGCTGCATTTTAATTAACTCCTCAAGGAAGTAGTGGAAAATACTCAATACTTACGGAGGCAGAAGATCTGGCTTCTGTGAAGCCTTTTTTCTTTATTTGGCGGAATCACTCAGATTGCTCTGGCAAAGGCCACATGCCAAAAAGGACAGGTTTCTTGCCAGAAATAGGTGCCAACTCTTTTTCACTACTCTCTCCTTACCCTGCAGGTATTCTCTCCCCCAGATCAACCTACCAGCCAGTGAAGGTTGCAGAGGTTGATTGGGAAGTAGTTTTATCTGCCTCAGGCTCAGCTATCAAAATTATACTGCAGCTACTGAAGTACAACCTGCTGTTACAAACGCTCTCAAGCAAGCCTCACTCCTACTGCTTCCCCTTCCCCCTGGACCACGTGTCTGCATAGCAGCAGCAGCAGCCAGGAATGTCTCCTGGTCCTCCCCATCCAAGCTTCACCACTCAGCTTCCCCCGGTGTGCCCTGTCTTGTCCCACACCCCCACTGCCTTGGCTTTCCATGGTATGATGATACACACTTAAGAGGGTTAGTCTAATGCTATTTTTCAGTTAGCTACAATAGCTGTGATGAGGCAGTAAGTGTCTTAGCTCTGAACACAAGGAATGAAAGACACTTTTGGTCTGTTTGTTTTGCTGTTTAATTAAATACATGCTGAACTTGCATCTGAATCACTTAATTTTCCCCGCTAAAAGGGTTTACCAACCATAGCAGGACCACATTTCCATCAGCACCAACTGATACATCAGTAATGTCATCATCATCTAAGTCTCTATGGCCATCTACTGATCTTCCAAAGAATTGGAGCCGTTGTCCAAAAGCAGAATCCGATCCTAAAATTTTCTGGGGAAGAGAGTTTGGTTACTGAGCTTGCCATAATCTTGCTCAAGTCTGCAGATAGCATGCTAAGCAATGGATTTTCACTGAAATTCCCTACATACACTATGTATTGTTTCAACAAAATACTTTTGTGGATATTTTCTCAGATGCTTTTAAGCACTTTTTCCTCCCGTATTGAAGCAGACAATGGACTAGATTTTTCTGTCTTGGGAGCAGATCAACTAATTGACTGCTGTATGCCAGCTAGTACTTACTGGAAACTTTTTCCATCTCACATTGAGCAACGCAAAGAATAGGAAGCTTAACAGGACTTCTAGCAAATACTTTCTGCAACCATAAAGTTGACATGGAAATTGACATTATACAGGATATGCCAACATCCTTTCTTTTCCTTTAATATTACATATTCATAATTTTCATCCCCATTGCAGTTCATCAACCCTAAAAACCTGAATAATGGGTGCTAAAAATGTAAAGCAAGTTAGCTAACTTCACATACAGCCACCAAAAATTCTAAAAGGACCAGATGGAACATACTGCAAATCTTCTTCTTCTATATGCTTCAGTTATAAACATTGCAACTTCATCAACCAGGGCATGCTAACAGCTGAAGTAAGGAGAGGCACAAAACTTGAACTAAGCCATAAGAATAACAGTAATCATTTAAAAGGATAAAACAGTAGTCAATTAAAATACAGGAAATACTTTTGTTTTCCTCTGGTGGATCTAAAGGCACGGAGTAGAGCATTATGCAACAAAGTTAATCACCTGAGAATATCTGGAACGTATAGTCTTTTGAAATCCATTGTAAATGTAAATTGCTCCAGAATTTTGATTTTCCAGCGGTGCACCTATTACAACATCATTAAAGCCATCCAAATTAATGTCTGCAAGCATTGCAATCGCTGATCCAAAGCGAGCATTTTCTGACCCCTGTGGACCTTCCAAGAGTTCATGTTGATCAAAAATTCTCTTTATAAAAGGAAAAAGAAGAAAAAGAAAAAAACAAACAAACAAAAAAACCACAGCTATGATTGCACCAGATTAACCAGATTAGACATAGGAGCAGTATCTATGTGCATTGTTTTTTGTTTTTGTTTTCCAGTACATTCCCCTTGGACTGCTCAACCCTGAATTCCTTCCCCATTGTATTGCCCATTCAGTTTGCATTATGTCTCAGAGTCTTGGCAAGCATTACACAGCAAAGTTAAAGCATGCTATGCAAAGGACTAACAGCAAATATAACCATATGTATGGAGCTTTAACGCTCTAACTGTCCTCATCTGACTGTTCTGAAAGTTTCACAATACATTGAAAAATACGGTTTCCAGTTTTGGATTACCAGTTTTTTATGCAGAGGGAATGGAAATTATGTAACGGGACATAATTCTTTGAAACAGAAATGGAATTTCCTAACTAAACTAATGCAAAAAACATGTGTCCAAAAGCTAAACTCCTGACCTCTCCAGTGCCAATGAAGAAAGAAAGATTGGAGACCTTTACAGTTAAATAATCACATTCACACTAGCTTAAATCCAACTCTCTGGCAAATATTGTTCTCATCTTTAACTTCAGTTAGCAAGCTGTAGTTAAAATTCTAGAAATATCAGCCAAGCTATTTATTAAAAATGACTAGAAAAGTATTATTTGCGCAACATGGATAAGTTGCACAAATCCAGGTTCCTTAAAAAATAAATAAAAGAAAGAAAATTAGTCTTTAATTATTCTTAATTTTTAAATAATTTTAAACCTAGCATTTGACAAAGAATAAATGTTGCAAGGATAGTCTTCCAATTTATCCAGTTTTCAAACCATGAAAAAATTATCCTCCATTTTTCTTCCATATTTCATATCTAATTCGAGTCATGAAGACCAGTGTCAGCTGCCAGCAGTACTACTTCCAGCACCTCCATCTACCTTGAAATTGCCTTAGTGTACAGTTTCCTGTTGCTCCAGGATGATATGACTGTGACCTGCTGCTGAAGGAAGGTGGTCCTTCCTGTTCATTTATGTGATTGCAATTTACTGAGTAAAAAGAAAGCACCTGCTTTCTCTGATGGATGGCAGGTATTAATTTACTTTGCATATCCACACATCCAATGATTGACTGAGAGATTGCTCAAAAGTGCCAGAGGCTTTGGGACTGTTAATATATATATTCTGAAAACACCTACTACAGGTCTGAACAAAAAACCATGGTCATCCAACCATCAAACAAACAACATAGCTTCACTGAACATAGGAGACAATATATGCAACCATCCAGTATGAAAGTCTACAAAACAATGCAGGAAACTGGTAGAAAAGCCTTTATTAGAACTGTTTTGGGACTACTGTTAGGTATTGAACAGATTTGGCTAAATCAAATGGCAAACGATTAATTAGCAAAAGCCTCCAGCTGAGTTTTTTTAGAGAAACAATCAACTTTGTATTATATTTGTTTACAGTGCCCAAAAAAAGGACCAGGGAAGTCACCTACAGCAGCAGGTTCTTGGTCACTGATAGTGCTTAGGTATTGTCTGCGTTTTGGTGTACTCCAGATATCTTATTCCCAAGTTACGTGCATAAGCAGTTCTGGGGAAAGTTTGCAGCTGCTCCTGAAAAGCAGAATGGGCAAGATTGCACTGGGCAGGGCTGCGGGCTCCATCCGCAGTCCTCCGAGCAGGCAGGCTTGGCACCTTTTACCCCTGCCCTTATGCCACAGCCCGGGAAAAGCACATGCTCTGTTTCTCATTACAAAAACACCACTTGCAGTATCTTTAACACTTTGAAAAATATACACTGAATAGTGACTTAGAGGCCCTGTAAACATCTGGAGCCAAAGGCCTCTTAGCATGTGTGTGGCCAGTGTGCTCTGAAATAAGTTAGCAATGCCGGCTTGAGCGAGTCTGCTGCACCAGTTGTCTGCGAGGCGAGAGATCACTCTTCTGATCACTCTCTTATTTACCAGAACAGACACTGCCATTAAGTACTACTGCAGTTTGGATTGCTTTTTCTTTGGTAAAACTGTAGTCCAGGAGCAACAGTAAATCTCTCCAGCACTTAGCATGGATGGAGAGGCAGGAAGCTGGTTCCAGCTTTGCTACATTGCCATTCTTACCTCTGAGATGGAAAACACGTATACTCTCCCTGCCTCTTTCTTCAGGTCATTCATAAACATTGGTGCACCCACAAGTAGCACATCTGTCACAGAATCCCTGTTAACGTCCACTGAGCAGACCACACTGCCAAAGTAGGAGCCAATCTGAAATCATTAGTAAGGGAGTAGTGTTTGTATGTAGATTTTGTAAAGCATGAAGTTTCAGCACCTGACTCAGAAAACCTACATCTAGAAATATTCCAGTACTGATGAATTAAACTGCCCATTGGAATGAAATTACTATATAGCATACTCCAGTGTTTTATGAATAACATCCTTATCATGCGTCCACTGATTCTGCCCAGTAACTGTTGCTATGGCTTTATCACTCAGCAATAACAATTCAAACAGAGAATAAGCTATGGAAGGTATATTTTTATAATATGCTGCACATATGAGACCACCCGATTTGATTTACTCTCAGATTTGTCTTACAAACAGAAACTGTCTAAACTTGCCGCTCTTTTCCAAGGGGAGAAAAAGAGAATGAGCATCCAAATCTTTCTTTTGATGTCATCTACTTCACAGCTTTGCAGGCAGAGTGGAGCTTACGAGTCTCTCCCAAATAGGCCAGGTTGACAGAATCACAGAACGCTTTAGGTTGGAAGGACCTTAAAGATCATCTAGTTCCAACCCCCTAGCCATGGACAGGGACACCTCTCACTAGAGCAGGCTACTTAAAGCCTCATCCAGCCTGGCCTTGAATACTTTCAAGGATGAAGCATCCACAACCTCTCTAGACAACCCCTTCTAGTGTCTTACCACCCTCATAGAGAAA
>VZTM01013051.1:328-45761 GCA_013400555.1 Jacana jacana
CAGACATCCTGAAAGGAAGAAAGTCTCACAAAGGCATATTATCCTATAACAGAACCACTGAAGCCAGTGTGAGATATTCCATTTTCTTTCAGTAAAGAAATTGAGAACAGAGACATGTACTCTCACTGGCATTAGTCAGATGCCTCAAACAAAAATTTCAGGAAGAAGAAACTTTGTCAATTCCCCACTTTGTGATATTTTGTTCTTTCTTTCTACGGAGTCAAATCATGCTCAAGAAAAAAATTGAATTACATTATAGTAACTGGTCTGACACAGTCTAACAGCCTAAAGATACTTCACATTTGCTTTTATCTTAACTGATCTCTTTAGACTAAAGGGATATTACACCTGTATTTTTGAGATAATTCACTTTGAGACTTAGAGGAATTTTGAAAAGAACATTAGGGTATATGAGTAGAAACTAATAGTCCTACTAAGTTTTATTAAAAATCCTGTTCTTTCATGTTTTTATAAACTTTTGTATAAAATGCATTCTGATAAAATGGTTTAATAATGCTGTGTTGAAGATCTTCCTCAGACCAAATTTATTAATAGTTTTTTTAGGGTGAAGCAAATCCTTAGGCTTGCTATACCTGTGGAGATGTACTAAATATATTTATATATATATTTAAAACAGTTTCATAAAATGGTTCCTTATTATAAGCATAATTCTCTTCCATTCACAAGTTGATCATCATCAAGATTACAAAGTGAATTTGTATGGTAAAAGTCTTACTAGTTGAAATACCTATAAAATTGATATATCTATACATAAACCAAATACAAATACAGGACATGACACTGGTGCTGCCAAAACACATGTCTCCAAATCAAGGAAGAGAGTGCTGTCAAACAACAGTCCTACTATGAAATTTAAGTATGCAACTCGTCATGGGGTACAGCTTCTGGGAAAGCCTAGACGTACCAGTTCTAGCCCATATTTTATTTATTTTATATTTATTATCAGTACAGCCTTCTGTGTGCTTGAAAAGCAGAGTTTTATACTGGGACATTTGACAGATGTGAAGGATTTCTTGCTTCCTGCACTGTCTATAAACAATGATGTATCAAAATTTGTTTTGCCAGGGGCAAACATTACCTCTGGAAAGAATTCAGTTTTCATTAGGAAGTAGTGTTTCAGAACTATCTACAGAATTTCCATTATTCGAAGGTACGTTCTGCACATCTCCAAGGTTACACGCTCTCCAAGGCACATTACTGAATATGTGCAAGGTTTCCATTTTCCTGACAGGAACAATTACAAATGCTATGCAAGAATAATTTCATACAGAAGCACCAGAAATTCTCTTGGGCAGCAGTTATAAATACTTATGCTAATGCTACAGTTGCAAAACAAAACAAACAAAAAACCTGACTAGTAAACAGATAGGTATTTATAGTTATCTTAAAACCTAATTATATGATTTTATAACAGGGCACTAAATAGGAAATATTTGACATGACAATAATTAACTTCAAAGTTTTAGCATACCTTTAAACTAAATTGTTCGTTTGGATAGCAGAACTCTCCATACTGTGTTTGTAACACTATCAAGAACTGCCAAGTGTCTTGTTGTGACTGACACACATCATGCTAGCACTTCTTATTAAAAAAACAAAAGTATGTGGAAAAGATAAGTTTGCTTTGATCCTCCAACAGCTGCAAAGCTGAAGAGTCAATACAAGTTCGCTATATAGGACTGGATTCCTGCTTTTTTTGCTGAGTTGGTGTTTGGTTTGTAATTCTTAATGAAGTGATAGTACACGCAGAATGCTCCAGTGCTGTCTTTTATAGAAATATTCCAAAAATATATTTTAAAATATACTATGAAGTACAGCACTATGAATAAAACATACTGTTTTCAACAATGATTTTGTTTTGACCAGAGGATATACTAACACCATAGATTCATTTTTAATTTTACTTTGGACAGCTTCAGGATATTTTAACACTTTTTTCACCTTTTTCCCCTTCAGCTTCTGTGTCTGTGAAGTGAAGGATAACCAAGCAGAACACTTTTTTTATAAAGCACAGAACTAGAGCAGGGAAAATATATAAGTATGTGCTAACATAACTTGTCTGAGCCAGCCTGTGTTTCCATTGGAAGTTACCAACATTTGAAAGTAGGTTTGAAAAAAGGTGCACTCAGAGTTGATAAAGATCTGCCAGCATGTGATCTTAAGACAAAGCTAATAGATGAGCTTCTGTTTCTTTCACTGGACTTTAATCCATTTTCTGTGATGCTGTGCTGGATTTGGTATTCTTTAAGGTTACCCTCACAATATTATGTCCCCCCACCCCTCCCTACAAAAATTTTCCCATGAAAAACACTATTTCATCAAAACAGTACAGGTTTTTAGAAGCAGCACAATATACCAGCCACAAAGTCAACAGGAAGCCTTCTCAGATTCAGAATGAGAAAGTAATTCCACTATAGCTGGAGAGTGGGAGATCTTATTTCAACTCTAACTTCTCTCTGATTCTGGAGATGGCCTGGAAGCTACATGGCCTATATAGCCTTCTTATCTGATGGCTACTGCGGGCTATGGCTAGAGTATACAAATCCTTTCCAAGTGCAAAACAGCACTGAATTTGCAAAACAGATCTGTTCTTTCCTCTGCATTGTGCTGAGCAGATGCCTTCAACTCCATCAAGTTAAAGTCAGGCAGGCCTTTAACTACCTGAGAAGGTAGGTTCCTATTTTGTCATTATTTATCTCTTCTCTAGCCACTCTTCTCCTTTATTCATCTCCAGGCAAGAATGTAGGGTGCTTATATTTTCAAAGTGTTCTTCAGTTTTGCATTCTTTATTAATGCAGTTAATGTGTGAAGCCTCACACACGTTAGCTTTATAAATTTCTGAAATACAATGCAGTTTTTCTCAAATGTTGCATTAAAATCATAGCACCATTCAGAAGGACATAATAGTAACACTCCTATCTCAGGATAATAAACCAGTGTCGGTTTTATTTTGTTAGGAAATCAAGTTTCTGCAATAAAGGGTCTACTGGATTGTGAATCAGCCACTATGAAGTTAAAGCCAGCAGCTCTCGAGCTGCAGCATTTCTTAACTACATAAAGTCTCTCCAGGAGCCATCTGTAAACCTCAAAATATTTTCTTCTTGCGCTATTTTACACACCAATATGTATTAGTTTCCACATTTAAATATGAACTTTATACACATTTAAATGTATAAAATATTAACTAACCCATTTCAAAAGGGACTGCAACCCAATTCTAATGTGAAGAGAAGTCATGTAAATACAGAATCACAGAAAACTATGGAGCTAGGAAGGCACCTGCCAAGTGCTTCAGTTCAACCTCCTGCTCAAAGCAGGTCCATTTGCAGCAGGTTGCTCAGGGCTGTGCCTGGCAAAATTTTTGATATCTCCAAGGACAGAGGCTCCGCAGCCCAAGAAATCTGTGCCTTGTGTGTTTGAGCACCTCCCTGTAATTTTTCCCCCCATCCTTGCATTACTAGAGTTTCCTGTGTTCTGACCTATGCACAGTGCGTCTGACTCTATGGTATATCTACAAATCAGGCAATTGTAGGCAGCAATACGGTCTCCCATGACCTTCCATTTCTTCAGCTTGAACAGACAGAGCTGTCCTAGCACCTCCTCCTAGATCCTGTATTCCAGCCTCCTGGCAATCTTGTATGCCTCCACTACTTTTCCCTCCACTGTGTCTACGTCCTCCTGCACTGAAAACCCAAACCTTGGCATAATACTCCACATGCAGTCTCACAAGTTCCAAGTAGAGGTGAAGGAACATTTTCCTGGACATTTTGGCTACACTTTTACCAACACAGCCCACTTTGCAGCTGACCACATTCTCTACAAGGGCACAGTGCTGTCTCATTCAACTTGTTCACCATGATCCAAATCTGCGGTTGCTTCTCAGTGAGTGGTGGCTTTACTAACACCAAAATAAACATTTGTTGTCCTCCTCTTAGCTTACAAAGACACGTATCTTGTAGAAAGCAACGGGGTCAGCTGGGTACGATTTTCCCTTGGAAAATTCACAGTGCTTGTTCTCAAACCTTCATTGTTTTTCATATGCTTGAAATTCTCTGAGGAGGATTTGTTCGTTAACATTCCCATAAACTGAGGTAAGCTGAATGTCCTGTATTTCCCTAGATCCTCTTTCTTGCCCAAAGGGCACAAAGGAAATGCACCTAGTCATAGATGAGTTAAAATTTACTGAGGAAAGAACCGTCAGGGACAGGAGTAGACAGTGAAACATAAAATACCCACACAGTCATAACTCTTTTCCCTCTAATTCACTATCTATATAAAGTGCTTTAATGAACCTTTCTTCATTCTCTGTTCTCCAGCTTTTGCAGAATTGTAGCTACAAAGTATTTTCCAGTCTCGCAGAAAAGAGTGTTGACTGCAAAAGCTTCTACAGACAAAAGAGTCCATTTTCAGGAAAAGGGCCACTCAGTAAATCTCTTCCTCAGACTTTCTCACTACAAGAAAGACATTGCTCACAACAAAAAAAGACATTGAGGAACTGGAGCAAGTCCAGAGGAGGGCAATGGAGCTGGTGAGGAGTCTGGAGACAAGTCTTATGGAGAATGGATGAGGGAACTGGGGTTGTTCAGCCTGAAGGAAAGGAGACTGAGGGGAGACCTTACCACTCTCTATAACTACCTCAAAGGAGAGCATAGTGAGGAGGTGGTCAGCCTCTTCTCCCAAGTCACAGACAATAGGACAAGAGGAAACCAGGGGAAGTTTCAAGTTGCACCAGGGGAAGTTTAGGTTTGATATTAGGAATTTTTTTTTTACTCTGAAAGCAGGCTTCTCCGTTGCTAGTTACATGTCTTGAATTTCTGTCAATATCTAGTGCCAGTGCACAGGCAGCTGCTTCCCCATGAACACCCTCTTGTTTCAAGTTTGGAAACTAAAAGTTTAATATCTTCCTTATTTTTCCCAAGAATAAGTTTGGAATGGATAAACCATTCTAGCCCAGACCAAACCAAATAAATAGCTCCATTTCAAATATTAAGACTTCTGAGCCTTTCTTTTTCAGGAGTATTACTTATGCCATTATTTAGGTCCTTTCTCACTTTCTCTGTTTAATGCTATTCATTCAAGCAGGATACTGTCACAGAGGGTTTGAACTGTATGTACAGGAACAATTACCTCCTGCTTTCTCCACAAAAAAACATCTGACTGGGTTTCACGGTTTGGTTACAGAGCTTTGGCGTCTAAATTGAATTTTTTATACCAATTAAGCAGTTGGAATAAATTACATTTCAGATAATGGCTACCCATTGTCATTACATGTAGCCAAAAGAGACATTCCTGTGCTAGACAAAAGCTTCTAAACTATGCCTCACTTGTGAATTTGGGATTATCCTACACTTTTAGTCCCTGAGCAGTGCAAGCAATCCACGGATATTCATCAGATACTGACAGAGCATTGTTTTTGAACAGTTCAGAGGTTGCGACAATCTGATCTGTGAATCTTCCATGAGAGGAAGAAAAAAGTCAACCACAAAAATCCATTTATTAAATGCTTATAGGTGTTCCCATAGTGCTATACCTGACATGGTGTTTCAGAAAATTCTGCTATTTTCACTCACGCCCTGAAGGATTGTTTTGATGACCCTGTCAAGGATATTAATCATGTATGGAGGAAGGATCCACTGTAGTTGCAGTAAATAATTCCTCTTCCTTTATTTTGAGTGTTTTGTCAAAATGTATCAGCTCAGTGTTGAAAACACAGCAAGCCTCAATGGGGTAGTATTATTAAATGCAATATTATTTCTTCCAAACCTGCAATTTTTCACTGATAAATGAGCTATCTTGTGCTTTAACTAGCCACTCCTAGGACACGGATAAGCATTTTGAAGAGGACTCTCATAGGTCAATGTATTTTAGGCCCAAATTTTTTCTTCAGTGTGAACATTCAAGAATACACTGTGAGCCGTGGCTTGAGCATGCCTGAAGTTTGTTGTTGCCCTCAACATTTAGAAATGCAGTATGCCTTCTCTGACTAGGAGACGACCTCATACATTTCTGGAACAGGATGGTCATTTATGTTTTGAATATCTTGTAGTAAATCACAGATGTATGGAGATTTTCTGTAATAAAGTAAACCCTCTTTTTCCCAGCAATGCAGAAGAACAATCCATGAAATTTTGTTTAATGTTTTGTTCCTTAGAAAAAGATCCTAGAGTTTCCTAAACCTTTCAGAATCATCCCAACTCACCATTTGTAATGCCTTGGGACTTTGCTGTATCCTCCCAAATTTGGTACCTTTAACCTTGATTTTTCCAAGTAGAGGATTAAGATGTAGTTCTAATGAAAAGTCAGCTCCTGTTCAGGTAAATACTAGCTCCTTTTTTTTCCTCATTAAATGGTGAAAGGATTACAGGAAATGTCAGATACTAGTTTGTAATCATGTTTTTCTACTTATCCATCTACATGATTTTCACATCCCCAAAAGCTCATAAAGTCTAGAATCAGCAAAGTGGTATGCTCCAATATTTGCTATTTAGAAAAGGTTAGAACTTCTCTCTTAGAATGTGTTTAAGTAACATTTCACTTTCAACATTAACTTTCTAGAAGTTATATGAGTATTATTTTTTTACTAGTGTGAGCAATGTCTGCCCTGCTTTTTGATATTAAACGTCATCTTGATTAACAGTATCCTACTTCCTATCTTAAGTTACAGCTGCTCATTTCCTGAAACTTGCTCCTTGGTTCTATGGGAGTCAGATGCTACAATAACCAGAGTTCCTCTTTTCCTGGATGGTTTGCAGGTCACGGTAAGATACCAGCCAAATGTCTCATCTATTTCTATCTCTCTTTACACTCACAAGTGATACATGAATTAGAGTCTAATCGTACTTAAGTGATAGATCTTAACATTAGGAACAACTCTTTCTTAAATGTGCTAATAAATTGCAAGAGCATTTAGCATTCACTTTAGTATCATCCTTCTGAAAGGAACAAGAGAAGTCTCAAGCAAAAAAGAATTCACAGTTTGCACTAGAGTCAGATTTCCAAAAAAAAGCAATTATTTCATCTTTTTAGATAAAAGCTTTGACTTGAGAGTTCGAAGGTAGAAAACACTACAAAAGTGCCAGTTAACAAGATGATACAAGCCAGACCAATCTGACTAAGATTTTACTCACTCAGCATATCCAAAGACATTAGCTAGAAATTGAGTCTCAAATAGGTTTTTTGTTTTTGGACAGAGTTACGCTGTATCATCTGAGCAACAATCACATCTTTCACCTGTATTTTGCTGCAGGCCTAACAGGTCTCTTTATACATACACAGCTCACAAAGCCAGCCAGACCCACATCGGCCAAACACCAAAGCACATATCCACCAGGATCACTTAGAAGCAGAAACTTGCATTCTATAGAGGTTTTAAAGTAACATTTAAAATCCCTTTTGACTCAGCATTTTGCAGTAAAATATCACTTCGATTTCAGTGTCCTTGCTGTGAAAGAAAGCAGCCCTGTTTTCCATAAGCCCTTCAGACTATGCTAGGAAGCATGTTCATTTAATCTGTAGCAAACCTTAATTGGCATTCTGCATAGCTGTGACATACCATACTGCGATGTTAGACAATTACAGCATGAGTATAGTTTTAAATTAACAGCTTGTCTGTTGCAGATGAGCATGTACATAATTCTGGTGGGGGAAAAAAAGAAAAAGAAAAAGAAACAAAAGCTCAAACCACAAACCAAAAAACAACAAGCCTAAAAGTCATGAAAAGTGGTGCAGTTAAGAACCACAGTTAAAAGATTAAACTTAAATTTCAATGTTACAATTTGTTTATGGCACATTTTTTACAAGGATTAGGAGGCATAAGGCATTCTCTCTGTTTCCCTGCAAGAAATGCCACAAAAGAGGGTCATGAACAAACCCTTGAATTATGTCACTTCATGGTTCTTTGTCCACTAGGATGTCTGGCATGGTATGACATAAAAACCTCCGTTCTACAAGGTGACTTCTACAAAGGCACCATTCAGACTTCTGGACAGGTAATCCTTTACAGTGTCAGGAAAAGATGAAGTGTAAAAAAATTCAGCTTGGGACCCATTATGAACCAGTCGAGAAAGGATTGTAAATGAGTCCTAGTACAGTGACAAGGGAGTGAACTTCTCCATATAGTGGATGTGGCTATGGAACCTTTTCAAAGTCTTTAACCAATTATTAAAGAGGTTGTGCAGTTTTTGAACAGAACGTGTCACTGCAGCATGGAATTTCCTGAACTACCTTGCTTTTCACTTGGGAAACACAGTGATGACTTTGCATAAGTATCAATGTGGGAAAGCTGAAAATAGTTCTCACCTTTCCCTCCTTCCTTCCTTTCTGACCTAAGATCTTCTCCAAAGTACACTAAATAATAGAAACATCTGGTACATTTCAACAACAACTGTTGGCTTCATAGCAATATATTTGTAAGAAAGGTAGTCAGAGACATCTTCTCTGCCATACTGGCCACTCAAATGATCTGGCAGCCTCAGGTGTTCTCTCCAGAGATAGTGTTTTAACTCTCTAGAAGTATCTGGACATCTGCTTCGTGCAAGTTTTACACATGGGCTAGCAAACTAAAAAATGATTCTGTAGAAGCAGTGATTTAAACACTTTTACTTTGGAAAAATAGGAGAAAAAAGCACAAGTAGGTTTCGAAAACAAAGTCTTCACAGGCCTCTTAAGGAGGCTAAAACGGTAGAGGGAGGGGGTTTTATACTTTCTAGCATCTATTAACCCATGAAAATGCATATTTGTGTTACAATCTTACAACACATTCTTAAAGACCCCAGAGAACATTTTTATAACAGTGTGATTTCCCACCTGGCATTCCTTCTTCTTTAGAAAAGAAACTATAACATTTCCCTTTGTCTTCCATCTTCATCTCCACTTATAAGACGAGCATCTTCCATAACAGAGTGGTACCATTTCAGTGGTGAGAAACTGGTGTTAGTGAGAAAAGAAACAGAACACTTACACATTGAAGAGTGCAGATGTGATAAACTTCATAGGAACTTGAACTCTTCCGAAACGGTTCCTCTCAACTCCATCAGAATTTCTATATTGCATGTTGGGATTAATGACTCAAATGTATAAAACTAATTTCCCTTCAGGAACGTCCCCCCCCCTCCTTTTTTTTTAAATAAAAATAAAAAAAAAATAAAAAAAAAAAAGGAAAAAGAAAAAAAAAAACACCGTAAAAAAGGAAGCTTAAAAAATCACTACATAGATTTCCAGCTACAAATCATGTTAAGAGAAGTCTTAATTGTACCTACATAAAAATGTGTGGTGCATTGACCTTGGCCAGCTGCTGGACTCTTACTCGGCCACTGTCTTACTCTGTAACCTCAACATGATCAGATCTGGGGGAAATTGAAATTGAAAAAGCTTGAGGGTTGAGATAAAGACAGGGAGATTGCTTGCCAATTACTTTCATGAGCAAAACAGACTTGGTGTTGGAAAAAAATAATTTAATTAATTGCCAATTAAGCCACATTTGGGTACTGAGAAACAAAACCAAACAAACACACATTTCTCCTAAACCTCGTCATCCTGTTGTTCCAGAGTGGGGGCATCTACTCGGTGTGAAAGATATTAATATACACACAGTGCAGAGACTTTTATTTAAATAATTTCTGCAGAGATGAGTTCTAGATGGTAATCCACAAAGCTAGTACACCAGCCATCAAACTCCTCAGAATATTCATATGGTTCAAAACACAAAAATACAAGCCCTTAATTACCATTATTGGTTAGTGCCTTATCATAACAATTTCTATTTGTTAGTACAGTCTCCTGCTTTCATTTAAAGCTACTATGTCTTTTAATTGATGTGTGTATGCTCCAGTACAGTGTGTGGGGGTAGTTCAGTCTCTTATTAGTCCGTGGTCTCAATTTCCCACTGCCACCTTTATGTTTCCTCCAGTTACTGCAGATCTTTGTCACTGTTAGTGGTTGTCTGGTTCTCATCTGGTTTTCAGCGCCGCCTTTAGAGGAATGTTCTCTTGTTATCAGCCTTCTGTTCCTCTTCAAGTGTATACTCATTAGCAAGGCATGCATTGTTTATACAAAGTGTCCTGTTTCACAAGGCCTTGTAACCTTTTCACAGCTCTTTTCTCTTGCTCAGTGGAAGATTCCAATTTCTAAGGTACATCAATCCCAGACTTAACTTCATTCCAAACTCTTCTTTCTCCTCCCCAACCAAGCATGGCAAGGGAATGGATGTTAATTACAGTCCGTAACAGCCCCTCTCTGCTGCTCCTTCCTCCTTACACTTTACTCTGCTCCAGTATGTGTCCTTCCCTTGGGCTGCAGCTTCCTTCAAGGTAAACACACTCCAGCATGGGTCCTTCCCATATGCTGCACCTTCCTTCAGGATAAACACATTTCAGCACGGGTCCTCTGTGCACTGCAGTGAGGGCACCGGCTGCACCAACAGTCTCTCTATGGGCTTCAGTCCAATTCCTGCTCCTGCATCACCTCCTCACCAGGGTACTGCAGGGCTCTTTCTCACACTTTCCCTCTCTGCCTAGGCAATGTTTTGCCTTTCTTAAAGACATTTGCAAGGTGGTGCCATCAGCGTCATTGTGGCAGCTTTGGCTGTGGTGGGGCTGCTGCCTGGGACTGGCATGGGGCAGCTTCTGTTCCCTCTCAGAAGCCTCTGCACTCCCTTCCCCCCGGTGCTGCCACCTCACAAAATACACCCAGTGCAAAACATTTTATTTCAGGTTTAGGTTATTGTACTTAAGGAAACAAAAACATTTTAAGTTGTGGAAGTCGCACTGAAGGAACATTTTTCCCCACCTTAGATGGACAATATGAATCACCCATGCAGTTACCACTGTTTAAACTGTTTTATAGAATCATAGAATCATTTAGGTTGGAAGAGACCCCTGGGATCATCAAGTCCAACCATCAGCCCTACTCTACAAGTTCTCCCCTACACCATATCCCTCAACACCACATCTAATCTACTCTTAAACACAGTCAGGGAGGGTGACTCCACCACCTCCCTGGGCAGCTGATTCCAATGACTGACCACTCTCTCNTTCTAATACAAGCCAGGATGCCATTGGCGTTTTTGGCCACCTGGGCACACTGCTGGCTCATGTTCAGCCGCCCGTCAACCAGCACCCCCAGGTCCTTTTCTGCCAGGCAGCTCTCCAGCCACACTTCCCCAAGCCTGCAGTGATGCATGGGGTTGTTGTGGCCCAAGTGCAGGACCTGGCACTTGGCCTCATTGAAGGCCATGCCATTAAAATTGGCCCATCTATCTAGTCTGTCCAAGTCCCTCTGTAGAGCATCCCTGCCGTCAAGCAGATCAACACTCCCACCCAACTTGGTGTCATCTGCAAACAGGTTTACACAAAATAATTTTTCAAGTCTGTTTTCCCTAACCCCTTCCCTCACACATCCAAAATAATCAGTGTAAGATTTCAAAATAATCATAATATTCTCACCTCTCTCAAATATGAAATATTGCTGGCATGTGGTCTTCAAACTTGATGTTTTTCTAAGAAAGCTTAGTCCCTTGTATGGGACTTGTATGGGACTTGTATGGAGGCATTCAGACACAATCAGAAAAAAGAAACCCAGAGAGAGTACTACTGTATGTTTTTTTCAAGCTGTTAGGAATAAACTAACATTAGCTAATTTTAGCTTTTGGGGTCAGATTAGTTTGTGCTGTATGCTTTCTTTGTTTGTTTTGCTGCATTGTGCCAGATGGGCAGGGAGCAGATTGAACATACCGGATTTACAACTGCCGTGCATCATCAGGGCAGCTCCAAGCAGTGGAATCTTGTGATTCACTGCTGCCTGAGACAATCCCTGGCTCACATATTTCTCTCCTTCATGCTGTTGCCCAGCATGAGTTCACACACATCCTCAGGTCTCCACTTCATTTAACAAACTCAGCTGAAGTGAATTCAGCTGCATCCAGGACATAAAAATAAAAAATAAAAAAATAAAACAAAACAAAACCTGAAGGCACTTGAAGGATGCTGGGAAAGCACACAAAGAGAAAATATCTTATATTTCCTCTCTAATTTGCCAGTATTTCTCACATGGAGAAATATGCATCCTGCCACATCTGTTCCATCGTCATGGAAAGACCAAAGAACTTTGAAGGCTTTGGTTGCCACTAAAGTAATCAGGACAAATTTTGATGTATCATGAAAAACATCCTCTCCAACCCAGTATTAACATTTGATGCTTGTCCTCAGCCTTACCTTAGCCCCATCGCAGGTACTTTTGTGTTCAGCCATCTGTTTTGACCCTCATATTGACTTCCCAACTCTAATTCAGTCCTATCCCATCACTGTGGACTTCCTAGAGACCACCAGGCAGTGCCTGACCCTGGTCGATGCAGTAGACCTGCATGCTCACCTCACTCAGATGCTGCAGGACTATGACCTGTATGAACAAGAGCACAGCTAGCCTGGCTGGCATCCTTGGCTTCTTTTGCCTCACACAGCTTCTAGCTCTTGCTGCTCTTGCATTTCTTGAAATCAAGCAGCTGCATTCTCTCATTATGGGTGTCTTTGCTACAGAAGTGAGGAACAGGTACTGAGAGACACAGGAGGCTTATGCCCAGTTGGAGTCCCCAGGTGTAGCTGTGCTGGTAAAGTTTCCCATCAGAAGACTCCATAAAATTTATTTTCTGATTCTACTTAAGCCATTGGAAAAAAAATGCTATGATTCTGCAAAAATAGTGCCTATGTGGTAACATTTATAGACATGCTAACATCACTTTAACAGGAGAGCCTCATTAAAATAATTTTCTCCATGTACATAAACCCCATGGTAGCATCATGAAATCTGTGAAAGTGCTTTGCATATGACAGGTTGATGCAGATCTTGCAGATTTTTTTATATAAGAGAAAAAAAGAAAATTTTCGCAGCAAATATACTGATTGAAAAGAATTGATAAAAATATAGAAAGAAAGCAAAAGCAGAAAATTCCCCAAGGAGACACTTGACAAGAATCCAACTACTGCCCAAAGGAAGAAGAGGGAATTAGAGAGGAAAGTGCTTTTATGTGAGATGAGCAAACATGCATGTAATACACATAGTAAAGACTAGAAAACAAAGGATGCTCATAAGCTTAGAGAGTTTACAGAGTGGTTTTGTTTGATGGGTTTTTTTATTTATTTCACATTTTCTGTCTTTCTCATATCTTCTGGTGTTAGGGTCACAAACATTTTTCTAAAAGCAGATAAAATAGTAAGGAGAGAGACACCTGAGGAATACAGCTTTCTCTTCTCTGTACTCAAAAAGAGATGCAAGCTCCCTCCAACTGGAAGCATCAGTCATAGCTCCAGGCAAGCAAAAAGTATCTCCCGCCTCCTATGCATTCTGGCTGTGCACTTTCCAACTATGTTCTTGTTTCCATTATTTTTATTCTGTCACATGTTCTTAGAGCTTGGCAAGTATGTACCACTCTGGACACAGCACAAAAAATGTTAGGGTTACATATTAGTTAGGGTTACACGATTTTAGCACTTAAAAGTCTACTTGCTGGCATGTTCAATAATATGTGCCTATGAACAAGGTGGCAAGCCAGGCTTTGTTTTAGCTTAGGCACCTTTGTCTGGCCAGTGCTACAATAAATGTCCCTCTGCAGGTCAGTGTGGCAGGCATGAGTGCTTACAGGCAGAGATAAATTATCATTGAAAGCATTTAAAACAAACAAAAATATTTTGGCATTGTAACAAATTTTTGTTTGTTTCCGATAAGGGTTGTTTGCCAACTCAGCATATTCCAGAAACAATTTTGCCTTGTTTACCTCCACTGTCAAGGTAGATGCTGTATAGCACACACAGACATGTTCCAGTTTCCTTCCAACTCCGTAAGGCACAGACATACAGCAGTGCCACCATAGCTGCCAGCACCTCCATGCAATTTAGTGGCTTTTTCATTTATTCAGCTCCTTTACTATGCTTTGTGTGTGTGTGTAGCAGCAAAGCTGCAAACCAAGCTTTAGCTCAGGCAGGTGTACACAACCTTCTGTCAGCAAGCTAAGCTGGAAGAAGAAAGAATAACAAATTTCCCCAACCACAGGAAAAAAAAAATAAAAATTAAAAACTTTGCCAGTCTTCCTTTCACATTGGCCTTATTCCAAAGTGACTTGGAGACCAGTGTTTTACTGCAGACTTCAGTTATTCGTGTAACAACTAACAAAGACTACATCTACTTACCTTTTATTTCTGTGTATTTAGAAACATATAAATCTGCACATAAGCCTCAAACCCACTAGTATTGCAAGTATCCACTATAAGCAAAGCTCTTCATCCCAGTCTAAACATTGTTATTAGATATATACTTTACTGAACAGCTGCCAAGTACTCAATTAATATAAATTGTCTCAGTAACACTAAATCCATATACTGAAGGATTGACTCCTGGTATATAAAGGTGAGCACAAACATATATCTACAGGTAATACAGGTTGTTTTAATAGAGCCCAGGCTGTATATGAGAGTTTCACAAACAGAGCAAACACTTCACTAAAATAAAAAGTCCATATGCATTGTTTTCCTAAGGCAGGTGCTTCAATGAAGAAGCTCTACCCCATTCCTCAAAGTCAGTGGTCCATCTTGCTTGCAGTTTAACTTGCTAGGAAGCAGGTGGCAAACACACGCAAACAGATTGCAGATAAACTCCATTTGTAACCTGCTCTGCCTGAGAACAACACCACACAAGACTTCCAACCCCTTATTAAAAAAAACAAACCACACAACTCGGCTTTTTCACCTCTTGGAAGTTCCATATGAGTCCATCTGTATTCACAGATAATATTACCTGAATTCTTGGGCTGCCCTAGTGGCTGAGATTGTAGGGTGTGGGTTGCAGTTTTGTGTATGGTTGGACTTAGTGATCTCAGAGGTCCTTTCCAACTGTGACAGTTCTGTGATTCCCACAGAGTTGTGGGAATCTAGCTCTGGAGTCAGGAACACACAGATCGGGATCAGAACAAACAGAAGAACAGACAGGGCCCTTTTCGGGCATTGGTCATTGAAGAAAGAGGCCTGACCCTTTGATGCCTCAGCTTTTATATTTAGCATGGGGCAGATGGGATGGAATGCCCATTGGTCAGGTTTGGGTCACCTGTCCTGCTGTCTCCTCCCTGTAGGTGGGACCCCTCTATGCTTTTATTATTTCTGATACTCCAATGGGGCAAATAACAAAATTAGATTACCTTGATTGTTTTAACAATAAGTATAAGCAAGAACCTCTCTACATACCATTCCTTAACATGAAGGAGACCTGATTTATACATCCTCATCAGCACATCAGTTTATTTCTTAAAATACATTAATTTTAAAAAGGCTTTTCAATCACTATTATCACTGTAAATACTCTAAAGAAAGCGTAGCTGGAGCTGAAAGAGCATCATCCCTTGTAGTTACTTTTGGGCACCAAATTCCTGCCAGAGCTGTTTCCACTTTTCTTTCTGTTTCTTTATTTGTCAATTCAGTGGCTCTGATCTTGCTCCCATTTCAGTAAACAGTGACTTGCATGCCAGAGAGGAGCACACCTGCTCTTTGATGCGAATGACAACAGATATGTGACATGCGGCAATCTCTCAATTACTTGTAAAATGCCTCCAGTTCTGTCTGCTACCAGTATATAGACCACATTTTCCTTTAAATCGTATCCTTTCTGATGTCTGTTTATACTTGTTTTTTTCTTTTTTTGGCAACATTTTTTTTTCTGGTTATATTGACAGCTTCTACAGAATACATGAAAATATATCAAATAACATATATGCACAGTTAGTGAATAAAGTACCTACAGGACTCAGGGGAAATTTTTGTTGTTGTTGTTGCTATCATTTTTAGATAAAACTATTCTCTATAATGGAGCTACAGCTATGAAAATGTAATGACTATAAAGACACAGAAAGGATAGGTCAAAAATACATTCATTTTCACCACCCATCTATAAACAATACAACACTTATCCTCTCTGTTCCCCATCCTCAAAAATTTTAATATTACTCACTGAAGAATCTCCAAAGACCACCTGAAATACCTATCTTACATTTACATCAGTTCTACCATTATGTTATGACTTTCTGTAAATGAGAAGGGAATCTCTTTGAGGATCTGACATATTGAAGTGATACCTTTCAGGTTTATTGTAGCCAAACACAATTCAATAGTTTTCTCTGACTTATTGGTCCTAGTCCAGCAGAATAAAAAAGGCATCTTATTTAAAGATATTAGCCCCCCCCTATAGAGCACATGATGCACTGTTCAGGGGATTTTTTTCTAGGTAAAAACTGGTGAACAAAGTTAGTTCTTATTTGTCACAGTAACACTGTAATGTCAAAACTAGCAGTTAAAGCATGAGCAAGAGCAGTTCAAGCTGTTTGTGTGGAGTAAGAATGAACTTTAGGATGATGAGGCATTGAGACAAAGAGTTATTCCTGTTATTCATTTATTTACCTCCTTCTTTTTTAGTGAGTAAATCTAGGGACAGGTATATTTAGCAAGACCCCCAACTGGCTCATCCTACAGCAGAAAGAATGAGGCCCTATATACATAAATGTTTCTTCTGGCATGCAGCTGAAGGCATCAGCAGAGCAGATTGAGCCTCACTGATAGATGATAAGGAAGGTCATTCTGACCAGCCTCGTGCATTTTTCAAGCTGCTCATTCTTGCAGGACATTACTCCCTTAGAGGAGCAGCAAAGATGTTGCAACTTCCATTCTCCTCACTGGAAAAAACAAAAGCAGAAAGGTATTTTGTCATGGGCTGTTGCTGGCCCAGCTCTAACCATCTGCTCTCATGAGCTGGAGCTGCGCTTTCCCTTGCCTCCTTTACTGTCCAAAAGGTAAGATGGGGCTGTTGGACAGGATAAGCCCAAGAGGGCTTATTGTTGGACAGGATAAGCCCATTGATAAGCCCAAGTGGTGAATAAGTGGTAGTAAGATGGGAAACAGATCATATTGTATTGAAGAGTAAGACTAAGAATGACTTGAAGGTTTGCTTGACATAACTAGGCCACTCTTGTCCTAAGTATGAGTTAACAAAAATGGTGTGTGTTTGTGTCTTTGACTTGGCTGACCACAAACAGGGGCCTACCCCCTGCAGAACTATGATAAGTAGCAAGACAAGAAGGCACCTCTGCAGGCAGCAATCGTGCTGGCCAGCACAACTTTATCTTATCTCTGAAGAATGGGGAGCTTGAAGAGGGAGGTAGCATATGGTAATAATTTACTGGAAGGTAATGAATATGTTAATTAGCTTTTTACATATGTGCATATATGTTGTTAAACTAACTTTGTTTGGTATGTACATTTGGAGGAATGATCCCCTGTGGGTCCAGCGCTGCAATAAAGGATACCTGCTTAATAGTCATCCCAACTATTGAGTCCTGATTTCATCTTTCACGGCATCAATATCCTCTTCCTTCAGCAAGTCCCATTGTCCTCTCCCTGAACCTTCCTGTCCCTCAGATGGAAGCTGCATAGTACTCTGTCTTGCCACCACCCCTTTCTGCCACTTCTCCTGCATTGACTTTTGTCTATTCAGATTGCACTAGGGCAAGAGATAGCTAAAGTTACTGTCTTCAAACATCATGATTAATTATTTAAACCTGAAGTCCACCCCAAGTCATCTTCTTAAGTCTTGACATGGCAAATCTTGAAAAGTTTGTTTCCACAATATATGGATCAACACAATGACTTTTATTATTTTCTGGTGGTTTTTTTTTTGTTGTTGTTTTTTTTTTTATCTTGCCCATTTCTTGTGTTGGCAGTGTTTTTTCATTTTCAGGAGCCCATACCAAAAATATCCTCCACTGATACTCTGGATTTTCAGTCTGTGACAAATTTTAGAGGTTCCTATGTATTTATATTGGACATCCCCTTTCCCCAGTAATGCTACGTATTCATCTTGTACAAGTGCTCTGCTGAAATCCAACAATATCTGGTTGTTAAACAGACTCACATTAGAGCTGTGCAAGTGTGCTCTGGGAATGGTTAGTCTGAATCCAGCCCCAGAAATGTCTGCAAATTAAGGTCAGGAAGAGATGTACAATTATTTCATGGCTGACAGTGACACTTCTTGTTTTCAGGCTTCCAGGTTCCTAAGTTTTCCCTCAGTTCAGCATGCCACATGACCCACTGGGGAGGTGGCATATCTCTGAGATTCTAACTGTACAGCCAAACAGGGAAGCTGAATCATAGCAGAGTTTAAAGATGAAAGGAAATCTTGGGTTTATGTGGCTTATCATGGTTTGGGCTGGGTTGGCCAATGACAAGGCAAGAGATGCTGTTCCCCACCTCTCATTCCAACGAGAAGAAGGAAAGAGAGAGAGGTATGAGTTTAGGAAAAACTAAACTACTTTAATAAAATATTTATAATAAAATAAGAAGGAAATAATGAAACAGACTATATATTAAAAAAAACATATCACATTCCCTGGAAGATGTCACAAGAAGGCACTGGGGAAGTCCCAGACTAGGCTCAGTGACAGATGGGAACCTGATTCTGGATCACACTGATCATGATCAAAAGCAGATGAGCAGAGTCCTCCTCAGCCATCAGTCACTGCAGAAAGAGAGCCATTGAAGAATAAGCCCAAACCCTTTGATCCCTCAACTTTTATACAGAACATGACCTAGATGGGACAGAATACCCTACTGATCACTTTGGGTCATCTGACCTTTCTGCTCCTCCCCACAGCTGCGACCTCTCCTTGGGGTAAAGCACCAGTTCAGCTGATGCTGGTTTCCACAGCAACAAGTATAAGCGAGAGCCACTGACCAAACAGAAAGTTGGCTCTGCTCCGCCCCAAACCAGGACAGGCCCTAGCAAAACCTCTCAGGTACACTGCAAAAATATATAAAAGACAACCTAAGAAATAATTGCCCCAGTATGGAGAGTTTCAGGCTGTATTGCTCTAACTCTTTAAGATACCAGTTATCTAAATCTGCTGTGACAAACAGCCTTCTAACCACACTTAGAAGGGGCAGCCAGAACATGCAATAACCAGGGACAGCTGATTGTAACAATTATTTCTGAACTGCTGGGCATGTATGTATTGCAGTACAACTTTCAAATCTCCACAAAGAAATAATACATCAGGTTGAAATTAAAAATGTTTAGCATGTGTTGCACATTGGTCCCCCTCAGTTTCAGACAGGTACACCAGTAAAATAAAGACAGTGTCTTTTATGTATTTTATTTATTCTTGAAGCAGGAAAGAGTTGTCATAACAATCTCTCATAGTCTGACTTATCTTACCTAACGACTATATAGATTTGGGTAGGCTCCTATCTAGGCTTTTTACAGCCACAGCTGAGAAAGCTCTTCGTTTGTATTTCAGCTACTCTGCAGACAGAGTTTCTGATATATGTTAAACATACCTGAATTTATTAAAAGACCAGCCAGTATAATACTCATGAAAATTTGCAGGATTTATAAGCAAATGTTTGATATCAAACATCCAAGATGCCAAAATTTCAGAGTAAAAGATTAAAAAACAGTCCTATACCAATGCTGAGTTAGACAACTGATCTTGGATACACATCTCAAAACCTAAAAAAAATTGTAATGTAATTATTTGAAAAATATTAACATAAAAAGTAATCGATGTCAATGTCGTGGTTTAGCCTCAGACGGCAACAAAGAACCACGTGGCAGCCACTCGCTTTTGAGCCTTCCAGTCAGGAAGGCAAAATCAGAAGAAAAAAGGCAAAACTCGTGGCTTGGGACAAAGGCAGTTTAACAGAACAACAAAACAGTAACAGATAACACGGATAGATAAGTACAAAAACACGATTACAATGCCGACTGCTCACCGCCTGCACCCGTGACCGACCCCGGCGCGCCGCACCCCTCGACTTCCTGTCCCCCTTCCCTTCCCGGCCAGCTCCTGTCCCCCTCCCCTTCCTGGCCACCTCCCCACTACCCCCTGGGCATGGTTTATATGGGATAGAATATCTGTGCCCTGCTAGGAGAATTAACCCTGTCCCTCCTGGAACCAGGACAGTCAACCAAAGTCAGTATGCAAATATGACTGTAAGTCAATCATCTTACCTCTACATAAATAGTAAACAACCCAAGAGGTTTTTAGAGCTCTCCTGAATGGCAGTGGTCTGCACGCCAGGATCTCCCCTTGAGTCAGAGTGCTGCTCAAGATTACTACTTGAATTGCCACAAACAATCTTCAGTAAGCGGTTTATAGCATGCTACACTGAAATTCTTAGATAACTGATATAAAGGATTGATTGTACACATACAATCCTTTAGACATAAACTGTTGACCAAGTTGGGGACTAGGACTGGATGCAGCCACACCTAAGCTCCTCTCTGAGAAGGGTTTTAGAAAGAGAGTCCTTTCCAAACTTTGTGATACACGAGGGAGTCTCCCTGACAGTTCTGCCTGACCCTGCCCTCTATGCAGGAAATAACCTAGTGTACCTTGCCATCAAATCTTGTTAAACTGTCGCATCTACTGTCAACTTTGTTAAATTGTTGCTTTATGATGTTTTTCTCTTACAAGTAAAGTGCATCACTCCATGATGCTGCACTGATTAGCTCTCCTCTCTAGAAAACAATGACTTCCAACTTTTACTTTTCTCAAAATCCCTTCTAGGCATCTACAGAAAAAAAAAAAGGTACCATACTTTTCAAACTCCTTACTTAGCGCTTTTTAAAGTATTGTCATAAGGGAACACTTCTCCATTTCTAATATGATTTTAAATGGGTGACCAGCAATGAAAGAATACACACACGCACATATTCACATCTTTCAAAATGACAAATCTTTGTTAAAACCACTGCTATTAGCAATCATTGATCAACAGAGTATTTCTTCCATGGAAGGGCACAGTGGGCTTGACAAAGTGCCCTTGGGCTGGCACATTTTTTCATGCTTCATATTAAACTGCAATGAGACATAATGATAACATGTAAAGTAATACCTGTGTGGTACCTTCCTTAGGTCAAAGGGATGTCCTTGAAAATTTGATTTATCTATTTGAAGAAATCTCAGTAGCTCACAAATCTGTCCTGTTGAGATAAGACATTGTCACTGAATGGAGTCTAACCTATACATTATATAGTCTATGAAACATGAATTGAACACAAGTATAGACCTAATTCTGCCCTTTTGTGCAATTCCCGGGCTAAATGTAGTTTAACTTTCCAGCTTGTAAAGGACAGTAATAACTAATATATCAACATATTACTCAGAGGACTGAATAGACAGATATTCCTGGACTTTATAAATATTGCAGGTTTTGAGAGGCACATAAGTTTATAGCAAAAAGCTACAAAGATTTGATTTATTAGTTGTGCATGCATCAGAATTTTAAGATTGCTGAAAGCCTTATTTTCAAGAACTCTGCAGCTTCCCTCAGTAGTGCAACAGTCCTGTAAAAATTTCCCAGTACACATCAGTTCCTATGGTGACCTAAACCAGGTAGATTCAACTTAAATAATTTGCAGAGCTGGTTTTTTATCTTCCACAGAGAGTGTGAGCATTTAATGAAGCTGCTTCTATAGCTGAGGCTTCACAACTTTTCTGTGGATTTTCTAGAGTCTAATAAGGGCTGAGGTCACATGCTGCCTTTTGCTCACAAAGGTCTCCTGCTTCTAACTGTCACTGACTTTCCTGAGACTTAAAGAAATTCAGTATTTTAGGGTCTGTACCCTGCTGTTGGGTTTGTTTGCACTTGACCTTAAGGTCTGAAGTTGGCGCTCTGTCCCAGTAATATAGTGGGAACTGCGTGCTCTTGTGGCTGTGCAGAGCACGGTCACATATTTTGCTCTCTTGCATTAAAAAAACCACTCTTATTGGTGTTGTAAAGAATATTCCTTCCCAAACGTCCTCCTTTTGGGCACCCCCAGAAGCATGCAGTCTTCCCCATTTCAAAACATTCCTGCAGAGCAATCAGCCTTTCTTCCTGATACCAGTCCTTTAAAAATAAATCAATACATCATACTTCTTGAAATAGGAACTCTTGGTTCTTTCTAGTTGAGCAAGAAAGCTGTTACATGATTTCAAATACTTAATAGCAATACTTTTGGGCTCTCATTACACTTATTTAAGATGAGCAAACATAGTTTTGCAATAACTTGTCATAACATCTCAGTCTAATGAGAAGAGAGCAATACCAACCGAATATACAGGAGATAGACCTATGGCCCAGTTCACCTGAATGTGGCATGGAATAGAATTCTTTACCAGTGGTTTCAAGGAAGACAAAAACATTTCAAAGAAAATATGCATCTTATTTACTGCAATAGTACTTTCTTTGGAATGTTGTAAACTTTGGAATATAATAAAAATGTATTTTATTTGAATGGAAAGCCCTCCTGCAGTAGAAGCAGCAAAGCAGGGTATGTGAATCAACACTGTATTTAAATATCATTACAACTGTAATTAAACAAAGGCATATGTGGGAAGAGGAAACATCTGCACTATAGAGAGCATTTTGCACTCTTGAGTACCTTCATTGGAAATTTACTTTTTCTTTACAGGAAGTAATGAGAGCTGTAAAAGCATAATTTACCACTAGAGTAAAAAAAAAAATAAATTGTAACACATTTATTCTATAGCATATTTATTATGAATGTTTCTGCTCAGCAGGATAGTTAAAAATTAACATACTGTAAGTCACTGAGTGGAAATTTAGAAGGCAAGAGGTGAATCTGTCATTTGCCACTGGATCTAAATTTTAGTAGAGACCAGGTATGCTACTGTGACATCTTCTATCTAGCAAAACCAGAAAAAAATTGTGGAATTGCCAAATAACTCCAACTCCTTCTCTTGAAGGCCATAAAACCTGAGTTTTTCAGTGCAAACATTGCACTTTTGGCTGATAGTAATAAACAAAACTATCCTAGGAACCAAGCCATCCAAAGGACTCACTGACATAGTCTTTGCTGTCTAGACGGAAGAGGACTGAAGATGTTGAGCATGATCCTAGAGCCCACAGGGTCAGTGATGCCTGGATTTCATTTGTAAGCCCTGTGGAGATGAGATGAAAGGAAATACAAAAACAGAGGTCTGCAACTTGGGCTGTTAATGATGTGGACAGTAGAGTGGATGGGGGGTAAAAACAATAAATTTATTCGCCACCTCTGTATGAGAGTGGTTACTGACTCATGTTGTCTCAGAAATCAGCTTCTTTTGGGAGGGATTTTGTGTATATTTTTCAGTCAGAAAAACTGTTAATCCAACTGCTGGTTTCATCCTAGTGTGCCAACTTCTCAATTCTCTACTTCTCTACAACCTGGGCATTCAGAGAAAGATTTCCAGTCTCTTACATCTATGTCTAAGCTCACAACTTCTTTTGTCTCTTCACTGTAGGTTGTTTCTGTACAGAAAAAGAACATCTAATTTTCTTTTCTGTTGCTGCTGTTTCACCATCTGGAAAATGGATAACAATACCCTCAGTAATACTGCTTCTGCTGAAGAATATGCAATATGAATATTGGATATTTTCAAGAAGCCTGAATTTACTAGAGTCACTAGAGTTCCTAAAGTTTTCTTCTATGCTTTCAATGATGCTCCTGCAAAGGTGATACTTTCCCATAGGTTAGGTGGAGAAGGTATTGAGAACATACTTGAGGATAAAGACTTGGGAGTACTGGTGGATGAGGAGCTCAACATAAGCTGGCAGTGTATGCTTGCAGCCCAGAAATCCAACAGCATCCTAGGCTGCATCAAAGGAAGTGTGACCAGCAGGGCAAGGGAAGTGATTCTGCTCCTCTACTCCACTCTAGTAAGACCTTACCTGGACTCCTGTGTCCATCTCTGGGGCCCCAACATAAGAAGGACATGGATCTATTAGAACAGGCCCAGAGGAAGTTCACAAAGAAAACCAGAGCACTGGAGCACCTCTCCTACGAGGACAGGCTAAGAAAGGTGAGGTTGTTCAGCCTGGAGAAGATAAGGCTCTGGGAGACCTTATAGCAGCCTTCCAGTAATGGAAGGCTGCTATAAGGTCCCTCCCCATCCCTCCTGTAGGCTCCTTTTACTGGGGGGGGGCTACAGTTTTGTAGGCCCTTTTGTACATCCCTCCTGTAGGCCCCTTTACTGGGGGGGGGCTATCATTACACTACAGCCTAGTGTAATGATAGGACAAGATATAAGAGCTTTAAACTGAAAGGGGAAATTTGGATTAGATTTTAGGAAGAAATTCTTTACTGCGAGGTTGTTGAGACACTGGAACAGGTTGCCTAGAGGAGTTGTGGAGGCCCCATCCCTAGAAGTGTTCAAGATCAGGCTGGATGGGGCTTTGAGTAACCTGCTCTAGTGGGAGGTATCCCCAACCATGGCAGGGGGGTTGGAACTAAATGATTTTAAGGTCCCTTCCAACATGAAGCATTCTATGATTCTATGTTTCTATGTTAATGTTCAGTGCTTCAGATAGAAGACTCAGGACTATAAAGAGGGACGATGGTTCTGCATCCCACATGCACCAAGGCACCAGCAGCTGGTACAAACAGGTGCAGCTGGAGATAGCTGCCAATTTCCAGAGCCACTCCCAGCCTCCGCACTAGCAAGAACTGCTGGACAGAAGTTCCATGCTCTGCTAGTGAGGCAGCATTTTAAGCCAAGGGCTGGCTGAATGGCCTGGAGTGCTCCCTGCAAACATTCCTTGGTGTGCTAGGGGAAGTCCCTGCTAACTAATGGCATCCAGACTGTAGCTTCTTGATGCCTGCTGAGGCCAACACAGATGAATTCTGTCCCAGAATTACATTAAACATCATAATCAATAGTATACTAGCTGTGATACTCATGTCTACGGTAAATAAATAAATAAATAGGTTTTTTACCACCCGATGCTGTTCATTCCAGTAGAAATGCAAGCTTACAACAGTTAGATGTTTGCTTATAGCAGAGCGTCAAAGGAAATGGTGTAGTATTTTTGTGAAAAAGATTTTGATTTCTCATGAGAAAGAACAAAGATATCTTAAATCACTTTCTGACCTTTCAGGAGTAATGCTGGAGAAAGTATCAATCATTTGAAAGCTAGATTACTGAGAGCATTTAGTTTCTCCTAATTTCTTCTGAACTCTGAGAAGGAAAAATACTTTAAATTACCTTCTACCTTTCTGTAGTTCCAAGCATGTCTTTTGTGCTTTTTTTCCATCTCTGTTTTTATTCATGAGTTGTCACTAAAGGAAGAAAGCAAGTAGAAAACAAAGCAAAACAAAACAACAGATAGCTCAGAGAGCTTGACAGTAGGTTTTGCCCTAAGGCAGCCAGTTCAAACCCATCATAAATCAGCAGTAGCTCAAGTATCTGGTATCTAATGGTTTTGTTTAGTGTGTTAGTTTCATACAGCAGATCTAGGTTGTCCCAGCAAGGAACTCTATGCCAAGAATATGGAATATGCTCTTGCTGGGTAGATGATCGTTCAGGTCAGTAATGAGGAATGTGTTATGGGGTGCAGGTTAAAAAACTTGCTATTCCTCAGCAAATACAGAAGAACCCATTGCCTAATATTAGTACCGAAAAGCCTCAGTCAGAGTTAGACTCACCCTAAAAGAGAACAAATATGTAGAAAGTGAGGTCAGAATGAAAATATAAAAAACCCACAAAACACACAAGTTAGACTCCTAGAGGTTTTTTTTGGTCACAATGAAGTACTATTGCTCTAAATGCCAGTTGAAATATGCTATGAATGGGAAAGAATCAAACTGTTAATGGGAACTGGATAAAAGGCTTTAAATTAATGCTTCTAATTATTCTTACAAAACAATACAAGACAGAACAGACTAAGAAACATAAGGAATTAAAACCAAGATATCCCAATCCTTTCCTTCTTTACTGAAGTTACCTACTCCATTATATAAGGGAAAAAAGCCAAACAAACCAACATGGTTTTTTACTGAAACAGCCTCTATACTTCAACATAATCTTATTGAAAATCAGGTTTATCCTACTTTAAAAAATCCCTCATAGGAATCATTAAAGTTATTGCTATTGGCATAGACATTTCTACAGCAATAGAGTCTGGTTTCCCTTCCCACAGAGGGGTTGGACAGGAACAGTGCTTCCCTCTACACAGGTACACACAGCTCTTGTACAGCACATGTCAGGATAAGGCAAAGCCATGACTGTCCTGTGCTCCATCTGTCTGGGAGATTTTCTAGCTCTGGTGGAAAATGCCTCTAATGCTTGTACTGGATTGCTGTAGGTCAGCAGAGCTTCCTAGGCTTTTAAATGAGATACTCTATCTCAAACAAAATTAGATGCTTGACAGAAGTATTATTACATGAACTTTTTTGGCCAGGGTTACCTGGAGTGCAGACTAAACTGTCCTAAAGGTGCTTTCTGGTCTTGAAACGTATGACAATATACAGAGAACAATTAAAATAGTAAGTTGATTACCAGGGCAACATTTTTTGGTGGTGGTGTTACAAAGAGGGCATTTTTATTATAGTTTTTGATTTAAATAATCTGGCTATTCACAGTCATTAAAGAAAAACTGTGTGCCCTCATTGAATCAATAGTTTTAAATGGCTTTTGCTGTCAAATTCTGTTAAGGTCTACTTATAAAAGTGTATCTGGTTATGAATTAACAGATGAACCTGGAGAGACCTGCAACCATTTCTAATGTTTCAGAGAGTGTTAGTAATCAAACATACAAATTATAAATCAATTAAATAACACTGTCACCATCATGAGTAGTCCTGTGGCATTAGAGACATGTGAATGCCTCCACAGCTCTAAGGTTAAGCATTGAAATAGCAATCCTTTCTTTTGGCTGTGACAATTTATGTGTCTCATTTTAGGAACTCGGCATGAATCACACTGTGGCATTTCCCATACTTCTCTCAAGGAGGGAATTTTTTAGCATATAGGTCCTTTGTGTAATGAAGGGCTAATCTTTCATTCTTTGATGCACAGTGTCACTCACAGAAATACTGCCACTCTGCTAGAATAGTGTAACTGATCCCCTTGTCTCTTTTCCCCGTACTCCTGTTATTAAAAATACAGTAGAAATTCAAACCTTATCAAATGCCAGCAAACTCACCGAGATGCGTGTTTGCTTACTTTTTTTTAAAGTATAGTTGGCATTTAATATGAGCCTAGGCAACACTGAAAAAAATAATTCCTGGTGAAAAAGCAATTAGACATCAAGTTCATTTCTTAGTTCCTCTTCCCATCCGTTTCAAAGCAACCACTTGGTGACACAGTCTTTAATCATGTCAACTAGCCTTAACATTGTTTAACTTGTCTCCATATACCTGTTTTGTGAAACCATGCTCTAAACCACACTCATCTGTGAAGGGTTCCTGTGGAAAGGCTGATGGTGGCCACCTTCTAACAGAATAAGACAAGTAAGTTGGAACCAAGAAGGGAAACACACATTTGCTACCGCCATGTTCAGGAACCTTATTACATGTGATGAATAGTAGCTCTAGATAAATAAGTTTGGACTTCTTTTTCAAGAATAATTGGCTTTGTTTTTTGTCTACCAGCTATAAGCCCTACTTTTAATTTACTCTTTTCCTTATTCACTTTTTGATGTAACAGTACAATGAGGGTTTATATTCCTTTCCCCTCACAACCTGCAGCCCTTTTATCGTACTCCTAATTATCTAGCCTAATTGCTCTGAACTAGTATAATCCTGTACATTTTTAAATTATTTTCTTTAATCACAATTCTTTACTAAAGAAAATGTCACCAAAATACATCTTATAAAAAAAAAAAACCACCATTGAAATACATCTTCCAACACTGTGAAGACGCAAGCACACTTTACCTTCACTTTCAGCTTGTCCACATAATTGCGAGCATCATAAACAAAAAAGGGCTAAACTAGTGTAATTACAAAAAGGAGAGAGAAGGGTTTATGTAGAATATTCTCCAAATCTCACTGTCAATATTTTTACATTTTGAAGTGCGAATACCATCCTCTGTGGAGGAGCAATGCCTTCCTTGTGCTGAAGCGTATCTTTGAGTATGTATTAGAATTGATGGATGTTAATTGGTTATGAAGAAAATACTTGAAAATTCCAAAATATGTCCTACAGATGAAAATTAACAACTAGTTGTTTTATGTATTTTCTATGAATATAAGGTATGGTTTGGGCTTTTAATCTGGGAAATATTTTCATCATTATGCAAGCAAATTTCAGCAGTGAGAAATTCACAAATGGAGATAAGAGAGATGCAATTTAAAGAAACTTGCCAATAAGATACAGGTTACTATGAAAAAAAAAGAATTTTTAGGAAGTAATCTTTAAATTGAGACTATCACATTCAATACAGTTCTACAAAGAGATACCTTGTTCAAAATTTCCATAGCCATTAGACTTTTGTTCTGGAAATTTTATAATACAAAGGTGTTTAGATCTACCTTTCAAAATATAAACACTTCTAACCAAAACAGTTATTTGGGAACTGCTTCAGGTATTGTCTTTTTAAATAATCCATCATATCGTCTGAGATTATGCTAATACAAAACCCCAAAAGGAAACAATCATTTATTTATTTGATGATATGAGAAAAAGAAACTCTGAAGACCCGTGCATCTTTGTGTACATGTATTGGGTCATTTATTGCCTTGCAAGGCTTAGCTTCAACTTTTCCATTAACCACCAGCACAACAGGTAAAATATTTCCTATTGTCTAAGATATTTTTTCTGTCAGTATCATAGCTGCTATATGAAAGATGAATGTTACCCCTCATTGATACTCTGGAATTTAATTAATTTCTCAGCAGCATACTAATTAGGCAACAAAAGTAATCTAGAACTCTGATACTCATAAATGACATCAGAAACCGATTCCACCTTTCCTACCTCAGCAAAACAAAGTCATGTATGAGGATATTGCCTGATTAGTATAAGTAACATTTGTTGTCTACCAGGACCGTGAAAGGCAGGTCAGCAAACAACCATCATTTGCAAAGTTGGATCACAAGTCACATTGATTTTTGTCTTCTATAATGATCAGATCACATTCTATGCATTGGTGAATATGCAAATTGTTGCTAAATGAGGATATCCACAGACATGTTGAGAAGGAAGCACTGCCATCCTTGGGAAAGAACAGAAAATAAAAAGAGAGAAATCTTCCATGAAAGACAAATTCAACCCAATCCAAGTATCTCTGCTGAGCAGACAGACTAAAAGCATTCACTGTCCATCATCAGGGGGATTTCTTTCAAACAAATTGCTCCAACTTTATTTTCAGAATAGAGGCATTTAAAAAAACAGGCTGAAAGAAGATAAAAGTTTTTATTGACATGCCCATGCACTTTCTGGCAAAGTCTACTATGTCAGGGACAGAGCTGCTGCAAAGAAGGCACTGAAAATCTGAATCTGACGCAGAAAGGGACTTGAACCTGCTTCAGGTAGGGAGCAACAGTGAAGGTGTCCTGGGTTAATGTGGTCACATCAAGCCAACAAAAGTTCTATGTCTAAAGTTCTTAAATATATGGAATACACTGTAGTCACAATTTCCCAAGTCTATGAGGCTCTACAAAAGACAACTGCTGTTTTATTATTTACATAGCTAGAATAATAGAGAGTCCATTGGGATAAAATGACACAGCTCCTCTCGTTGCTCAAGGCAGTCAACGCTTCAGGAGAAAAAAAATAAAATATCCATCTTTCAATGGAAAAAAAAGCCCGTTTGTTATCTTTCTTCATGAGCAGTTTCCTCTAATTTGCCTATTAGTACTTAATATGAGTGTCTTAAAGGTTTTCTTTACTGAAGAATCTCATAGCACAATACAAATGTGACTTTGTGTCTGTGGTTGCCATGAGTCTTTTAAGTTACTTGCATGGTGGACTGACTACAAAGGTAACAGAGAAAGATTTTAAGAGTTATTTTCATTGCTTTTAGTAGGATGTAAATATACATGAGAAGCTTAGACGATTGCTTCTTGAGCACTAATGGAAATAAGAAATATTACCCCCAAGTTAGAGGTTCCTCTTGTTAAAAGACTCTTACACTCTCCTAGTGAGTCCTGCTAAAACAGTAAACAACACAGAGAGAAGTGGCTGAGGACGTACCTATTGTTGAGCTGTTATCATTGAACTGCAGAATAGCTTAGTTTGGAAGGGACCATTGATGAAGCTTGCAGGATCTGGAAAGCAAAGCCAGTCAAACAGAAAAGCATGATCATCACAGCTGTAAAACGAAACATGAATAATTAGGAAATCATTCTTGTGTAGAATGATTTCCTAATTGCTCCTGATGGCTTTGTCAGATTCCCTGGAGTGCTGGAAGCCTCAAGAATGCAAAAAAAGCTAAAAAAAAAAAAAGTTAGGAGGCCTCTTTCTGTTGGTGTATGTATACACAGATCATAGCCACCTATTATCAGCTAATAAGAAACTAGTTTAGTGCAATGCTTGCCTCTAAAAAAAGCCTAAAAGGGTACCCGAATATTATATACAAAGACTAATTGTGATGCCTGTAAACTAGCAGAATAATCAACACTAGCAGAATTAGTACAACTAGAACTAGTGACATAAGTGCTTTTAACTTATTAATAATGTCTCAGAACCTTGTTTGGCTAAGTGATGTACTTTCACAAAACAACAGAGAAGGCAGTCCCTGTGCCCAAAAGCTTGCAGTCTAAGCAAAAATGGAGGTTGGCACAAGGGCAAACCTGTATGGAAGAATTAGAGTCCTCTATTCTCTTAGGATTCTTTAAGATTAGAATCATAGAATTGTCTAGGTTGGAATGGACCTTTAAGATCATCTTCCAACCACCAACCTAACTCTGACAAAAAAATTCATCGCTAAACCATGTCACTAAGCATGATGTCAACCCCTCTTTTGAATACCTCCAGGGATAATGCCTCAACCACTTCCCTTCTCAAGCACTTCAACCTCCTTTCAGGTAGTTGTACAGAGAAGGTCTCCCTTCAGCCTCCTTTTCTCTAGACTGAAGAATGACACCTTCAGCCTCTCTTCATAAGACTTATTCTCCAGACCCCTCACCAGCTTTGTTGCCCTTCTCTGGACCTGCTCCAGCACATCAATTTCTTCTTTGTGGTAGGAGGCCCAAAACTGGACACAGCACTCAAGGTGTGGCCTCACCAGTGCCAAATAGAGGGAGACAATCACCTCCCTGTTCGCCATGCTGTTCCTGATTGAGGCCAGGGTGCTGTTGGGCTTTTTGGCCGCCTGGGCACGCTGTTGGCTCACGTTCAATTGGCTGTTAACCAACACTCCGAGGTCCATTTCTGCCAGGCAGCTCTCCAGCCACTCTCTCAAGCATGCATTGCTGCAATAATAGCAAGAGATAATGGATAAAATTAGTCAAAGTAATTTATTTGGCATTTCAAAAGCCTTTTTTCAAGTTCTCTAGAGAGCAATAAACTCAGCAGTCTTTCAAGAAGAGGTAAAATAGCAGAAATAATGATTTACCTTAATTACTGAATAAAAAACATAATGTGAGGTTGCTACAAGACTTCCATACTCAGAAAGAAACGAATAGACCTATTTTTTCTGACCAGGGGAGAGGCAATAATGTAGCACAATTTGCCAGTAATTTAATAAGCTTACATGAAAGGAGACACATTCAAGCAATTCAAAGTAATCCAACAAAGCTGGGTGAACTGGACGGATATTGGCTCATAGAATTATAGAATCGTTTAGGTTGGAAGAGACCCTTAGGATCATTGAGTCAAACCATCAGCCCTACTCTACAAAGTTCTCCCCTACACCATATCCCTCAACACCACATCCAGTTGACTCTTAAACACAGTCAGGGATGGTGACTCCACCACCTCCCTGGGCAGCCAATTCCAATGACTGACCACTCTTTCTGTGAAGAATTTTTTCCTAATGTCAAGCCTAAACCTACCCTGCTGCAGCTTGCAGCCATTCCCTCTTGTTCTATTGCTAATTACCTGTGAGAAGAGACCAGCACCAACCTCTCTACAATGCCCTTTCAAGTAGATGTAGAGAGCGATGAGGTCTCCCCTCAGCCTCCTCTTCCGCAAACCAATCAGGCCCAGCTCCCTCAATCGTTCCTCGTAAGATTTATGCTCCAGGCCCTTCACCAGCTCCATTGCCCTCCTCTGCACTCGCACCAGCACCTCGATATCTCTCTTGTGTTGAGGTGCCCAGAACTGGACACAATACTCAAGGTGTACTCACAGGGAGGTACTGATTTGGAATAGAGTCTAAGCTATTAAGACACATTCCTGATCCCTCTTCTATAAATGTCACGTTAAAAGAACCATGTTTTGGATGAAGGAAGGCTAGAGGAATTTTTTCTTTTCTTCTTAAAGCTGAATATTGAGACTAAAAAGAAAAATCCACAGAAAAAAAAAATCATAACAGAGTTAGAATTATCACCTAAACTGAAATGTCTTATAGACCTAACTACATCTCAGACTTTTTCTTTCAAAACATGTATGACTTAAGGGTACTGAACTGGTACTTTTACAAAAAGAAAATCCCATATAAAAAAATCAGGTCTTGATCTAGGAGACAGAAAGGGTTAATTTTCAGCACTGAGACATCCTTTCTCTTGGTACTGAAAAGCACCTTTTTATCCTTCCAGGGGTGGTTATATCTGAATTGCCTTTGGGGAGGACAAACCACTATGATCGAAAGGTGCTCCAAGTGGGTTATCCAGGTGTTTTTTTTGTCCAGCTTACCTGTCCATTTAACTGAGGTATCACGCTACACACTATACCTTGATGGTCAATAGTTTAAAACATAATTGCAGCTATTGCCTGCCTTTAAATATATCAATAACCTTTCCACTAAAGACTCTTAATGAATAATTTGTCACATCTTCAATATCCTTGGATCTATGCATTTATTACTAATCATATGCTCTCAAGGTTAGTGAAACAGCAATCCAAAAAAAAGTGTCTTTTCTGCAGCCAGGGATTGGTAATTTATCTGCACAGACCATTCAAGACTGTAGCTTGAGCACATAATTGATGGCTGCATTAGGGGGAGAAGAAAAATTATCACAGTCATGTTTACACTGAATTGCTACCACAGTTTCTTAAATAAAATATATTGCACCAGTTAGTTTAAACTAAGTTAGCAAAACTGAGATTGATAGACAGTATCAAAACACATAATACATACAGGGCTATTAAGCCACAGCCTTTTAATATTTCTGAACAATCAAATTCCAGTACTTTGCAAGGTTTAGATCTTTGTACTTTTCCATCAGAGTAGCCAGCCTTTGGTAGGTGGAGGTATTTCCAACATTAGATACTCGGAAAAATGTTTTGCCATTCCTCTGCTGCCATCTGCCCTCAAAAATGTATATATGCAGCCAGCTTTGACCTACCTTAAGAAAGTCTGAATGGCATTAAGCCAAAGACTAAAACCAACAAACAAAAGGTGCTAACAACAGTAGGCTGTGTTCATTCCCATTTTTCTTAAAGAAATTAAAAAAAAAAAAAAAGGTACAATAATATTGAACTAGAAAATACAAGGATGAGCTGTTACAAGGAGACTCCCTAAATTAATTGAATTGCAGGAATTTAACTCGTATAATGGTATCTTTTTAAAAGCAGATGCATCATGTTTGATTCAGTGGGTATGCAGAGAAGTTTTGATGAGTGTTGGCAGTAACAAACAGGAGGTAAAAGGTATGTTAATTTTCTCCATGAATTCATTGCCTTCTTCAATTTATAGCCTGTTTGGGTTGTGCCAAGGCTCCATGAGAATAATTCATAAGAAATCCAGTCTCTTTTTTTTTAAGCCAAAAGAAACATGTTGAGTGGGATCCTCTCTTGCAAGGTATTGCTCTCTCTGTTCTCTACAAAGTACAAATACTCTAGAAACTTGACACCTTCCCCCAACATGGAAGCATGTTCCACTCAAGCATGGAGCATCTTGACTTCTGTATAACACTGCCTCCCTACATGGCAGATGGTGGTGGGAAAGGAAAGTCCACAGCTTGATACAGTCATCCTGACCAGGACTTTACTATGCACCGCTCCTTCTCATCTACCTTTCTCTTCCCCTCCCCCCTTCCCTGCCCAAAAGAGGGGGACGTGGAGATGAAGAGGAGATTTTTTTTTTTTTTCCCATTTTTGCTTTCAGATTTTTTCGAAGTACCAATAGACTTTTTCAGGGAGGTGTGACATTTAGCTATTAATTTGTCCAAACAGCAGCCAACCGGAGGCAAATAAAATGTTACAGTCTTGAGATAAAACTAAACTCTGAGATGTGCACCCCTCTACTCCTTTCTCAGATAATCACAAATTGGTGAGATCAGGATTTGCCACTCATCCCATATAAAAGACTCTTTCCTTCCACTGGAAAGACAGCACCAAGACCTTAGAAACAGACTTCACTTATTCATGTCATGCCAGGTTGCACTTTGTGATTGCATCAGTTCATGTTCAGTTATCAGTTTTAATCCTCTCCTTATCACAAGATCTTTTGGAACCATGTTCTAAACCAACATCAATGGTAGAAATAAAATCAATAAAAATTCCAAAGCATGTAAACCCCAGTATATGGTAAATCTGAACAGATAAATTTGTTTAGGACAAGAAAGAATTCCGGTGCTCTGAAAGGCTGTGGCACTGATACAAAGCACAAGGTGCCACATCTGTCTTTAACATCACAAAAAAAGCAGGCCAAATGTATTCTTTGGTATAGTTTTTCTCTTTTCTTGTATTCGGTCACACTGAAATTGAAGAGGAATAATTAACAACGTGTGTTTAATGCCACATTCTTAAAGCACACAAATCCCTGAAATGGAAAGGAAATGTTAAGATAAGTCCGTACTAAAGCCAAAGAACAAACAGTTTCTATTGTCTAAGTTTAACATTCCTCCTTGGTTTATAATTCAATGCTGATTTAAGTATTATGGCCCTCACTGCTGCCATTTCTTAAACGGGGAAGTGTGTTCATTGCAGATTACAAGCCTTCAAGAAAGCCTTGAATGCACCTGAGACATAGGTGCTTTACAGGCCTTCCAGGACGCGTGGGACTGAACAGGTCAATATGAGACTTCATCTCCCTGCGCAGGACACTTGCAGACAGCGCAGGCTGTATGCCAAGTATTTGGAGAGGAGACAAGTAATCTATAGATGACCTCATTGCTTTATTTCTTTAGTGGTTATTTCCTTTTTCCTCCACATTCCACAGAACAAGAAACACAAAATAGTGTTATCTTGAATTAACTGAGTCATCAAAGAGAAAATATACCTTTTTTTTTTTTTTCAGGTTGTATCTCTCCTGCATGAGTCATCATGTTGCCAAAGAAATAAGAAAGAGGATTAGATATAATTCAGTTCAAAGCTTCTTTGATAAAAATCCAACAAAGAAATCTAACTTATTTCAGATACTCTGTCACTCCTTATCCACTTATTGCTGCCAAGAGCTACATTGCCAAAAGACTGATGGAAGATTAAATAAATAAATTTTAAAAAGCACTCTGATTCAGAAAATACATGCCAGTGTGTTTGCACCACCTGTCATTCAGATTCAGAGATGCCCAGCTGAAGATGGGCTGCTGTTGATCCATCTGCAAAACTATCCCCAGACCAATTGTCTGGCTTATGGCAAATTTGGAAGGCTGCTCAGTAGAAAATATCTGAAAACAGAATGACTTTTTCCTCATCCCATCCAGAGTTTTCCTTTTTCTCCATTACAGAGATCCTTCATACATGTATTAATTCATAACCCACTCCTATAATATACATACTTGTGTCTTCCTTATCCTTGATGGAGAAATGGGTGAAATTATTAACTGGACAGTCTTGTTTCAACTAGGTGTTCATAGTTGCCTTGTGCCATTTACTTTCCGCAGAACTTCATTTTCTCTTTTTCCTAAATAGACAAATGCAATTTTACTTTATTTTGATGATGGGACTGGGGAGGGAAACAGGGAGAAAGAATTCAAAATCTTCAGTGTTTTGGTTTATTAGAGAGACTTTTCAAATACCCCACTAATGAATTGTTTTAAATCACATAAGATACAAAAACAGTTACATGTAATAACAAATTACTTCTTCAGATGGGTTGCAGTTGTCACATCTGATGTATAGTAGAGAAATGTACACTACGTGTTAGCTGTTTCCCTTGTTTGTGGATTACTCTCAAACAAAGCAATCAGAAGTATCTTTGCTTTCCTTGCTCTCCTCTCCATGGGACTGGTTGAGGGACATAGTATGTGAAAATTTCCATTAGTAGCAGTGACCATACATTGATTAAAGTAGAAAAACAAACTGAACCCTCCCACCTTTTTAGTCATAATGAAATGACTCATTTTCACAGAGATCCATAAGCCTCAAGTGATTCCACTGGAAGAAAACATAGTAATAGTCTAAGAACAAGTTAAATTAAAACTACAAGCTGTGATCCCATTAGAAAGCTGTTCCAGCATCAAGCTGACCTTACTGGCTAGTAACAACTTACTCTTTTAATTTCTTTTTTCCAGTCAGAATAAGATACCAGATGGGGAAACCAACCAATATTCATCATCATGTGCAGAACCAGAACTGGTGTATCTACAATATGAAAAGATAATGTACCATATGTTCTCCAAAAATTAACCAAAATAAAATGCGGCTAATTCACTTCATTTTCATTTAACTGGTCTCATCCTCTGAGCTTTAATTTGCAGGCACTGAAGGTGAAACTCAAACTGCTAATCATAATCATTGTTATGTAAATACAAAGCTTTATGAGTATACAAGTTTTCCTAGAAAAAAAGATGATAATTTACAAAAAAGATAAAGATACAATGAGCCTAGCATCAAATATTATGCCTAATGAAATATTTCAGTTAGAACAAGGAACTGGGTATCATAGGTCCTTGCTTCGCAATTCATAGCCTACTTGAAATGGGGTTTGGGGACAAATGCAAGCAAATCTTCTGAATACCTGATGGGTGCTTAATCCTACAGTGAAGCTGTGGCTTGCACAGGAGACCTTGGTTTTGCACTGAGGCTTGGTCACATGCTTGCATCTTCCATCCAGCAGAAGAGTAACAGCGATTAAACATCCCAACCACTTGCTAGTGAATAGATTTCCCCTATGGAACTCAAGATCAGATACTGAACCCACTACTGCCTTTGAGACAGAGGGGGTTAGTTAAGAGGAGCTGAACAGGAGAAACCTGACCCTCCTCTACTCGCCCAGTTCTTCAAAATGAATTTCAGTCAAGCCTGCATATTAGCAGGCTTCTGGGGGATTATACAAAGAGGCTATCAAGCTGACCATCTTAGACAGGCAGGGTGAAGGACCAACTGTTTTCCAATTCCAATGAGCTGTGGTTAATGCAGCGTCTGCCTTGTCTGTCTTCTGCCTGCCCATGTATTAACGCACAGCTTTGTGTCGTTTCATGAGTCTCTCAAGCATATAATAAATAGAGTTCCAGCTCACTGGAACCTCCTGCAGCAGCTGATATTATAAGTTGTTTTTTCTGTGACTGCTCATTTGGAAGTTCCTGGTTTTGGCAGGACAGAAGAAGTAACCACAGTTGAAAACATACACTTGGAAAGTCTGTGGCATTCAAACAAGCTCTTGCTAAAACTGCCAGCAGAGCAAACCGTCTCAGAGGCAGTGTGGCATGAGCTGCCCACCTGCATAATCCTGGATTGGGGAGAGGCAGTGGGAGAGAGCCTCAAGCCTGGGCATAAAGGATGGAGGATGTAGGTGCACACACTGGATGTGAGTTATTTTTCTAGTGGTTTTCAATTTTCTGCTACTTAGTAACATAAACACAGGAAAGCTCCTCTCTTCTCTTCTCTTCTCTTCTCTTCTCTTCTCTTCTCTTCTCTTCTCTTCTCTTCTCTTCTCTTCTCTTCTCTTCTCTTCTCTTCTCTTCTCTTCTCTTCTCTTCTCTTCTCTTCTCCTCAGAGACTGGCTTTCATTTGTTTCCAAGTCAGAAAGCTTATGGCAATTTTTCCTTTAAATAACAAAGTTTATGGTGTTCATTATCCATATTCTTGAAATAAACAACTCTTGCCTGAATCAGTGGAAGCTGTAAATGACATTTTTCCAACAGCCAGGCCATTTCTAAGGTTACTCCCTCATTTTTTTTCTCTCCATAATCCAAAATAACGTGACCTTACACTGCATCTTCTGTTTAGCAGAGACTAATAGCATCTCATATATTTAGTTAACCACATGTTTCAATGAGACATGCAGGAAGGTTACTCTTTAAGTGATCTCTTTTCCATGGCTTATTGTAGTTGAAATTGGCCACTGGATTCAAAAGATGGGGGAGAGGTGCTGGAGGCGGGAGAGGGTGGTGATGCAGGTCTGGCAAAGGCACAGGAGATTCTCCCATCAGCATTCCTTATGGCATTCAAAACTACAAGGTAACACACCTATTGTAACAGAAAAAAAAAAAAAAAAAAAAAAAAAAANAAGAAAAAGAAAAAAAAAGCACTAGCCTGTTTTTTCCTTACCTTGTTTGAAAAGGAGCACAGACTTGCAATGTATGGATATAAGATGAAATCTGTGGTGTCTACCAAATGCAAAATTAGATAAGTGTTGGCTCCTCAATAAGAATGGATAGGTTAGAGCCTCCTCTGAGTGTATATTTTGAGATAAAATAAAGAGTCTCAGTAAGTTCCTGCAAGGAAATCACTCATGGAGCCTACACCCTGTGGCTACTTTAGAGTTTTCTTCCCAGCACACTGGTGTTTGCTTTGAGGCTGGTTGGGACTCTTGCTGTGAACTGTGTAGAATGCTCAGCCCTAGCAATCAGAACCCTAAAACCAGCTCCAGCCACACCTGAGTGTTTGGCATCTAAATCCTTTATTGGCTTCAGAGCCCACATTTCAGGCTAAGAAAGGCTGCCCCATCCAGTAAGCTGTTGCCACGTAGCTTAGGGTGGAAAAAAATGGATACATTCTCATACAGCTCCCCAAACTATTAAATACTGGGAATATCAGTTTAACACATTAGAGGTTATTACTCTCTGTAAAGCTAACTCTTGCAATCACTGCTGGTGCTGTTTCTCCTCCTTTATAGTAAGTTAAACAAATTTTCTTGCTAGGTGGTTAAACAAATACAAATAGTGATACTATTTGTCCCTCCACTACAATCTACCATCTTGTTTCTAGCAGCCTATGAAAGTTAAAGTAAAAATCCATAAAAGTAAATTCAGCACAAATAAACCAAAGCTAAAAATCCATAAAAGAAAGCGTGACACCCAGAAGCCAAATGTATTTGGCAGGTAGGAACAGACCTACTCTGTCATGTTAACAATCTGAGTCATTCACTCCAAATCCCTGGTCAGACAGGTAATCACTTCTTTCACTTGCTTTTCCTCTCCTCCATAAATGGGCATCAAGCAGAACATCAAACAGAGTGTTGCTGACAATCTTCAACAATTTTTCATTATGCAATTAATGGGATTGTTCCTTCTGAAAGGAGTAATGCTGGAGAAAGCATACTGCTCTGGTTTAAAATTACATATAGGACTAAGTGTTTATTCAAGTGTTTCCTGCTGACTTTACTTCTAGCTCAGTACACAGTACTGCATGACTGAGGTATAGTTTCCAGAGCCATTTATTTTACAATATGCACAGTAAAGCTGCCACTTCCCTGAGGACTGAGAAAATCTCCCAGTGGCTGTGGATTCTTGTCTGTCATCATATCATAATTCATCTGGGATCCATTTGACAAATATCCTCAAATCAACAATCTTAGCATTGCAAATACAATATACATACAGGTATATCAAAGATCAAAGCTTCTAAAGCAGCAGCATGAATTTGAGACTTGCTGTATTTCCTTCCCTCAAGCCTTTCAATGAGGGCTTCTCATTAAATGGTTGGGGGCTCTTTGTGCGCAAGTTTAAAGGAAAGTGCACATCATTGAAGCCATTGAAGAGTCTGTGATCTCCTCCCCAGCCAGGGCTATCATCATCTAAAACCTTTTCAAGCTAAAATAAGAAGTGCAAGATTGCTGTGAAAAGGCAGCTTGAAAATAGATTCTAGCTGAAAGGAAAATCTCTCCTGGGAATCTTTCATCTACTGATCTCAAGCAAATCCGGAGGGTTTGCTTTCAATAACTACTGAGATATTAAAGGCATTGTAGGTGTTAATGATCCCGGTGTCCCACAAACATGCTGACATTGCAAAATTAACTTGGACCAATCTCTGGCTACTATCTTTTCAATAGGAAAAATGGAGAGTGGGAACAGTACCTCACTAAAAATAAATGCAACTTGCAAGTACCCATGTGGCAAGTTGTCTTTTAGGATCCCACTAGCATCACAGCACAAACAAAGTTTCAGGGCTTCCCAGTACAGAAGCCCTATGTACTACTCCAAAACTCCATGGAGTCTATTATTCTTTCCTAATCTTTTCACCTTGGAGCTGCTTTTAGGGAGCTGCATTTTTTCCTTCTCACTCATCTGCTCAACACTTTGTTCTTTCAGCATTGCTCTTCCCATCCTGGTCCACCTTTCCCTTGGCTCATGTCCCTCCCCATCTAAGTCAACTAACTTCCTACTCTAAACATCATATTGAAAGTTCCTTTGCTTGCTGCAGTCCCAACTGCCCCAAATTGGTTGCCTTTTCATGTCCCCAGTGTTGCTGCTGGCCACTAGCTCCTGTCACCTGGCCAGGGCAAAGTTCAGATATGTGTTGTGTTTACTGCCTGGATCTCTTCTGAGAAGCTTCAGAAGCATCTTGAAGGCTGCAAAAGAGATGCTGACTGTATTTTTAAAAGCCTGCACAGGTAGAGCACTGGGAAATCAGGTGTATGGTAGCCCTTACCAGTAGCATTCATGGCAGGGAAGGCTTCTGCATTGGGACCAAAGAAAGTAAAGCAACACCACAAACTCTCACACTCACAATAACACACTAACACAAAGCTAACAAGCCAAACAGGTCTATATCTTTTTGCTCAGTTGCTCCTCTTCCCCGTTCTTCAACGCTGCATATGCTGATTAACATTGATCTGAGTCACACTGATTCATAACAGGAGCTTTTGAAAGAACTCACATCAGGGCAAAAGTCACCAAACTGAAAGAGTGCAGAATTTTGAATCAGAAAACCACTTCTCAAGTAATTTATTTCCCAGTCCCTTCAAAGTTACCTCATTTCATGTGTGTTTGACACCTCCTTTTCATCTGCAGAAGGTGTAAAAAGTGTCAGGGATAAAAAAAAAGGAAAGAAACAATTTGTTTCAACTTCACCTGCATAAGTGTCACTTACTGTGAGGAATATAATTGATAAAGGACTGTACTACAAATACAGACATAGGATTGATGGCTTGGCTGCAGTTTTGCATATTACTGCTGTCACGCATACAGTGCTCTTCTGCTGCTTCAGATCATGGGTGGCTTCTGCACACTGATTTGTCCAGTGAAATTTTTTAGCAATCTCTTTACAAACTAGACTCTGGGAAATATTAAAGCAAAACCCCTGCTCATATTTTTTTTTTTTTTCCAAGGGAAAAAAAACCCAACCGACACACGTGTGGCTTAATTGCTAATCAAACACACAAATAATTTATTTACCCAAACCCAAACAGGGTATTGTTTTACCCCATTAGTATTTGATCTGTGGAAATTTTATATTTCTGCTTTTATTTCATATACAAATCAACTATTATATGTAAAAGTTAATGACTCTCTATTGACCCAAAAAGGATGTTTTGCATTTCTTCCACTCTATGGAAAGGCTGTAATAAAACTCAATCATATCTGCTTTAATCTGAACAAAATATTTTATTCCCATCACTTTTAAACTTGCAACAGCCTGTGAGAATAAAAACAAGAGCATTATGGTTTTTGTCAATACATATGAAATTGAAAACACAAGTATGTAGCTTCACTGGGCACAATACCATCAGCTTTACAACAGACATGCCAAGTTCAGTCTCCAAATAAGCTGAGATTCATTAATTAGCCCCACAGTCAATGTAAGGTCACATCCAGAAATTACAGAATGAAGAGTAAAATCCATTGAAAAAGGGTCAAACAAAACATCTGTGGCAGCTGATGCCTTGTCAAAAGATACGGGCACATGAACAAGAAGGAAATAAAACAGTGGAAGAGCAGCATAGGGCTGCTGGTTTGGTAGAGCCAATGTGTCCAGCAGAATTTTATCCAGCACGTTGTCAGTAGCAATATGTAATCAACCATTAGGCAAGGTCTCTAGTGTGATTAGCGTTCCTGTCTAGAAAGGCCTAACTAGGAAATCTATTTAGAAAATGTTTTCCCTTTTTCTCCCAAAATTCTTAACTTATTAACATGAAAAGAAAAATATTTCTTAGCAAAAGTCAAAGTTTCCTACAGGAAAGAGATTGCTCCCACAAGACAAACATGTTAATTAAAAAACATGTTTCCCTCTAAGGAAAACGATCTGGTTTGGCAAATTTCTTACCAGCTCTGACTGTCACATAGTTGCTGTGAGATGGCTGCAAAGGGAGAGGGATGGGAATCTGAAAGGGGATCTCTTCCATTTTCACTAGTTAGAAGGGAAAAATTAGTAACAGTAGTTAATGTACTGTCTCTTTTCTCCCCCTTATCATTTTGCCTCCATTGTATGTACACACAGACTGAACCCTGATGGAAGGGCCTCAGAAGTCTTTGGACAGTGTCCTAGTTGTAGCAGGGATAGGGTTAATTCTCCTCAGGATTTACCAGGGAAAAGTATTCTGTACTATGTGACATACCCACTCTATAGCAGAGCTGGCCAGGGGAGGGAGCAAACCAGGACAGGCAGCAAGTGAACATGCATAGCAACCCACAAGCTTTTTAATAAGATGAGGAGGTCAAAACTTGCTGTGCCAGCACCTCATTGACCATCTCTCCCTGGTGGCAATGGACAGATGATCAGTACCTGTGCCTGGGGAACATTTGCATTTTGCTGTGCCACTTGGCCAACCAAGGCATTGGGTCCTCTTCCAAAGCCAACATGACCCTCCATGGCCTGCGGAGTCTTCAATGGAGCTGGAGAAACCACTGCTGCAAGCTTTTCTCCCCCCCCCCTTTTTTTTTTAAATTCATTTTAATTGTTTGCTTTAGTTTATAAAATAAAATCTTTCTGGAGTGATTTAAAAGTATTTATAATAACTTCTCACAAAGTTGGGGGCACATTTCATTCAGCTTTGACATATAAAAGGTGGTTGTTTACTCTTTCATTTGAATCAAATATGCACTGTTTCTATAGCAACTCCAACACTTCATAGCCCTAACTGTTACACAGACAGAAAGCATTTAACCCTTTGAAGTGTAGGGATCAGAATCTTTCAGAATCAATGCCAAAATAATTACCCTTCATCATGTTGTCAGATTGCATCTAACAGAAGATGGTACTGGCTTTTTGTTTTATTTTGTGAAAAATATCCTGCCCAAGTGCATGTCTTATTAACTCATGTGAGCAGCAGAAGCAAGTAGTCATTAGTGTGCTGGAATTTATGACCAGGGTGATGTGTCGTTGGAAAAAATAAATGTTTCAGCATTGAGATCTTGCAGTGCTAAGCCAAGCAATCTAAGAACTTATCTTAAAATGTGTGGTATCCTTAACAAAAAGAAACCAATTAGGACAACTTTATTTTAAAAATAATTTTATATAGTACAAATCCCAGGTTGGAAACTGAAATGTGGCAGTCCTGACCTCAGACTTTATTTATCCCTCTACCAAGCAGTCATATGATGATAGCATCTTCACAAATAACCTTCTTTTCTTCTTTCTCCTACCTCCAACCACACAACTTCTTTCCTTCAAAGCTGCACCTGAAGCAGCGCATGGCACATTACAATTCCCTTTTGTTATATCCCTAACTAGGTAATACAAGTGTAGATAACACTTGGAAAAGTATCTGAATATTCTTAGGTTTTAGGATGGTTGTGTTCTGGATTTAAATTCCGTGACTAAACAAATGTCTAGGATATACAGTATGATACCATATCTGGTGATGAAAAATTCAAGGACAATAATCTGAGACTTATGATGCTGTTTTCATAGTCAGAATTACCTGCTCTAGAAATCAATCTCATTACTATCCTTGATTTAAAACTGAGTATCTGATGAGGTGGGAAATTTGCAGTGTTTCTGTATTTACTGCTTTATGACTTCAAGAGCAAGGGTTTCCATCTTTTCAGACTTCATTACATTGCACAAATTGGCAATATCTTTTGTTAAGCATCACTAGAAAAACAATGTTTCAGGAAGAATAACACAAGGTAGAAAAAGGATAAAAATAATTTTAAAAGAAAAAAGGCAATTAGTGAGTTAAAGCAACCTATTTTTAAGTATAATAGCAAGAGTGACTCATGAAGAGTCTTATTTCTGAGCTAAGCTAAATGTATGTGGGTATATACTCAATCACAATCTGTTTTAAACTGAATAAAATATTTGATTCCCATAATTTTTAAACTTGCAACAGTCTGTGAGAAAAAGCACAGGAGCATTATGGCAATAGGTGTACTTTCCAGGGTATTTTTTATAGAACAGACTTTTTAAAATTAATACATTGTCACATGTGCTGGAGATTTTTTTTCTGTGTACAGATCTAGAATTCAGACAAGTTGGTGATGTTACCAACAGTGAATGGCATTGTCAGAAATCAGAAAACACCAATAAAAACCTATGTGGATTACACAATATGTGCACATCTTCTTCTATGTTCATAATACACTTGCAGCTAGCACTACAAGTTGCAGACCTATATGGTTGGCATCCAAATGGGTTCTTAGCAGTACAAACTCATAGTGATCCCCAGCACAGATTTACCGTGGATTGATGTCACAGGCTAAAGACCATGCGTTTATATCGTCAATCCTGTTGCTGGTAATGTCCTCTTGACAATATGATTTTATTGACTAGTCCCCAGTATTCATTGGTTTAAAGCTAAACTGGGTCCACCTGGGACACCTCTATTATCCATTTTTCAGCCACATGCCCATAGCCCCCCATGCCTGATGTATTTACATCCAGAAGATCATGTTGCTGCCTTCCCCTATCAACAGATACCTTTAGGAGACTGATCAAATCACAACCTGAATAAGAACAGTACAACGCCTTTTTCCTGCAAGGAAACAACAACATTGTGAGGAAAGAGTGTTAAATTTACTTCACCTCTCCCACCTCTTTAGTCACCACTTGCAGTTTCTAAGGTAAGCTGTTGTGAGAGAGAAAACCACCAGGGAAACTGTGCATGTATGCTGCCTTATAAGACAGGTTATGAAAGAACTGAAGAAGCTTATGGATCTTTCCTATGAGGTGTTCAGAGGTTTCCATGTGATTTTTATTTTTTAATATGGGTCTACCAGAAGCCATAATATTGATTGACCTTGTTTTTCCTTGTATGAGACAAGACCTATATTATTCCTAAATAATTTCAGAAAAATTTCAGTGACCACACTACTAAGGAAAATGTCGTCTTTCTCAAAGCAGGACGTTTTCAAGCATTGCTCTAGGGAAAGGATTTGCCTGCTTCAAAATCATTGTAAAAACCTTCATCAATGGTGCTGAGAAAGAAAAAAAGAACCACTGACAGTATGCACAGTAGGAGCTTTGTGATCT
>VZTM01013052.1:0-22537 GCA_013400555.1 Jacana jacana
GGGGATAGAAAATAAATGTGTTTGATTCTCAAAGATCACATGCTCCGATTATCTGAAACTATATTTCCTTTAAAGTTGTCATTCTATAAGTATAGTATCATCCCATAAACATTTCCTGGAGTTTTTGTTCAATTTTGTTCTTTTCTAATGCTCCTTCCTGAATTTTATTTTAAAAAATTTTCCCACTCTCCAAAAATCCCAAGTACTGTATAAATGTTCTTTATATATGATCTCTTTATGGAAAACTTCCATATTTTAAACAAGGGAAGCTGTTCATAACCATGACACATGTCACAAAAAGTTTAACCTCCACTTTCTGCCTTGAGTTACACCATGATTTTTTAAATAGGTGTCTGTGCAAACTGGCTGATCTAACTTGCTGTCCCTGTCAATAAGTGTAAGACCCAGCCCTGGCCAACATTCCCATCTGCTGCTGAACTCCCATCTGCTTCATCAAGGGTTTCTCCTCTTGTGCTCTGGCTACTGCACTCAAATTGGAGGCTATTACACAATGTCTGGCTTTGCACTGGTGGGTGGGTCTACTTTTTGACTAGATGCCTGACTTCATAGTGTCACAGAATACTTTAGGTTTGAAGGAACCTTTAAAAGTCATCAAGGCCAATCTCCCCTGCAATAAGCATAAATATATAGATTTTACCAGATGAAAGATCCCATATACCTGAAAGATATCCAGAGTCTTCATCCCAAAATGCTGTTTGACTGGAGGTATAGTGGAGAAAACTGATAACGTATTTCCCCTGTAATTTTTTTTTGTACAGAGATTGTGATACCATTCGGTAACTGATTCAGGGTCAAGACTCTCCTGTTTCAGATTCAAAGGCTTAGCTCATCAGGTGTTATCTGATCTCTGTTGATTGCCTATTGTCTAACCGACCTTTATCTGAAATTACTGAGATGCTTTGAGTTCTTCAAACTGTATTCTACTATTATTTCTAACAAGATATTGGATGTCTTTCAAAACCATGTTGTGAGCTTTCAAAAGGAGATCCCAGTGCAGCATACTCCAGCAGGCAGCTGGAGGCTTGCCTGTGAGGAATCAATTAACTATAAAATTATTGATACCTATTTATATCTGTAGTGTAATAAACAGCAGACATAACCCCTGACTTACCTTCCTGATTCAAATTGTTTTTTCCTTTTTTTGACAAAATGCTAATGTTGACAGCAAAACAAGCTCTAGGGATTAAATAATTTTCCTTGTTTTGTAGAGCACAAGCTAAGAGATGTTCTATCTTCCTAGTAATGCAGAGAACAACTCTAAAGCAGAGAAAGTCAAGGTACTATCAGACACTAGAGGTGACCAGTGAATACAACGTAGGTGCCTGGGTAATAAACATATTGCTTAACTAATCCCAGTTTCACAAAATGGAAAGAATAATTTTAGACATATATCTAATACACAAGAACTACAAGAATTAATTTCTGACTGTTATAACATCTAGTGGAAAAATATCAATATTGAACAAAAAGTTTCTGCGGGCAGGAAATCCTAACACCTCCTGCTTAGGTTTCTCAACAGTCAATTACTCTTACTGATGAAAGAATTTATGCTTATAAATATTTTTTTAATTTGTCCAATTTCAGTTTCTATCCACTGCATCTTATTTTTAACTTCCCTTGACCTTGCCAGAAAGATATCAAAGTTTTAATCCCTTGAGAGACAAGATTTATACCTAAAATATCTCTCAAAATGGATCGAGCTGCTGTTTTGAATGCCTTCTTATTTGAATGCCTTCTTATGATCCACTTGTTCAGATCATTTGTACCAAATCAAAGAAAGGTGCAAGAACAGTTCAGCAACTTTGGTAGGTTGATAGCTAGGCAGCAGCCAAGACAATAGCACACAAAATATGTGTAGAATCATTCAATGGTGCTGAATTTCAATAAGACGCTGTTGTATCAGACAACTACTATTGAGTCTAGATGTAACAGCTGTGTTCCCTAGAAAGTGATAAGGAAACTCACTACCTGAGCCACCAATAGCCTGGCTCCTTCTGCATTCTGTCTTTCATTTTAATACTTCCCATTACAATCGCTCTGTATTTCAAATTATTATGATTTAGCTTTCTCTATTTTATTTCCTCATCTCCTCCATATCTGTAAGTCTGTAAAATTGGAGTTGAAGGTACCCAGATCAATAGAATATGATGCAAACCCCTGATTTTTACACCAGGAAATTAATTTATTTAGATTGCTTAATGATACAGTCTTTTTCATGTAACTACATTAGAATATTGCTCAGGCCTATGTGACCCCATGTATTGTTCACATAACATCTTCTGAAGCAAACAGGGTTCTTCTGATATTTGCAAGAAATATGAAGGTATTTTGTACCCCTGAGATACTAAGATACAACTGTAATTCACTCCTCTATGGCCCATCAAGATTGAATGGTTATTCCCAAGTCCTAAATACAATATATAAGTGAAAAAATTGAGCTACATGCTGAAGTGATGGTATGTCAGCTAGAGTCACCCAACATCCGCAAACATTTTAGATAACCTACTAGTACACTTGTAAGGCAAAGAATTTGAGTCAAGCTGTTATGAATTATATTTACTGAAGAGGCCAAATAAAAGTAAAAGATGAACTTTTGCACTCAAAGCAGTTACATGCAAACACAGCCGAGGTACACTGAACAAATTGGCATAAGTTTGGCAAGCAGAAATAAAAATGCATGCAAACCTGTACAATCTATTCCTCTTCCCATAAATATAATAAAAATGCCTGTTGTGGGGCCAAAAAAAAAAAAAGTTTTCAGAAGAAGACTATTTTTGGTCTGTTTTTTTTTTCATGCCATTAGCTTTACTTTGAATTGTTCCACCTGCTGTACTTAGTATGCAGAGGAGCTTTGGTAGCTATCACATGCCAAACTGACCTTAAGCCACTGACATCAGTACGATAAGACAAAGTAAGACTAGGCATTAGTTCAAAGTGCCAGCTAAATCAAAGCTAACTTGACTAATATTGTGTCAAAATTTTTATAAGCAATTCAGCTTAAAATGTCATGCAACAAATGCAACAGGAGTTGAATCGGATTTTAAAGGGTGTGAGACTGCTATAGGCCTTCTATTAAAAAACATTATTTCCTTCTCACATTTGTGACCTGCTGAATCCTACACCCTGCTTCTCCCAGAAAGAAAAACACACCATAGTTTTGTCTTGAGATAGGAAAAGTGGTGGAATCTCTTCTGAACATTTATATCCCTTATGTAGCACTGTGCAGAGCTAAAAAAGGATGCATTATAGATCAATGACACAATATTTGTCTTTCAAGTAGAGAGGAGTTGAAACTGTGGTGATGTGTTTGATGTGTGCTACTTTGAATTGCTACCACCTGGGGTGGATACAACTTGTGCATCACAGAAGCTGAACTGGAAAGGGTTTCTACCTTCTTTTTTTTACACCATTTTTGCCCAGCTCAATATGGAAAAGAAGATTCCTTGAGATGAATAAAAGTAGAATTTACCATACATCGAACAGATTAATAGTGCCATAGTAGAATTCTAGTGCAACTGCTAAATTCTTGCAAGTTCAGTTGTCACAGCTCTATAACATCACAAGACTGTGGTAGAAGACGATGTGGCAAAGTCTTTTCCAGGATTCAAAACTATACATTCAATAGCATTTGACACTGTCAAAGCATTTGACACTGTCCCCCACCACATTTTGATGGAAAAACTGGCTGCTCATGGCCTGGACGAACGTACGATCTGCTGGATCCAGCATTGGCTGGAAGGACAATCCCAAAGGGTGGTGCTCAATGGAGTTAAATCCAGCTGGCGGCCGGTCACAAGTGGTGTTCCTCAGGGCTCAGTATTGGGGCCTTTCCTTTTTAATATTTTCATCGATGATATAGATAAGGACATAGAAAACACTATTAGTAAGTTCGCAGATGACACTAAGATGGGTGGGAGTGTTGATCTGCTTGAGGACAGGGAAGCTCTACAGAGAGACCTGGACAGACTGGATAGANGGCCTGGAGAACAAGGCTTATGAGTATCAATTGAGGGAGTTGGGGTTGTTTAGTCTGAGGAAGAGGAGGCTGAGGGGAGACCTCATCACTCTATACAACTGCTTGAAAGGGCACTGTAGAGAGGTTGGTGCTGGTCTCTTCTCACGGGCAATGAGCGACAGGACAAGAGGGAATGGCTGCAAGCTGCAGCAGGGTAGGGTTAGGGTAGACATTAGGAAAAAATTTTTCACGGAGAGAGTGGTCAGTCAGTGGAATCAGCTGCCCAGGGAGGTGGTGGAGTCACCCTCCCTGACTGTGTTTAAGAGCAGATTAGATGTGGTGTTGGGGGATCTAGTGTAGGGGAGAACTTGTAGAGTAGGGCTGATGGTTGGAGTTGATGATCCCAGGGGTCTCTTCCAACCTAAATGATTCTATGATTCTATGATTCTAAAACAGAGGCAAATTATCTACATGAACTGAGAGTATGCTTCAGTGCTACTGATTTTTACTTTAAACATCAATAATTTCTACTGATTTCATGAGAATAAAGGAAACGGATTGGGAGCCATGAGGTCAAAATCTTCCTACACATATCTGCCAAGTAAACATTAGCAACAAAGAGATTATATTACAGATGTTGGTGAATTAAGAACCTAGTTTGGGATTAAATTTCCATGTTAAATTATTTATTTAATTAATTAACTTAAGGAGATTTATTTAACTTCAGGAGATACATTACTAATAATTTGGATATTATATATTTGTGAGAATTAATAGCTTCAATATAACCTTCCATGATTAACTTGTGAATTTATCATGAAAGCATTGTCCTAAAGTACCAGCTGATGGAGAAAGTTAAAAAACCTAGGTAGTTTAGAAATATTTTTTCAAAATTGTTAGTAAGAAATCCAATATCATGTTCTACTCTTCTCTCTGAAAACAATGCTGTTAGCAACACTGTGTATCTGTTTTACTCTTAATGGAAAACCAAGATTGTTTCAGAAAAACAGTTCTTGTAGAGGTTTCCAGTCAACTTATTTTCATTAGAGGATCATGTTTGACATTTCAATAACTCAATCACTGAGTCATAGAATAATTTAGAATAGAAGACACCTATAAATATCATCTAGTTAAGCTTCCTGATCTAACCGGGGAAAAACTCAAAGTTCCAGCTTTAAAGTTAAAGTAGCTCAGATCCATATCCTGTTGAGTTGTGACCATCTCCAGTGATGGAGATTTCTCATCTTCTCCCAGCCACCTGTTCCAGTGTTTGATCACTCATTTATGATTTTATTTTTGTGAAACCTAATAGGAATTTCTCTTGTTGCAACTAGTGTTCGTGATCCTTGTCTTTTCAGTGTGCCCATCCAAGAATAATCATATTAATATTTTTCTGTCCACAAACAAAAGAATGACTTTGCATTGATAGTATTACTTGAATCTGATTATTTGTTACACATGTTCAAATGCACTGAAATTCAAAGGTTAACATACAGAAGCAACAGCCTTTCATAATTATTTCAGTATTTTCATTAGAGGATGAAATATACAATATTTTTATTGTACATTTTTATTGTATTTTTAATTGTACTAAACAACTAAACAGGATGAAGAACTAGAGGAGGTAAAGGCTGTCAGCAAAGAGAATTGTTACCTTCTTGAATACTGGAAATTCCTCTTCAGACATCAGCCGTTGAAGAAAGAGGGCTGATCCTTTGATCCCTCAGCTTTTATACTGGCAGATGGGATGGAATAAGCTGTGGGTCAATTTTGGGTCACCTGTCCTGTCTCCTCCTCCCCACAGGTGTGATCCCCTACTCTTTTCAGTTTCTGACCCTCCAATGGGGCAAAAACAAAGTTAGAATTGTAGAGTCATAGAATTTTAGGATTGTCTAGGTTAGAAGAGACCTTTGAAATCATCTAGTCCAAACCATCAACCCAAGTCTGATAAAAAAACCCCAAACCAACAAAGAACCAAAACAAAAAAAAAATCCCATCACTAAAGCATGTCACTAAACACTATGTCAACCAATCTTTTGAATATCTCTGGAGATGGTTAGTGCCTCAACCACTTCTCTGGGCAGCCTATTCCAATGCTTAATAACCCTTTTTGTGAAAAAAATTGTTCCTGATATCCAATCTGAACCTCTCTTGGCATAACTTGAAGCCATTTCCTCTTGTCCTCACATCACCTGTGACTTGGGAGAAGAGATTGACTCCCTACCTCTCTACAACCTCCTTTCAGGTAGCTGTAGAGAGCGATAAAGTCAACTTCTCAGCCTCCTCTTCTCCAGACCAAAGAATCCCAGCTCCCTCAGCCTCTCCTCATAAGACTTATTCTCAGACTCCTCACCAGCTTTGTTACCATTCTCTTGACCTGCTCCAGCACCACAGTGTCTTTGTGGTAAGGGGCCCTAAACTGGACACAGTACTTGAGATGAGGACTCACCAGACCTGAGTGCAAGGGGACAACCTGTACCTGATATCTGTACAGGTTAGCTGACTATGTTACAGCAATAAGTATAAGCAGGAACCTCTCATATAGTTCCTTGGCATTAACTATGAACTTAGGTCTGAGAATGAACTCTGAGAATGAACAGTTTTCTGGTAAATATGTGGTTCATTTCACAAAATTAGAAGAGGTCTAACTAAGAAGTAAAATTACTGAACAGAAAGTTGGGTCTATTCTACCTCAAACCAAGACATACATGTATATATAAAGAATGTTTTTAGGATATCAGCTGTGTTAAGGGAGAAAAAAATAAAAAAGTAAAAAACTACTCTAAACCAAGCCAAGAAAAATAACATCCATAAGTGATCATTGTTTCTCCCACCAATATCAGCTAGAAACTGATATTTCTAGCTGTAGGAAACTCCTTACTTGCTTCTTCCAGCTAAACTGATACAACAATCAGAGAGAAGGTAAGCTTCAATCATTACAGTTTCAGAAAATAAACAACTCTAAGTAACCTTCAAGGAGAGTCACTGTAATCCTCCATTTTAAACGTGCTCATTAATTAAGCCAGCTCACATGACCATTGTTGTCCTACAGAGACATTCTTAACTGGGAAGTTGGAACCAAATTAAGGTTCTAATTGATTTTATGTACCAGTCTTACTCCCATAGAAATACAGATGATAAAATCTCCAAATGGCAATGTTTTTGGTTTATACGGAGATAAAAATTGTAATCTATATGCTTTCTATGTGAATCAAATTTGTTATGTTCTTCTAAAAAAATATTCAACGATATTTAAAGTTCTTAAGTATGTACAAGAATCAGTTGTGCTAGAAAATTGTGAAAGATCAAAGTAACTGAAAGTGCAAAAACTAATTCTATCACCAGAAAGAGGCCCCTCCCAAGCCTTTGTAGATAATTTCACAACTCTACAGGAGCAGGAAACCAACATTATTTAAATAAGTATTTACAAAAATAAGACTAATGATCTCCACAGATACTATCTAAAGTGACTTGAGTTTAGCTGACCTCGCTCAGGCCTGGAGGATAAATTAGATGAGTTTTCAGGTTCATTTCCAGCCTGGGACTCTTATATCCATTATACTAGCTCTCAATGCACTGCTTAACTTATTACATTCTTCGTTTCCAAAGTGACATAAGGAACTGATAATAGGTATTGCTAGAAGTATTCCTCCCTCCTTTTGACACTGAGTAGCAGCATCCATGGGGCTTAGAGCGAGGCTTTTAAACAACAACCACAATTCATCTTGTGAAAGCTACATCAGACAAGAGTTAACATATTTTAGAGCTTTGCATACTTTGAAGCTAGGTCATTCCAGCAGCACTAAATCCAATAAAATTAAAATTAATTCTTAGATATTTTTAAAAAAATAATCCTTTTTTTTTTTTTTTTTTTACAAATTGAATCTGTACACTTTATACATGCTGAGGACACAAAACCCAAACAAACCACTGATGTAAAATCACTTGAGATGTCTTTGGTATTAAGATAGGGTAAATATGCAATTACTGAAATTTACAATATCTGTGAATTACTTAAGAGAACAAGGTGTTTGGCCCATCTTATTACATAAACACAGCAAATAAATATTTTAGAAGGCAGGTTAGTTGAAGGTAAAACATGACTGCTGAATGAAAACAGCTTGTCAGCTTTTATGAGACTTTTGTGAGAAAAATACTTTATAGACCTTTCTGCACAAAACAATAAAACAAAACATACTTTGGTAAGGAGAAACCTTATAGTATAATAGCTGCCATTTCTACTGTGGGAATATCAACTGACTGATTAATAATTTATTATATGGCCAAGCAGAATTTTATATTTGTTTACCTAGTCATCCTTTGGGGGCTAAAAACTATATATTTGCATTCATCTGTTTGTTTCTACTAGTTTCAGTGCGACATTTTGGGAGCCAGTGACAACAGCCTCTTTCTCAGTCCCTTTGTTTTGCCATCTGCTGACACCTCATAATCTCAGTTGAGTAAAGCTCTTGTGAACCTCCTCCAGACAACTTTGTAAGCAAACAAATTGCACTGAGATCTGTGCTTTTATCAGGTATGCAATGTGACAGTTTAGAAGATAGAGCCCCCAAAGGGAAAACCGCCTACAGTGCTTTTGCAATATTGTAAAATGACAGAAACAATATAATTAGGTTAAAAACAGTCTAAAACACTACCTACAGCATTGTGTAGGAAAAACTCACAAGCCTTAGTAGTGTGATATTTGAAGATAGTTCTCTGTAGATAAGTTATAACAGATATACCTTTGAGTTTGAGGGTAAATAAAAAAAATAATACACAGCTCAAGTGTAATTTATATTAACTTGATCAAAAGATTAGTTGGAGATGTTATTTTACATGTAGGCAAAACTAGGTGTCCATCTAGATTTTTTTTTTTCCATTTAGGAAACCTCATCTAAGTAAAAACCTAGAATTTATTTTTACTTATGCCTTATGTAAGAAAAGCAATATAGTATTACAAATAATATAGCACCACAATGAACAGTTCAAATAAAGTGAAAAATTTAAGAATATTGTAGCTATTGCATACTTGCAATATTTTTGTATACTCGCAATGCTGGAATATAGTTGAGTAGAAAATAGACCTGAAGAATTTAGTCTTGGTTTTGATGGAAAACATGAAATTTTTTGTCAGATTTTCCAGGGACTCTGTCATCCCCTAAATATTCAGGTTCACAAAACTTTTGAGGACTCTGGTGTCTGAGGACAGATGTGGCTTTTTACACCAAACAAAAGATAAACCCAAAAGCCTTCAGATTTCAAGATTAACAATCAGTGCAAATAAGTGGGAACACTCTGGCTAGAAGAATGGTGAATCAGTTATCAGTGTGGGGCTAGGCATATTGCAGCTGGGGCTTCCCATTATGTCAGGTAGCAGCACATAATGTGTAACTGCTGTAACATACAAGCCAAATGCTGTGGCCAAAAAGCGACAAACCACTGCTGGAAAAAATATGTTCAGTATTCAGTGTGTACAACTATTAAGACCACACATGAGCAAAAGCCTTCATATATTATTGCTCAAACAGCATACGTCCACAGCACTGTAGCCTAAATTAGCTTAGACTTCTTTTTAGACATTTTTTTAGAAGTGGTAACCTCTATGATACTACTGAAAGAGACAGTAGTTTAAGAATATGGTATTTCTTTCCAGTTGAAAGAAATTTCAGTGCATTAAAGGTGAAAACATTGAATACATCACATATAATGTAAACTTTTTCACTTTGTCCAGCTAAATAGGAAAGGAAAAATTGCTAGAATGACTCCCTTTTTCTGCATCCTAGGAAACGGGTAGCGTCAGACATAGTGTAGCTCCAGCAGTGCTGTGACCCAAGAGGAAATATGCAAAGAGAAGCTGAAGAATGCTGGCTTTAAAAAAACATACTAGCCTTCATTGTTGGAGAAATTTAGAATATACATAGAATTGAGACTCCAGAACAACAATATTATAAAATAATATACTCATTAGAAGTTGACATAGGAAATTACATTTCATATAGTAAATAAATTTTACCAAGGTGTGTTACACTATGACTGCGTTCTGGTTAGTAAACTAAATATGCCCGAGACCCATTCTCCAACTGGCTGAGGCCAGTTGCTGCTGAACAGCCTGTATCCATAATACTAAACTCTCTTATCCTTCGAAACGGGCTCATGCACAAACTTCCAGCTGAGAATGATTCCTGAAAATAATGGGTCTAGCTTGCAGACTGCACATATGAATAACCTGATGGAGTACCACCTGGCACAGGCCAGAAGCACACAAACAATTGTTCTAACAGTTTGGTGATACAGGACATTGCTGGACACTATTTAATTATGAGTATAGATACAGCCTAGGTACCATCTATTTTCAAACTCTAAAGTACAAATAGTACAAAAAAATTACAATAATAAAAGACTGAATAAAAAACAAACAAACAAAAAACCAACCAACAAACAAACAAACCCTAAGCAAATTAGGCAAGATACATTTGATTATTCTGGATAAATATGCCCAAAGTCTGCTATAATTCTTAGAGCAAATGCAAAGTGTAAAACCAGCTCAACATTTAAACCCACCACACTGGATTTTTCAAAGGAAGATAAAGAATTCAGTGTCAAGTTTCTATGGGAAGATTTAATTTTTTTAGTAAAAGTATCTTAAGGAAATCATAGAATTGTCTGGGTTGGCAGGGGCCTTTGAGATCATCTAGTCCAACCATCAACCTAACTCTGATAAAAAAACAAACGAACACAAAAAAAACAAAATGAATGACCCATCACTAAAACACATCACTAAGCACTATGTCAACTCATTAAAATCTTCCAGGGATGGTGCCACAACCACTTCCCTGGGCAGCCCATTCCAATGCTTAACACTTTCAGTGTTAAGATTTCTCCTGATATCCAATCTGAACCTCCCCTGGCACAACTATCACCCATGACTTGGGAGAAGAGACCAACTCCCAACCCTGAACCCCCACCACTCCACAACCTCCTTTCAGGTAGCTGTAGAGAGTGATAAGGTGTCTCCTCAGCCTACTCTTCTCCAGGCTGAACAACTCCAGCTCCCTCAGCCTCTCCTCGTAAGGCTTACTCTCCAGACCCCTCACCAGCTTTGTTGACATTCTCTAGACCCTCTCCAGCACCTCAATGTCTTCTTTGTGGTAAGGGACCCAAAAGTGGACCCAGTACTTGAGATGGAGCCACACCAGTGCTGAGTGGAGGGTGGACATTCACCTCCTGAGTCATACCCACCATGCTTCTTGATACAGGACAGAATGCTGTTGGCCTTCTTGGCCACCTGGGCACAGTGCTGGCTCATGTTCAACTGGCTGTTGACTGACACCTACAGGTCATTTTCTGCCAGGCAGCTCTCCAGCCACTCTTCCCCAAGCCTATAGAACTTGTTGTGACCCAAGTGCAGGACCCGGCACTTAGCCTTATTGAACCTCATCCCATTGGCTTGGGCCATTGATCTAGCCTGTCCAGATCTCCCTGCAAAGCCTTTCTACCCTCAAGCAGGTCAACACTCATAGTTTAGTGTCATCTGCAGACTTACTGAGGGTGCATTCAATCCCGTCATTCAAATCATTGATAAAGATGTTAAAAAGAACCATCCCCAGTACCAAGCCCTGGGGTACACCACTTGTGACTGGCAACCAAGTGGATTTAACTCCACTCACCACAACACTCTTGGCCCAGCCCTCCAGCTGGTTTTTAACCCAGCGGAGAGTACTCCCATCCAAGCCATGCTCTACTTTTCAAGCATATCCCTCTATTAATATTATTTACCTGGATTGCTTGGATATGAACATTTGTTTGGATTTCCAGACTCTCACAAAGGTAAACCATAGTTGCCAGACTATTAAGCCCAATATCATGTCTTAAACGGAGACTGTTCCCAAACTTTCATAGTCTTCTCACTGGTATATAGTCAGGCATGTAAGATGTAACTGCAAATAATTGTTTTGCCATTATCAGGTAAAAAAGACTTTTATAAAACTCCAAACATATTATGGAAAATGGAATTTTAAGTCTCTTCTGCTTATTTGTAACATAAAAACTACATTTGGAATAATTTCAAAAGGAATCAATGTTTCAAAGGAAAAAAAAGAAAAAAATCCCAAATACTTCAGGTGATCCATATCTATATTTGTTAAAAAAAAATATTTTTACCAATATTTCTTGCTCAACAATTCTTTTGCTAACATAACACTACCATTCTTTGAAGGTATCATATTGCTTTAATTTTCCTAAATCTGTTGCTCCACAGTACTTTAAACTAATTTAAGCCAGAGATGGTGCTGTCTTGTTTGTACCAGTACTAGGGCCTATGCAGACAGGTGGTTCAAAATCAGTTAATTTGTCTTAATTTTCTTTCATCTGGGTGAGATCCTGGATCTAGTTTATCATGTTACCAAATTTCCACTATAGTTGTACTGGGCTGCAATACATACCCAGAAACAGGGAGAAGAGGAGAGAGAAAATAAGACCAAAATGGAAATTAGAGTGACCTCCTTATGGCAGCAGTTTACTCAATTGTTTTATGACCCTTGCCTTAGTTTAGACAAATTTCAAAACTGATTTGAGTTTGTCATCCCATCTTCTATTAAATGGTATTTAATATTATCTATCCCATTTTCTATTAAATCCTTCCTCAGAGGAAACTCTTCAGCTTTTCATCAATAATTTGCTCACCAGGAAGGAACAACTGTAAAGTCATATTAATAGTTGCTTTATATTTAGAATATCCTTATGAATCCTGTATTTTATTTTAATCAATAAAATGAATTATTAATAAACAAACAATAGTTAATTGACTAGTTTCAATAGCAAATATTTATAATCAAAATGAGAGTTTTTATTATGCCCTGTTCTTAAATCAATACTCATTACCATCTTCTCAGAGGTCATTCCTCTGGACTGAAAATATCCTGGAAAACAAGAGTTGTACAAACTTTTAGGAGGGTGTGACCATATTTCTGTAAAGATGTTTTATTAGCAGGAGGACTTACTCTCTCTAACTGGATTCTATTGAAAATCATTATAACAACAACAGTGACATTTTGACAGGCAAGAAAGGCTTCATCATTCTAAAAAGAAACCATACTATTTTTTCTGATTGTGATAAGCTTTTTTTTCCCATGTTATATGGCAATATTTTATTTGCTCTCTACACATTGAAAGTATTCCCAACGTGCTGCACTGAAGTGATGTGAAGTACTAATAAGTAATAGCAGAAACTGAACATGATTTCAAATTGGTGACAAATTTGATGTTTTATGCACTTTCATTTGAGCTTTGATTGCTAGTACCATACTTAATGCCATATTCACAGAATCAAAGAATAGTTGAGGTTGGAAGGGACTTCTGGAGGTTATCTAGTCAAATCCTCCCCCTCAAGTAGGACCATCTAGACCAGACAGCCCAGGGCTGTGTCTACACAGATTTTTAATATCTCCAGGGATGGAGACTCCACAGCCTCTCCAGGCAACCTGTGCTAGCACTCAGTCACCCTCATAGTAAAGTGTTTCCAATCATTCAAAGGGAATCTCCTGTATTTCACTTGGTGCCCACTGCTTCTGATGCTGTTATGGGACACTGAAAATAGCCTGGCTCCATCCTCTTTATAGCCTCCCTTCTGGTATTTACATACAGTAATAAGATCCTCCCCCTAAGTTTTGCCTTCTCCAAGCTAAACAGTCCCAGCTCTCTAAGCCATTCCTCATATGTGAGATGCTCTAGTCCCTTCAATCATCTTTGTGGCCCTTCTCTGGACATCCATTATGCCCATGTCTGTCCTGTACTGAAGAGCCAGACTGTACACGGCACTCCAGGTTTGGCCTCACCAGTGCTGAGCAGAGGGGAAGGATCACCTCCCTCAACCTGCTGGCAATGCTTTGCCTAATGCTAGTTACTGGCCTCTAGCTGGATTTTATACCACCGATCCCCATTCTCTGGGCACTCAGCAAGTTTTCAATCCACTTCACTCCCTGTTTATTCACACTGTACTTCAACAGCTTGTCTTTGAGTACCTCATGGGAGACAGTGTCAAAGACCTCAGTAAAGTCCCAGTAGACAACACTCACTTCTTTCCCCTTCTCTATTCAGCCAGTCATTTAATCATAGAAATGTATCCAGTAATTCAACATTACAGTGCAACTAGAAGACAGATACCTCAAGGTGCCCACAGGGAAGACTTATGTTAATATACATATCAGGGCTTCTCAACCTGATGAACAACATACAAGAAAATTTTAAAGTGTATTAAAATCCTCATTTTTTTTAGTAGCACTTTGGTTTACTGGAATGCTTCCTGCCATTTCCTACTGAACTTACAAGTCTGAAAGCTTATTTGGCTCAGTACAAGTTTCCTTTTTTAATACAAATAAGTCAAATATTTCAGACCTGTGGGAATACACTTAAAGGAGAATCCCTTTACTGTCTGCTGCCTCTCAACCACATTAAAACAGTAGTGACTCACTGGAAAACTCAGATGTTCCCTCCACTTTTCAGCAGGGATTGAGGGGTGAAACTGAAAGACAAGTGTGTACACAACAAGTAGGGTTTTGTGCTAAATGAAAACCAGCCCAAACTTAATGAACTCATAACCTTTTGAAAAATTATTTCTCCTATGAGCTTTTCCCCATTGCCCCATGCCCCTCGCCCCTCCCCAAGCTTTATCCAAAGGAATATGTTTACTGACAGGTTTCAGACATGTGCTGGCAGATTTTTTCCAGGGATTGTGGCTCTTCAAGTGGCAGGGCAAATTTGGTCTAGGTCCAAATGGGTAGTAAGCACAGAACAGAAGCAGGTAAGTATAACAGAGTCAGGTTACGAGATGGCTGAATGCTCAGGGGAAAGGCTGACAGTGACAAAGAGTATCATTAAATGAGAGCAAGTTTTTCTGCGTACGGGGACTGGAAAGACTAGCCTAGAAGGAACACAGTCTTTGCAATATGAGGACAATGGAATTGTGGTGTATTGGAATGGAATGGAATGGAATGGAATGGAATGGAATGGTGTTGAAGAAACTTAAATGGAAAGGGTAGGCACAAAACTCCAGGTCTATCTCAAATGAGAGGTCAGCTTCTAGTAAAAGATATCAGCAAATATTTCATACCCTCTAGGAAAGGAGGTGTCATCCTCTCTCATACAGGGTGTTGTTAGCTAGAGCTGACAGTTTCTCCATGATCTGGGCTGTTTGCCTCAAAAAGTGTTGTTAAGATACAATACTGTATTAAAAATGAAATCGCTGATTTCATTTAGTGTGTGTAATTCAGTCTAATGAAATGTTTGCACACATCTTCCAGAAGTCTACCACTTTCTTTTGTTCCCAGAAGGGACACTGCTTATGAAATGAGCAGCTGTTAAATAGATTATTCTGTTATTCAATGTAATTCCTAAGTCTTATTTACTATGCGCTGTTTGATTCCACTTTGAAGGAAGACCTACCAAATTGTTAATTTCCCTGGGGCTTTTCACTGTCCCTTAATTATAGCATTTGAGGCTTTGACCATTAATACATTTTACAACACATTCTAGACAAGGGAACACTCTAATCTCATTTTGAAGATAGGATTTTAAGGGCTCCTAATAATATTGGGTGCTCATTTTGAGAGAGATTTCTATTTACATGTCATACATTCCAAGAACAGTTTAAATATATTTATACCTTGCAACATTCTGTCTTTGGCAATCAAGTCTTTAGAATCTCAAACTGATCACTTCAAAACATATGGACACCAAAAGGTTTAGGCAGGTTTCCTAGTTCACAAATTCTGATGTGGGCACTGGAGGGATATAAATTTGCTATCCATTGTGACTTTCTGCTTTGTTGGCTATTGCAATTGCCCGTTGTCTTCATGAGTCCTTCCTCACACTTACAGAAAGACAGGATGAACCCTAGATATGATCCTCTGGCTAATAAGAGTCAAGATTCCTACAGAAAAAGTGCATGCAGTCACAGAAGTGAACACTATTGTACTATACATTCACTGGCAATCTGAATTCTGCTGTTCCTTAACTGATTTTATTGTAATACTCATATGCAGATGCTATAGCTGCAATACATTCAACTGTGTCCTTGTCAGGTACGTTTTTACCTTGCTGATCTCATTTATAAGATGAGGAATTCCTGCTTTTACAAAAGCCCATTATAATAGCTTGCATGAAGCAGTGAGAAGACCCAGGGTATTTATTTAAACTGTTTTGAACTCTTTTCCAGGTTCACTTAAGAATTTATCACTGGTTCTAAGGCTCTTCAATGTCTTAAATGAACCTAGTGCAATTTAACCAGGAACTGATTACTTATGAATAATAGGGAAATAATTTTGAATTTTACTTTAAGTTTTGTGACACTTATTCTATAGCTAATGCTCAGCTGCTGTTTTAAAGTCTCCAAAACATTCACATCCTCAGGAATCCCAGAAGCCAATGTACAAGTGAACTCAAAGGGAGTTCACAAACCACAGGGTGAAATTATTTTGTCAGAAGTCCAATAAATGATAGAATGCCAAGGGTCCATGGTATGAGAAAGAAACACAACCACCAGTTTAAATGGTAAATTAAAATAAAAGGAGTAGATTTCAGCTAGACGCGTAAGTCCGCCTTCAGGTGCCTATTCCCACAAAGCTGGAAGCCTGTTATTTCTGTATCTACTTGCAGGCCTGCACTTGCAGAATAGGTTTGGTGTCCCAGTAGGAGATGAGGGGTTGGGAACTCTGTCAAATGAAGCGTCAAAGCTGGTTGAGCCTGAGCTATGAAGAAGTATAATCATTTTATGAGTTGTTTTACTGAAAAACAAAAATATTTGAATGAATGCCCTTGAAAAGGGCTTTCAAATTTAAGACAGCATTAATTCTAATATTACTTTTTGAGTTCTAGGCTAAAGAATCCATACATTCAATTGGAAAATTTGAATGCCATTAAATTAGCCACATTTGTGAACAAGATCTATTTTCATACCAGAGCATGGCAGGTTCCTATCCTCATTTTAATGGGGAAAAATAGCCATCTTCCATTGTCCTCATTAGTGTTGAATCTGACTTTATGGGAAAAAAAATGGAACTGTTAAGACCACAGTTACTTTCCAATTGCAGTTAAGAATTTTGTATGTCTTGTTAGACATTTGTTAGACCTTGTTAGACATTTACATGATTTGCATTATTTAATTTATATACAGAGCAAACATTCATGTAGGAAGGGATCTGCAATAGCTTTATTGCTTGTCTTGTAAGCTCAGTCCTTCCAATGTTGAATAATGCCAGTTTTAGCAACTAATAGTTCTCCATCCCTTCCTTCTCCCTCTTCTCCCCGCTCCAGTCTCACTTGACTCTGTTTCAGTTATTTCAAATTTTAAAACAAAAAATGGCTTTTTAAAATAAATCTCTGATCAAATGCCATCTTTAATTGATTGGGAGGTTTACATGCTGTAGGAAACCCTGAATTACTAAACAGTCAATTCAGCAGTTTTAAATGAACAGTGATCAAAATACAACACTGCCTTCACATGTGATCTGTCTCTTAAATGTGGTATCAAACTCTCATTAAGATATTCTTCACACATTTCCTTTTCCAAAGCAAAATACTCTAGTCTTACCTATTAAACTGTTTGCCTTTTGGAATCAGAATTTAATCCTCTCAAGTTAGACTAAGAAAATTCATAACTTTCTCAGTGATACCAGATGTGTTCAAGTTTATGAATGAATATAAACTCAAAATTGTCCCCAAAATCTGCAGGTTTATTTGGTAGTCTCTCAAACATAGATGCTGAGAGTATCACAAGGAGACAAGGCAAAGTGAATATTTTTTTCTTATTGTTTAAGGAAGTTGGGGTGGAGAGGGAGTGGCATTTAATAATTTTTAGATTATATTTGGTATTGAGAATTTGTAGATTAAGTTTGGTATTGGGAATCCTCTACTGAGATTTCAAAGCCCAGAAAGACAACCATACAAAACAAATGTGCATGTTCTATATGGAGTCAGCCAACTGAAACTTCTTAGCCTTTCTCTTATGTGGGAGAAAAGGAAGAAATGAAAAACGAAAAGAAGAGAGGCAATGTATCATCAGATGCAGAAATAATTTCCCTTCCCACAATTTGATAGTTATTGCAGATCAGGGGGAAGATAAGCTCAATTCAAACAGGTTCCCTTTGTGACTGGACAGGTCTTTAAGACATATCTATTCATGCGTGCATAACTAAACAAACTGGTAAAGATATGCAAAAACCATTGTAAAAGTTATTCAACGACCTTACCTCACAAGTGAAAACTGAAGTAATGTGTTAGGTGATGTAGTAATAGCTCATCTGCACACCCACAGATTAGCACAGAGACAATGGCATTATGTTCATCACAGAAGAGTCATCGCCCCATCAGAGGCCCATCTCCACAAGCCCACAGGAGCATAAAGACACAGAAAAGTAAAGTGCCTGCAAGCATCCTGTCTGGGCCCCTCCCAGAGCTGTCTCTGCAGAGCCTAGGGGGGTCAGCTGTGGGACCAGGGGAATGTCACCCTTCTCAAGGTGGTTGTGTATGTATGTGTCTGTGCACAAACAAGTGTCTATACCAAGAAGTGAAGTGGGGCTTTGTATGCCCAGGTGCCAGCACAGCTAGGGAAACTGAGATCCATGAGCCAGCAATTGGACAGACTGAGTAAACCTAGCTGCAGCAATCTCACCTCTTCCATGCTGTTGGATCCAGCATGACATATTTTCATCTAAGAACATGGTCTATGTAGTTGTTCTAATGTTGACATGAACAGGATCTTGAAATCTACTGATAAAAAGCCCATTACAAGAGGGAGGCGATATTAGTTATTATTATTAGTGTTTAAAAATTAAAAATTATTGCACTCCAATATGCACCCCATAAAATTAAGCTTTTTAAAAAAATAAAAGTTAAAACTTTCATGTTAAAACAGAATCTATACATAGCAACTGCAACTCAAATTGAATACTCTGAATAGTGGAGATTTTTTCCTACTTATGTATTAATCCTTGAAGATGAATTATGCATATATTCTATACTTAATATTGGCACTTACTAAGGAAAATTATAATGTTAAACATCTTTTAAAAAATATATGCTAAAGTATCCCTGGGAAAATACACTGTTTCAATTAAACTCTTAATACTCTCATCTTCAACAAACCAGATTTTCATGACAGTATCGTTTGAAGACCTATATTTTAGCATAAAAGAGAATACAGAATTTTCAGTTTCCATCATTTGCACTGCCAGGGCAGCAAGCAAACACATGTAGCCTACAGCCTAGTCATATAATATAAGCCTACTCTAGATGGCATTAACAGTTTGTACCTATATAGGCAACCAGACCATCTACACGCTCATCTGTAGCTTAAGCCTCTAAGCAGCTTTCTTCCAAAGCGGATAGTATTGAGAAAGTTGAACTATGAACAGAATCTGCCAGTTTCTCTACATCATTTTAGAATTTTCTGTGTCACTTTTTGGTAAATCTTATTTTCCATCCCTGAGAATTCATTTTAATCCAGCTGCCTGTCCCCCACCCCTGTTATGATTATTCAGCAAGATTATTCTATTGCAAAGAGAAATTCATTTGTACTACTTCTACTCCTGTAAATTGAATGTAATATAAGAAACTCCAAAAATTTACAAGCTTTCACAACATATGAAATGTTACATGCTTGGGAAAGGCTTAATACAAAGTACAGTGTAACTACTGTTGCTCAATTTAAATGTCAATTTACATCTTAATGAAAGTCAAGAGAGCTGGATAACCTGCTTTGTTTTCATACTTTCTTGTCTTACATTTTTAGGCTGGGAGTTTAAAAAATTTTAGAGAGTGATTTGCCCTAGGCAAAAGAAGTCAGAGTGGAGCAAATAATTTGGTTAAATCCTGCATAAAAGTTTCTTCGTATGGAAACGTTCTACCTCACCAGACAACAAAGATCAACTACAAAGATACTCAATCTGTTATGGTTCACTTCTCTTGTATCCTGCTGTCAACCTTCACTATTATCACAAAATCATAGAAAGGTTTAGATTGGAAAGGACCTTTAAAGATCACATAGTTCCAACCTCCCTGCTGCATGCAGGGACAACTTCCACTAGATCAGGTTACTCAAAGCCCCATCTGACCTGACCTTGAAGACTTCCAAAGAATGGGGCATCCACAACTTATATGAGCAGTCTCTTCCAAAGTCTCACCGCTCTCATAGTAAAAAAAATCTTCCTTATATTCAATCTAAATCTACCCGCTTTCAGTTTACTACCATCATCCCTTCTCCCATCTCTACAGACTCCATTAAAATATCTATCCATGGTCTTGGAAAAGCATTGGTTGGAAAAGATTGTTTAGTCCAGCCTCCCACTTGAAACCGGGTGTCAACCAACATCATAAACTAGCTGTGGCTTTGCCAGGACCTTCAAAACTTTCATGGTTGATCACTCAACAAGTCAACAAATGTTTATTCTTCTACATATGTTTATATATTTGAAGTTCAGGGGTTCTGACCTCAATATCAAGTGTCAAAGCCACTATTTTCTTTTCTCCAAGTATAAGTCCCCAAAGTATCTGAACACACAGGTTTTGTTCTGGTTTTAGTTCATTAGGATTGCTTGGTTCCCATTAAAAGTTTCTTTCCCAAGTTCCTGAGCAGCAAACTACATATATGTGGTTATCAAACTCCAATTTATGAAAAATACAGGACAATTCTGCAACTTAATTCCTCAGTTATTTGAATTATCGACTATGAATTTTACTTAGTTTCACGCTTTCACCTTGAATAACTGCATTGTAAGAACTGTTTGGGTTTTTTTCCAGGATGTCAAACACATTTTGTTTTTATTCTGTTAATGAAGTTAATAAGATGCCTGCTTGTGTGTTCAAATAAGAATAAATCAAAATTCACGTGTTTTTTTGTTTAATTTTCAAATTATCCCTTCCATCCTGCTATCAGTTTATAATTAACACATTGAACTTCAAAGGGTCCCAAATCAAACTGTGTAAATAGATAATAAAAAATTATTATGCTTTCCTACAAGCCTTTCTACCATGAACTTGTTCTCAGTGAATTTAATAACTCACTTTAGCTACTGAGGAGAATAAACAAGATTTACTGCATACATGCCAATTTTAGTAGCCTAGGGTAGAATAGGGTGATATCGTCTAACCTAAACCATGACTCAAATTAAACTTTTTGCAGTATCTTCCATAGCCAAACATGTTATAGTCTAAGTAAGGACAGAATTTGGGAAGTTCTTATGCATCTTTTCATGTGCCATCTCTGTTATGTCAGAAATTGGTCATCTTTGTAGATTTAGACCCTACAACTGCAGCAATTGTAACAAGTTTGTAAATTGGATTTTTAATGCAACATAATTGGGCAGATTGATTACATTGCTTGCTGTGTTATATATATAGACAAAACTGAAATTTAGTTTTGGGATCCAACATAGCAACAGGTCTAACCACTACTATTATGAAAATTGTTAGAAGAAACTTAGCATTGACCGATGATGAGATCTTGTAAAAAGTGTTTTTTGGTTTAGGTTGGTTTTTTCCCCAGAAAAGGAAACTTTCCTCAAAACAGAATAAAGAAAAAATGTCCACACACTGACCTATGGAAAATAGCTTTCCTGGAACATCTACTTTTCTCTGTAGGCCAGACTTTGGGCTACAGTGTAACTTTTACAGTGCAGTGTTTGCCTTCTTGGATGAGAAGAACAGATTGGATCCTGGAATACATCCCAGATGAGAAACATGTAAGAAATGGGCTCCAAACCCAAGGTACCTGCACAAAACAATTTACTCATCACATCAAAAACATTAACAACTTTTTGGATTTTAGACTGCTATATAATATCCTAAAGGCCTCTTCTCACCACTTCTGTAAAATGAGAAGCATTTTGACCAACATTTTTTGCTAAAATTGCACCCCAAAATAATTATTCAACAGATGGAGTTACGTTTGTCTTCAAGTGCTTCTGTAACAGGAAAAGACATTTAGTTCAGCAGTAGAAGAGGTGTTAGAGAAGAAAAAGTATTGAGAATGGGATATTTATCATAAAGAACTTCAACTGTTCATGATTTTTTTTGAAGTATTGTTAATGCAATTCCCTGTCCAATTTTTTTAATTTTTCAAGGGTAATAAATAAATAAACCCAACCACCACCCCCCCAACAAACTGAAGTTGTTGAAGAGTTAACTACAGGATTTTAATCAGTTTTTTGTTTTCATTTCTCAAGAACATTTCATGTCAAACAATGCTATAAGGTGTTTCATTAACATTTGTTCATAGAAAAACAATCATAGAATAGAATAATTAAATACACATAGTATTTTGCAACTAAAAATTCCTTAAATTTCCTGTGCAAGTTTCCTTTAATTACTTCAATTATACACTCAGAGAAATACAAGTACCACCTGATTCTGCCTTCAGATTAATAACCCCAGAGGTATTTCTCACTTTATCTTCAAAGTTTTTGTAATTATTTTTTTTTTATAATTCTGTATGAAGACTGCTGTAAAGGAATTTAGTCTTTAACTTGGACTCTATGATATTTCATGGTTTGAATTACAGAACTATAAGAG
>VZTM01013055.1:3470-59863 GCA_013400555.1 Jacana jacana
CCTCATGTTATTCTACGAGCTGGGAGGTCCCGGTGACGGCCAGGCCGAGGGGGGAGAGGAGGCCGAGGCGGCGGGCGGGGAGAGCACGGCCAGCCCAGAGGAGGTAGAGGAGGAGGAGGCGGCGACAACGACGACGGCGGAGGCGGCGGCTTCGAGCGGCGAAGCGGCGGGAGCTGGCGGCGGCTGCAAGAGCTGCACCTACCAGGGCTGCAGCGAGACCACTACGCAGGTGGTGAAGCAGCGCAAGCCCTGGATGTGCAAAAGGCACCGCAACAAAATTTACAAGGACAAGTACAAGCGCAAGAAGAGCGACCAGGCCCTGGGGGGCGGCGGGGCGGCCGCCGCGGGGAGCGGCCCGAGGGCTGAGGTGAGACACCCTGGGAGAAGAGGTGGTGGTGGTGGTGGGCCTTAGCTGCGGCCTCGTCGGGTGGTGGAGGCGGTGGGCAGCCCAGCTGCCCTGTGGTCCCCTGGGAATAGGGGATTCCCGTCTAGACTTGGTTTCTGTCAGAACAGGAGCTTTCTGCCCAGAGGGAAGGGTAGACTCGGGTGGTCCTGGAGCTTGCTGTTCGTCTGGTACCAGAGCAAACTGTTTCTTTATTTTCCTCTGATACAAATTGCAGCAATTTATAGCTGTACCAGAAGAAAAATTCTTGCTAAAGAGGAGGCTTATAGAAGCTTTCCAGTATCTGAAGGGGGCCTGCAAGAAAGCTGGAGAGGGACTTTTTACAAGGACATGTAGTGATAGGATGAGGGTTAGTGGCTTCAAACTGAAAGAGGGGAGATTTAGATTAGATATTAGGAAGACATTTTTCACCATGAGGGTGGTGAGGCACTGAAACAGGTTTTCCAGAGAAGTTGTGGCTGCCCCATCCCTGGAAGTGTTCAAGGCCAGGCTGGATGGGGCTTTGAGCAACCTGGTCTGGTGGGAGGTGTCCCTGCCCATGGCAGGCGCGTTGGGACTTGATGCTTAAGGTCCCTTCCAAGCTAAACCGTTCTCTGATTCTATAAAAGATGCTTTGCTGTGCAGCATGTGTTTATTACGGAGGAGGAAAGATCAAACTATAGATCTGAGTGAGATGTTGGTCTTCTTGCCCAGTTGGTACTAAAATGTGGGGGTTTAAAGCCCCAAGGCTGTTTGGTATCAGATTATATGGTAGATTATGTATTAATATGAAATAGTAATATAAACTGATATCATATATCAGTTGTGTGGGTTCTTCAAGCTACTTGCTATTTATTTTTTTTTTATTAAGTGTCAGTTAAATATTTAGATTACTGGTAGTTTATGCTTATTTTCATAAATGTAGGTGTATTGTTTAAATTAGAAGATATTGTCGGTGTTAGAACTGATGCTAGTGTTCAACTTTTTTATATTTTTTTTTTCCATACAGTTTGTGACTCAGTTTGAGTAACATGGTTTCTGATGGTCGCTTGTACTGAATTAGCTTTTAAGATCTTGTATTAAGATGGGGTGGAAAGAGGGAAATGGTTTTACCTTTGAAGGTGCTCACTAATTTGTGCTTAAAGGGACAAGTGTAAAATAGTGATTGTCAAAGAAAAGTCTTACCTGGCACTCCTGCTGAAAGTGACCCTTTTTTGTCAGCACAGCTGTCTCTGCAGTTGTGAGACTGGGAACTGATCTCATTGCAACCTAGCCATCAAAAAAACCTTTCCTTTTTCTGTTTTTGATTATATGAATATTATAGTAACCATACTGGGCATTGCACCAAATAATCTTTTTTTTTTTGTCTAGCTGGAAAAGTTGCCATGAAATGGGTGCCTAAGAAAAAGGCAAGCGTACGTGATGCTGCTAGGCATAGGCTTGCCTCTAAGTTGTTCCTTTCCTCTGTGAAAAGGCATAAGCATGCTGGTTTCCAAGTGAAAAGTTGTATATTGTTACCATGTTTGTTGCCATTCTGTGAACCTTTTCTAGTTCTAGTAGCTACTTCTCTTTTAGATGAGAGAACAGAAACTGCACGCAGTATTCAAGATGACAGTGAATTTTAGATTTATATACTGTCATAATTGAATATTGCTTTGAATGTCATGAAATTAAGGCCTGAGCTTGCCAGAAGGAAGGGAGATATTTAGTGTTAAACTTAGTGTGCTTTTTTTGCTGTGGTGTATATCAAGGCCCCACAAGATACTGTCATCTTATGGGGTCAGAGTTAGATTCCTAATAGAAGTTGTATTTCTCACTTCTGTGGACAGGATTGAAGTGAAGGATACTGGGATACTTTGTTGTTGTTGTTTGAATCCTTTCAGGTAAATGGAAGTGTCAGTAGGTTGTGATTCAACATTGCTTGAAATTTTCCAAACCACGAATAGTTTCTCTACAGCAGATTGTAGACCCACATTATTTAGAAGACAGTCTTAATTCATATGACTGCTGATTGTACAAGGAACAACATAAACTTACAAAGAAAAAAACATGTAGATTTTACTGTCTCTTGCCTACGCCTTTGACAAGTTCATAATAGTATTCTGAAGCATGTTTTCTTTTTTATTAAAGGTATTATTCCTATTTAATTGCAGATGTTACATATCATTTACTTCCACAAATTGGAGATTGTGTTGTGAATGGCTTCATTTTTAAGAAACAATCAAATAAATTCAAGCCATTAACTGTCCATACTAGTGTGGTTAGTTTTACAGTTTAGAAGACTAACTCAGCAGCATGGCTTCACTGTGACTGATGAAATACTGAAAATAACATGGAAGGAAGAGGCCAGTTATTGAATAGATATGTTTCCATTCTTGTGCTGTTATTTTCCTCTGCAGATTAATGAGGCAAATATATTTACTTTGGGACTTTCTGTGATGAAAAGTAAATTATTATTATTATATCATGATTTATAGTCTCACTTTTTTTTTCTTTTTTTTTTTATTTTTTCTTTCATGTGCAGGATCATGTTGAAGGTTCAGTTTCTGTTACTAAACAGAGAACAGGATCCATTGGGGATCGCCCAGCAAGGCCTACTCTTTTAGAACAAGTATTGAACAAGAAGAGACTGGTAAGATTTGTTTTCTTAGAGGTTTTGAACTCGGATAAGTAAAGGGTGTGTAACAATGTTGGAATTGTCACCCTTGTGAAAGATTAAAATCAGTATAATGATTGTACACTACATGTCCATGTTTCCAAATTTCCAAATACAGCAAAGTATGCTGTAGAGCAGATGAGTGCCTCAGCATCTCTGAAGAATACTAAGATGACTAGATGTAATGCTCACTGCCATGTTACCTGAAGTTACGTATTTTTGATAGTATTAAAAAAATGTAGTTATTTCTTTAGGGTAAATAGTGCTTATAGTATAACTGAGATGTATTTAACTTGTTAAACCAACTTTTCTGTAAAACTACAGACAGAACAATGCATGGACTTTAGGTCTGATGTAAGCTTTAGTTACTATAGCATGTTTTAAAAGTTGTGAAACTATCATACTTAAAATGGTGTATGTATTTGTTGAACAGCAAACTGTAAGCAGTGTGACGTGTAATATTTGTAGACTGCATGAATGACATGTGTTATAAGTTTTGAAACACTTTTCATAAAATCATAGACTGGAAGAGATCATAGGTTGGAAGAGACCCTTGGGATCATCCAGTCCAACCATCAGCCCTACCTCTGCAAGGTTCTTCCCTGTACCATATCCCTCAACACCACATCTAATCGACTCTTAAACCCATTCAGGGATGATGACTCAACCCCCTCCCTGGGCAGCCCATTCCAGTGACTGACCACTCTTNACCTCCCTACTTCTGCTGGTCACACTGTTTCTTATACAAGCCAGGATGCCATCGGCCTTCTTGGCCACCTGGGCACACTGCTGGCTCATAGTCAGGTGCTTGTCAACCAGCACCCCCAGATCCTTTTCTGCCAGGCAGCTCTCCAGCCACACTTCCCCAAGCCTGTAGCCATGCATGGGGTTGTTGTGGCCCATGTGCAGGACCTGGCACTTGGCTTTGTGGAAGCCCATGCCGTTAACATTGGCCCATCGATTCCATCTCTCCAAGTCCCTCTGCAGAGCTTCCCTGCCCTCATGCAGATCAACACTCCCACCTTCTGTTGCTTCTTCAAGTATATTTAAATAATCAAACCCAATGAGGGGAAATAATTCAGTACTTACTGTTCCTTCAGCTTTTGCATTACAACTTCTTACGTTACTGTTTTTTACAGTCTCCTTTCTCCAAACGCTAACGGGACAGTTTGGCTGTTTCTTCTGTTCGCTGTGCAAAGCAACTGAACAATCCTCATTAAAGTCCTGTAGTCTGTGTTCAGAATTTGAAAAGTCTTTAAAGAAACATCATAACAGTCTTAAGTATACAGTTATATAGATTTATTTTCTTGAATTCTCAAGAATTCAAGAATAGCACCTATTTTTCTAAAATTCAGTTTTTAAAAGAAAAAAAGTATGAGCTATGGAGTTTATTTTTTATATCTGTCGTTCTTCATGCCCTGCTTGCTGAACTGTTGTCCACTTTCATGGCTGATTTTGTTCTTGTGTTTTTTTTAATTAAATTGGAAAGGTATCTCATTAATGAAACTTTTTTTTTCTGAAAAAAAAAATAATTAGAGGCTCCTAAAGTAAATGCAATTTGCACACAGTTATGCCAAGGCTCTGCAAGAACTGAGGTTTCCTTGCAGTATCCTGGGAAAGTGAGATTCAAATTCTCCTTGATCTGGCTTTTGCTTCTGTCTCTCTGCACTGACTCAGTTCCTGTCCTCCAGCGTTATTTCTTCTAGAATTTCTTCTTCGTTTTGTCTGTATCTACACAACACAAAGCCTGAGGGATACATCTTGACCCAGAAAGATCTCCTCATGGCCTGCTACATCCAAGGCTGTTGCATTCTTATGTTCCTGCATGTGGAAGTTACTGCATGTCACTGGTAGCTGCCTACAGGTTTATAATTTAGAAGTGCCAAGTTCTTTGTGCTTGCTCATAAGTTTATTGCATGTGGTTAATGTCTGTGAGATGAGGCTTTTGTGGTGGCCTGTGTGTGTCTGGATGTATGGCTTGCACTGGATAAGTTGTAGAGAGCTATAGCAAGGGACTGAGAAGCAGCAAGTTGTGGATGAAGAGCCTGAAGCGCTTCAATGGCATAAGAGGGCAGCAGATTCAGAACAATTTAGGGCAGAATTCCCCTGTGCAGTAAAGTGACTTGATAAAGCCAGTGTATAGTAAGGCAGAGGTGGCTGTGCATCTGGCTCAGTAAGCCTGTGTGTTATTAGCAGCTGCTTTCAGTAGCTGATTCACTTCTCTGTTCGGTGCTGGTGGAGGTGTGAGTTATAAGCAGAATCGTTGTTTTCAATTATAATCTCAGCAGAATTGCCCACTAATAGCATAAAGTTTGGGACCCTGCCCTGGAAGTTGCTGGTCCTTTTGAGTGTAAATCTGGATTACCGAGTTGCAGTGCCTCTTTGTTTGCATCAGTGAAGTAACCATGCATAAGGACCAAGGGGAATTAATTAGGGAATTAATTCAGCTGAAAAATAACCTTTTTCCTGCATTAATTTTTGGAAGGATCCATTTGCAACCTCATTTGCCACCTGACCTTACAAACACTTGTGCTGCCACCATGCAGGAATGAGGGTGAACAGCCAAAACTAGATCACAGATGGCAACTCTTCAGGCCAGGAGCCTGATGCAAATAGTTTGAGATACTTCTGTCTTTTTGACTGAAGGCAGCAGAGTGGTTTTTAATTTACTCCTTGTGGCTGGGCTGCTGTTTTGCAATGTTGGGAAACTATTAAACCATGGTGAACATTGAATCATAAAGTACCTCAAGTTGGAAGGGATCCATTGAGTCCAACTCCCTGTTCCTCACAGGACTACCTAAAGCTAAACCATATGACCAAGAGCATCAAGTACAAGCATCAAGTACAGCTGCTTGAACTCTGACAGGCACATGAGCTTTGCTGTAGAATTACAGTATTTTATTTATTATGGTACTTTTTAGCTATCTGGGGTGGGAAATGCAGAAATTGGCTCAAAACTGAAGCACAACTGGAAAGCGATTGTTTTCAGTAGATTACTCCTGTCAGTTATCTTTATGGTTTTTGTGATATTGTATGTTCTTTACATTCTGAATCTGCTTTCAGCATGTGTGCCAATGCTGTTTCTGATTACCAGCTGGTGGCCTGAAACGGTTTCTAGATGTTTTTTGTGAGCATATTTGTAGCTCTTCAGTGTGTAATTCAACTCCCATTTGTATGGGTGTACCGGTTTTGAATGAGAGTTAATTTTCTTCACAGTAGCTTGTATGGGGCTGTATTCTGGGATTGTGGTGAAAATGGTATTGATAACAGAGTGGTGTTTCAGCTGTTGCTGAGCAGTACTTCATCCCACTGAGGGGGAATGAACAGGAGGCCTGTGTGATGCTTAGTTGCCTACTGGGGTTAAATCACAATGATGAGTAATGTGCAGATTGATTTAATGGAAAAATAGAATATAGATTTAATCATTGTGGTAGCTATTTCATATCTGTGAGTTCTTTAAAGTCCACTTTCTGTTTCTTGCAGTCCCTGCTCAGAAGTCCAGAAGTAGTGCAATTTCTACAGAAACAGCAGCAGCTGTTAAGTCAGCAGGCTTTGGAACAAAGGCAGCAACAGTTTCGAGGAGCACCTGGGTAATCACAACAGATCCATGACCTGCAGGTGAATCTGGTGCTGAAGGAGGAATAGGATGTTTATTTCATGCAAATACAAAGAATCTCAATGTTTAAAGGAAAATTGACGTTGCTGCTGTTACATATTTTACTTCTTTCTTATTTGCACTTTGGAGGTTTTGAGCTGCTTGCAAATCTGGAGGAGCCTAATTTTTGATCCTTTTTAAAACTTCATTTTATGTTTAATTTTTTTTTTTTAACAGAAACTTGTTTATATTAGTAATGTTTAGCTGTGCACCCTTTTCCTACCAAAGTCTTCCACTAAATTAACATTTTTCTATATAAGGATTTACTGTTAAAGAAGTCACTCTTTGATGACAATCATTGAAGGCAGTCAGTTACTTTCTGTGGAAGTTGTGAAATGAAGTCCTGAATTTGAGTCAGTCCAGTGGCACGACCTAACAGCAACTGCTCAGGGATATGAGAAAATTACATCCAGTAGAATCTTGCACTAAAGGCAAGGACAACATGCCATCAAGAAGTCAATCCAGTGGTTCAGAAAAGTGCACATCAGGTGACCCTCCTGCAGTATATTCATTATCTGCAAGTTGAGTGGATCTGAAGTGCTTCATTGTCTGTGCCAAACAGGTAAAAGAACTTGTGATGGAAAGTTCCAGAAGATAGAAATGGCATAATGCTTTGGAGGAGAATTAGGTGAAATGTATGTAACTGGGAGTTGGTTCTTGTTCTATGGATTTACTTATAAGGACCAACCTCTTATACATGCAATGTAACTTAATTACAGATGAGAATATCACTAATTTTTAAGTGACAGATTAAATTTAAAAGCTTTTAACTCATAGAAGCAATTGCATCCAAAAACTAAAATATAATTATGCTTTTTCTTTTTTTCCCTTTATGTAGTCTTTTCCTTCTGAAAAAGAAAAAAGTCTAGTTAAATTTTTTCTGTTGCAACAACTTGATACCTAATCAGCTCTCGTGCTGGACTTCTCAGGTTTTCAGCCAACTCAGATGAAATTGCAATTTACTGGGGTAGGAATCCGACCACTGTATTATTCAAGTGTTGAGTCCCATGTCTTGTTTTGAAAAACAAAATGTTGTATGAAGCCAGGTTTCCGAACAGAGGTTGACTGAATGGTCCAGGTGCTTAATGAAGTGCTACTTCCATATTGCAGCAGTTCCATCCGCTGAACAATACCTTTTCAGGAGTATCTGTTAGTCTTATGGAAAGTTACAAGCTGTGCTTTGTGTCTGTATCGAACTTGTTGGGTTGGGATTTATTGTGTAAGTTGTTCTTTAAAAGAAGACATTGAAAAACTTTGTATCAACAGTTTCGGACCAATGAGTGTTTGAGTAAAATCTTTGTTTTTCTTTAAAAAAGAAAACTGAAGCCTGTTCTTTCTTGCTCTGTTTAATTTCTATACTTTTTTTTTTTCTCTACTAAAATGGCTGGCTCTGAGTAGGTGGCATTACAGCTTTTGTGTTCCAAGGCTCGTTGTAAAAAGTTATTTTTAGCTTTATTCCTTTCAGTGTGTATATGTGAAAATGTAATGGGCCAAAATTGTAGAATAAAACATTTGCTTTTGTTTTTCACTGGTCAGCTTATGACAGCATTTAGGTGAACAGATCTGATGAAACTTTTTATTAAAAAACACCCCAAACCTAGAGGGTAGAAAAGAGATGCAGAGAGTCTGGGTCTTTGTTAAGACAGTGCTGGATGACTTTGTTTCCTCAAAACAAATGGAACTTGCTGCAGATGTGCAGAAGGGTGTTCAGCTCAGCACAGGTGTCCTGCATTTCACAGGATCACAGGATAGTAGGGGTTGGAAGAGACCTCTGGAGATCATCTAGTCCAACCCACTCCACCCCCCCCCAAAGCAGGTTCATTCAGAGCAGGTTGGACAGGAACATGTCCAGGCGAGTTTTTAATATCTCCAGAGAAGGAGACTCCAGCACCTCTCTGGGCAGCCTGTTCCAGTGCTCTGCCCCAAGCTGTGTGAACCCAGCAGTGTCCATGTGGCTCTAAGACTATTGTGTTCTACTGCCTTTCTTCTGTCATTGCAGAACAAAATCTGCATGTTAGGAAGACTGAAACCTGACTTCTGTAGTGGCGTGTTCTTAAGGTGGCTGTTTTTCCTTGAGGCGTTTGAGGCCAGCACAGCTGCAAGTCTCTTCCTGCTAATGCGAGTCTGGTCCACAGCAAGGGCTTCTGTCAGTGGGCAACATCATGGCTCATTAGTGGCCTGTCGGGATCAGGGCTGCTTCCTTCAAAAGTTAACTTGAACCATTCTCTTGAATCTTCAAATTTACCACAGGGCAGTGAGGGATACATGTACTTTTAAATACAGATTTTATACTTTATTAATTTTCAGTCCATTTTACAGTGTCCCATTCTCCTGGAAGTGGTGCCTCATCCCATTGCTCAGTGTAATCACTGCTGCTTCTTGCCTTGTTAGAACTGATTCCTACTTAGAATAAAGGCTTTCTACTCTGGTTCCCAAAGTCACTGTTGACCAGACTCGGACCTGCAGCTTTCCAGGGCCAGTTTCTCTCAAAAAGAGGGAGATGACAAGGGAAAGAGCTCCTAAATCAGAAATATCTTTATTAACAGTAAAACACAAGACGTGAATAATCCCTTTTACAATAGAGTAATTCCAGCCAAAGAAATCGGACTGTGTTTAAAAAGTGTATTGTTCAAACATCGGACTAAATATGTTGACTTCAGAATGCCTCAAATCTAACGCAGCAGGAGGAATGCTTGTGAAAATGTCTGCTTGATCAGCAGTTGTTAGATCTTTCTTGATCCAACAGGGCATGGGATCGAGTACTCGGGGGCTGGTGGGAGGACTCTGCGCTGCCCTCATCTCTCGGGCTGCTGGAACTAAGTATGTCTGAAATTTCTCATTCCTGAGAGGCAGGAGTCCAACCAGTGGTCTTTGTAGAGCCATTTACACTGTTTTACAGTGTAACATCTCTAACTGTGACTAATGCACTCTTCTGGATGGGGCAGATGTTTTTTGCCTTGATTCTGATGGAAAAGAGAGGGCAGAACTGTTCATGGAAGTAACGCTATTAAATCTCTGTATGATTCACATTGGTTTTTCCTGCACCAGCCTGTGATAGCTCGTACTTCACACGAGAAAACCCCACCCACACCTTCCTCAAATCCACCCTTTTGGCCCCTTGGCTGCATAGAAACTTTTGGCTTCCATTGACCCCCACAAAAAAGGCCTGTTTCTTCACTTCCTTGTCTCGCTTCTCAGCCCAATTTATATTACGGAGGCGATACTGAAGTGAGGGATTAAATTGCTAACACTGAATCATCTGCAGAAGGTATGCTGTGGTACATTTAACTTGTACTTGAAAAGTAGTATAAATAATTAAAAACTCCAATCGCTTGAGTGAGCGAAGAATATTTATCTGAATGTGCATCATCTTGGCTCATCGTTGAGTTTGTTCCCTTGCTCTCGTTTGCAAAGCTTTTCGTGGACCTAATTAATGAGATTTAAGACACTCCAGCATCAAAAACCCCACTTTGAAACACGATGTGCTCGCTACTGAGCAAGTGCAAGGGGTCAGACTTTACCAAGTGTCTTCTAGCTTTTCTTTGCTGATGAGGTCTGCGTTTAACATTATTAACTGGTTGGTCTATTTCTTCCTATGCTAATTCCTACACAATATTATTTGACTACTAACACGGAATATAAAATAGCAGCATCCATGGATAATAAAACCACTATGGACTGAAGATCTCAAACCTCTTCACAATTAGCTGCAAATGTTCACATTGGCTGTGATGTCGCTGACTCTGGAGGACGTAGTGGTTATGTCTACCTTGCGTTAGAGGCGTGGCCTGCAAATTAGGCTCATTATCCCTACAGGCAACCAGTGTGGCCCAGGTGCAAGTGGAGGTGTCCTCTTGATGGGACTCCCATAGGTCTCACCTCCCTGGCAGGGAAGCGTGGCATCAAAACGGTGCTATAGTGTAAGGCACACCCAGGCAAGCTGTTTGGAAAGCCATGGAGAGAGCAGGGAACAGGATCCTGGCTGCTCCTGGTCACTCTGGAGGTTCTTACAAGTAGATGATGGGTACCAACCCAAGGCTGTGTGTTGCGCTGCTGCACCGCACGCAGGAGTGTCTCCCTGCACTGAGACACAAAGCGGTTCCTCTCTGCTGAACAAAGACTCAATCCTGCTCAGGCTTTCCGTACCTTGCAGAACGGCACTGGCAGAGCTGCCATGAGGAAGAAGCCCTGTTTCAGTGACTGCAATGAAGCCTCCCCATTGAAAAGCATTTTATTCACAGACCTTAAGTCTCATATAATCTCTCTCCCTGCTGCAAGATGGGACCAACTCTGTATTTTTTTTGATGGTGACCTGACAGTCACACATAGGGAGGCCACTTGTCCATTCTTGGTTCCTCTTCATAAATGTTACTCCCTAGTCAGGAGTCCCTGTGGAGGCTTCTGCTGATGCTGTCTTCCTTTGGAGACTGCAATTTCCCACCTACACATGAAGTGAGTTGCTTTGTTGCATTTCCCAGGTGGACACTCCATACCACCCGCGTCTTTCAGTTGTGCAGTTCAGACCGCAGTTTTCTCTGAGGAGTATGCACTGGATGTGCTTATAGTGTCCTTGAATGGTTGCCCACAGCTGAACTCTCTTCATTAGTCCTGTCGCAAGGCAGAGGGTCATCTTGCAAGTGCAGTTCCCAGATGCAACCAGAGCCCAGTCCCTGGATCACTTGGGATCCATTTGCCCCAATGCACCTACCTACTGGCTTACTTGGGAAGCTGGTGCACCCAGACAGGCTTTGTGTGTATTAAGAAGCACCAGATCAAGGGCCGTGGTACTCCAAGCTGCTCCTCAAACGCGTTGATGGTTAGTTTAGACGTGAATATTAAAAGCTCTAGTGAACACTAGAGCTTTTAGTGGCTGCTCAAACCCATATAACTGCCTTCGCACCTCCTGTGATGACCACTGAGCATCAGCATCCCTGCTCCCTCCTTCCCAGTCCCTTCGTCCTCTCAATGCACCCCTGGCTACAGAAACCAACCATGAACTAGAAGTCGTCAAAAAACCTTCCCAGCCCCATCTTGCACTCACCCAGAAGGACTTGGTTGGGTTCAGAGGTTCAAGCAACACCCTGCTCTCCAGGCTTCTCCACAGTGAGGGGCTCTTTGCCTTTGGCTTGGCAAGCACATGGGACACGTTACGTTCGGTCCATTTCTGATAATAGAAATCTATATTCTGGGCAGCACCTCTCAACTTGAAAAACGGTATTTAATTATTCTACCCTATGACTCATTAATCTTTCTTTATTGTGTTTGGGTTTGGCTTTACTGGGGGAAGAGGTGAATAGTGCAGTGGAGGTAATGTTTCTTTCATTTCACCATATAATGCTCAACTATTCCCAAAAGCTGCAGCTTTCAGCTATAGCTGCACCAGAGGAGTCTCTAATGAGCCGAGAAAATTGGCCATACACTTCAGACCTCTTCAGAGTTACTAAATTCGATCAAGCTTCCTTATAAATCATTTCCATCCAGCCAAGAAGGAAATATTCTCTGCCTGAGCTGCCTCTGTAAATCCAGCTGTTTGTGCAAATCCTCAGTCGCTGGTGAGACTTTCTGATTCCATAGATCTTATAGGAGAAGGGGAGTGTTGTAAGCCAGGAAGAACAAGGGCAGATTAGGTAAAGCTACAGTCACAAATGCCCGATTTTTTTCCATTTTAAGAGTTGTCTGGTGGAGATGATGTTTTACAGTGAAAGATGTTTCAGTGTTGATTATATACTGAGGGAACATCAATACCTCATAACTCCGCCCTGAACTGACCCCATGCAGAAATAGCTGAGGATAAGCATGCTTCATCCTGAAACTGCCTCTAATGACAGAGAGCTCCTGCCTGTGGCCACCAGGTTATCATTGAATCTGCACAGGTGCATGTCAACTGGGCGGAATCTCTGCAGGGCATCAAGTCTGACACCCTCTGCAAGGCATGGACCACTCAGAGATGGCTACTCAGGGCCGTGAACGTCTTGACACAGCACCTGCTGGAGACATAAAGGAATTTCCTCAGCTCCAGTTGATGTTACTTTGGGCTATGGTTCCCCTTCATGCTGTTGATACATTATCTTTCTGACTGAGCACAGCAAAACATGAATCACAGAATCATAGAATGGTTAGAGTTGGAAAGGACCTATAGTTCATCGAGTTCCAACCCCCCTGCCATGGGCAGGGACACCTCCCACTAGAGCAGGTTGCTCAGAGCTCCATCCAACCTGGCCTTGAACACTTCCAGGGATGGGGCATACACAGCTTCCCTGGACAACCTGTTCCGTGCCTCACCACCCTCACACTAAAGAATTTCTTCCTAAAATCTACTCTAAATCTCCCCTCTTACAGTTTAAAAACTTTACCCCTACTCCTATCACTCCACTCCCTGATAAAGAGTCCCTCCCCATCTCTCCTGTAGGCCCCCTTTAGTTACTGGAGGGCTGCCACAGGGTCTCCCCACTCATGAGTAGAGAAGATGCTTGTGGGGCAGCCTCTGATGGGGAGGCAAAGCACATGCTGCTCTTCTGAATGCTGCAGCCATTGCTACAGTGCACCTGATCAGCAGTTACAGTGCAAGGACAAGGGACTGAGCCATCAGAGCAGCAGTGCCCCTGAACGGTTCCATGCAGTCAGTGTGCCAGATTTGCTTCTGTCACCTCTGGATGCAAATGACACATCAATACTGAAGAACTGGCAGCAAATTATGCAGTTCTCTCAGCAACTTACCAGGAAAACAAGTGGTCCACGTACCGTGATGAATGTGCTTTATGCCACTGCCTGCAGAAGCTCCCCACCACTGCCTGCTCATGCAGGGTACTTCACAGAAACTTTCAAGAGGGTCTGAATTGTTGATGGAAACAAAAACCCAAAAAAACAAAAACAAACAAAAAAAATCTGCCTTTGACTTGACTAAGTAGTCTCTCTGTAAGTGGTTTTAAATCTCTCAGGGAGCCTATCTCCAAAGTTCGAGTATGAATGAGTGCATTTAAAGGCTTTAAAGTGACTACGGGATGATAGGTTCGTGATGACCTTTCAGCAGAAAATATCTCCTTCCAAAACGAGGAGACATTAATGAGATACAAAGTTACGTTGCTGTACATTATGAGAAAGCTGCATTTTCCAGTGATCTCAAGTGACATAGTAGTGAAGCCTGTAAAAGAGACTTTGTTCAAAGAGAAAGGGAAATAAATGGTTTGCTTGCCTTACTTTTTATCACTGCATCTGGGCAGGGTTTTTCTTCCCACGTACTTGTCTGCCTCGTGCACTCTTACCGGTTCTTCCTCACGATGCGAGTTCAGCCCTTCTCTTGGGAAGGAGCTGTCAGCTGCTGTGCATTTGCACAGCGTCTCATACAGTGGACTAAGTCCCTAGAGGCTACCAGAACAGGAAAGAGTTCACCCAGTGATACCAGCCATCCCAAATGCTAACAACTCTGAGATGGCTGTTGGCTTGCTTTGCCCAGAATCATTTAATCATAGAATAGTTTGGGTTGGAAGGAGCTTTTAAAGGTCATCTAGACCAACCTCCCTGCAATGAACAGGAACACCTTCAACTAGACCAGATTGCTCAGCACCCCATCCAACCCGACCTGAAATGTTTCCAGGGTGGGGTATCTACCACCTCTCTGGGTAATCACTGGCCCTCCAATTTTCCTCTGCAGCATTGGCAGGGAACTGGCTTCTGGAGCTGCCAAAGAGCAGAAGCACTTCAGAACATCCCCTATTGCTCTCTGCAAGGACGATGACAGTGCTGGGAATGTCTAAAAGCAATCCCTAGGCTTCTCTCCATACTAGTAGAGAAGGTGGTTTCAGCCTAGAAGGCAAGGAAGAATCCAGGATAAAGGACAGAACTATGTCCTGGACAGGAGAGGCGATTTTCTCTGTCTTTAGCTGGTAGGAAAGCAAAGGAATAAGCAACATGAAAAGCACAGAGAAATTACTGGAGAAAGGGTGCAATAAACCTGCTAAGAAAAGCGTTACCAGCACCTCAGTACAGTGACACTGATGACAAAGGGAGCCAAGGAAAACGTCTTTTTTCCAAACCGGTCTCTTTCAAGTCTGCTGAGCAATAAATGGCACACCTGGAATTTCTGTGTAATATTATTATTGGATTTCACTGATACAGGAGACTGTAAGGTTTTTCCTATCCCACAGTGACACTGCTGACGTCAAGTGGTGACAGAATAGGGTTCTTTGCATTTACGTATTTCCTATATGACTTGCTATTACTGCTCAACCTTACCAAAAATGTGTCCCTCTGTGCCCTACTAATTCTGAAGCCGGAGATGCATTCAAACAAAGTAACCCAGCTGGTTTACTCATTCTCCCGTTTTACCACAATTACCATCCTCTCACAGGTATTACATTGCATCTGAGTACAACAGAGCATCTAAAACACATGGAAAGTCTTTCCAGTGAATGTTACTTGAATTCATATGTGATGTAGCTGAAGATTTCAGATATCCTCTTCTAATTATGCAGTAAAATGTGTAGCACCAGATACTGTGTGAGAAGAAACATTCTGTAGAAAGTTGGTTTTTTGTTTTGTTTTTTTCCCTTGGGAAATTTCTGGTGTGTTCTAAGAAGGAATGAGATCGGAGAAGTTGTCATTCTTTCTGCCCCTTAAAGCAAAACAATTTTCAGTGGACGGTTATGCCTGGAAAGAAATAATCCTCTGCCCTTTCAGCACGGTAATGGGGACCATCAAAATGTAGTAAGAGTTTCACCTGCCTCCTCGGAACAGGTTACCAAGCGAACAGCATTTTGTAAGGCTAAAGATTATGGGCAGTGGGTTTCCCTGCATACAGAAGGGCCACAGACAAGGAGCTTTTCAGAAAGTTTTCCACACACAGATTTGCTCTTCATTGTTTGTGGTTTTCACTGCCTCGCCATCCTCTGCAGGCAAGGCAAAAGCACTGCAAATGATGAGTCCTGTAGTATCTGAGATGAGAAGCCATCCATGGGGATGTACGGAGTGACTGGCCAGGAAACCCTCTCTCTCAAACCAGAGCGCTGTGGACAGATCCTGAGGACTGGCCCAGCGCAGGGGGTGGATGTGGCTGATTCCCACCTCTTTCTCTTCGCAACCTGGGAGCATGGGGCTTCCTGTTCCCAGCACAGAGACCATGCCAAGATGAATGATAAAGTAGTTACTTGGTTCTTCAATGCACACTTCATTTCCCTTTTCTGAAATCACACAGTTCAAGTCCCTTTTAGACGTACCCTTGATATCAGCACAGTAGTCTAACTACAGACAGTCCTAACTTTAAAACAAACTACATCAATACTGTATAATGGATAGGATTCAGTTTACATGCCAGATACATATGCAAGTATGTATGTACTTTGCAGAAAAGCACGGGAAGTTAATCAGTTTTTTAACTTATAGGCATATTTTCAAATTTTCTTCTTTATTTTTTCCTTAGGAGCGTGTTGCTTTTCAGTGCAGTGGTACCGTACACTAATGAGTTAACAGCATCAGACTACTCAGATGTGTCCAGAACAGGCTCCAGTGCTGAACAGCTCCCGAGGGCTCCTTCCTCCTGCCAAATCCTATGGGAGGTGGTGGTGCCTCAGCTCCTCAGAGGATCTGTTGTCTCATCATGCTTTGCAGTAGGGAGACAGACTGGAATTGCAGTTTCGACTTTCAGTTCACTGGATAAAAGTCACCTCTATACATAAGTCCCATGTACCACCTAAGGCCCTCTTTTAGACCTGAAATTCAGATGTAAAATGGATAGAAACGGTGCTAAGATCTGACTTTGGTTGCCTGCAGAGGGGTGAATTTCACCTACTAGGAACAGCTACAGCCAGGTTTCTGAATCCGCATGGAAGTGCCGAGAATTCACACCGTTTACTGGCTTGGCTGGGGAATGAAGATGCTCACAGGAAATGTTTTGACACTTTTGCAGGAATTTGGCTTATTTTGTACTAGAGAACAGATACGCCATACCTGAATTTCTAAACTTAATTGTACTGGCATCAGAATAACTAGAAACCACAAAACATAGCATGAAAAAAAAAAGAGACTATGTATAGATATTTACATCTACATACATCTACATATAGAAGCTTCTGTTCACTGGAAATCCTATAAGCCACTGCCTGCAATAGCATCCATCCTATGGGGATTCTAGAGATGATTCTTAAGAGACTGAGGAGATGGGGTTATGAGGTGAGCCCATCTGTGTCAGCACCTTATCCAGCCATTGCAATGGTCCGTGCAGGTGGATCTCGATCCAGCAGGGCGTGCTTGTAACATCTTGGCGATGGTACTCTGCTCCCCAGCCCTATAAAAGCATCAAAGGACCAAAAAGTGAGGGTCATTGGTTGGGGTTTGTTTGTTTGTTTGTTTTAATAGCAATATTAAATAACAACTCCAGTACTGACAGTCCAACACAACTACAGGCAGTCAATCACCCAAGTTCCCAAGATTTAATGCTCTGTCCTAGGAATAATTTTCTCTAGAAACTTTGCTCCTTTTTAAGGTCTTTGTTATCATAGTTATCAGGGACTCTGTACTATTAAATTAAAAATGCTCAGTCACACTTCCAGGTGCTGAGACCAACTGGCTTGGAAAGGCCTATTCCCAAGCTTGGCTGACTACACGCAGCCCATGGGGAATGGTCCCTGCTGTTTGCACCCCAGTGACGTGCCCAAGAACGTGTGCCAGACTGCTGGCTGGCACAGACAAAAAGCAGGCCAGGCCCTGTCACAACACTTTAACAGGAGCTGGGAATGATCCTGGCCGCTGTTTCATTTCTTGGTAGAGATGCATCCTATGAGTCTGAGAAGTCTAGGTATTTATCTGGACCTCTGGAAACTTCCAGCAAGGCTCCTATGTACCATACCTAACTCATGTATAGACATTTTCCATACGTTTTCTATCAAACAAAGAATCATAGAATGGTTAGAGTTGGAAGGGACATTAAAGATCATACAGTTCCACCCGCTGCCATGGACAGGGACACCTCCCATCAGAACAGGTTGCTCAAAGCCCCATCCAGCCTGGTCTTGAACAATTCCAGGGATGGGGCAGCCACTACTTCTCTGGGCAACCTGTTCCAGTGCCTCACCATCCTCACACTAAAGAATTTCTTCCTAATATTCTAATCTAAATCTCCCCCCATTCAATTTAAAACCATTACCCCTTGTCCTATCACTACATGTCCTCTTTTCCCATGGGAGTTCCTAACTGTCTGCTGTGGGAAGTCCTGGAGTAATTTCTCCATCTCTTTTGGGGAGATAAGGGACATGGAGCATCTGGCAGAAGATGGGGATGCAATGCTGGCAGGGAGAGAAGAAAAGCAGAAGTCCCTGTGCCTCAAGCAGGCACAGTGTCAGCTTGCTAAGGCAGACATTGTGATTTCACAGCCTGAAGCCCGACATCCAAGTCCCAACCCGAACTCTCACAGCTAAGCCGCTGTCTCACTGCCAGAACTCAACTTGGATTTCTCCAGGACAACATGTGAAATGCAGTCCCACTGCAGGACGAGGCTCTTCATTTGTGGGCCGCTGATCAGAGGAGTTGAGCCTTACTTGTCATTATGCTAGTCAGGGGATTTGATATTCTTGTCATGAAAAAAGGACATGGAGGTATATGAAGATTGATGCCTGTCAAAGGTACCTAAATTGTAGAGTGCTGAACAACTCAGGCAAGCGAGGCTACTAGAAACCACTTCTCTAGAATGATCAGCTGCAAAACTAGGATCAACACCAATACCAGATGTTAAAATAAGTGCTCTGGATAAAATCCATTTCTCCTTAATGAAGAAAAGGAGGAAGAAAGCAGAAGAGCAAGATATGGACCAACGAGTATTTTTAATCAGGCAGCAAGTTTCTGACCTGTGGAGCATTTATCAGGCTAGGACGGGACTGTGTTCACAGGCATCTCAGATTTATGTTCTGGAAATATTTGCATAAAATGCCCCTCTCTAAACCAGCACTGTCAGGCTTTTGAGTTTGTGAAGTCTTAAGTACTCGTAGGCAGTGAAGATACACGGCCAGAAGGGCAAGTGCCAGAGGAGTTGTGCACCTCTGCCGACTGGCAGGACACAAAAATCAGAGGAATAGGAATTACAGGTTGCAGGAGCACCCTGCGCGATTTGCAGGCGTCTGGCAGAGCGTGTCGGTGGCTGGCCATCTCCCTCTGCTGGCGGCTCCCAGACACAGCCACTTCCCCCAGCTGGCTGCCAGTACTGGAGCTGCCAGCAGGGGGAAAGCCCGAAGGACCTGTGCCCCCTGTGCATCACTCGTAGCCTCCTTCATTCCCGAAGCTGAAACGATCTCGGAGGTAAGAGTGCTCTTAGCGAGGGAATAAAATGAGAACAACTTGCAGAGCTGTGGTAGGGCTTTGCACAGATGAATGGAAGAGGATACTGATACCCTCATGGGTAGATGTCCCTTCCAGCATGGGGAAGATCAGCTGAGGGGTCCTATTACTCCTGACAGACCTTCCCAACTCCTGTGGACAACAGCTCTCTCCAGATCAGTGTCCAGCCACATCTCACAGTGCTGAGCTGCCTCATGCTGGGTCGCACGGCCAAGTCTGCTGCATCGTCCTCTGAGCCCTGAGAGCTGGGAAAACAGGGGAGGGTGCTGGGTTCAGGCCCTGGCTTGGAGAGGAGAAATTCTTTGTCTTTCCACTTTGTGCTTCAGGAACATCTTGTGTTCCTCATCTGTGGAGAGGGTATAACAGCCATTCTGTTTTGGTTATCAGCAGTGTTTAAGCAGATGGAAACAGCTGTCTGCTCTCACTGATGATACACTCACATTGGCCTGAGGGTTCAGCTCCCCCCAAGCTGCTCTGTGGGCACATGAAGGCTGTAAGAGGGAACAGGCCCTTCATCTCTCTCTGTCCTGTGTTCTGCCTCCAGAAGATGATACAGTCCTGGTAAGTTTCTCCTGTCTTGGTCTTTACCCATCTCTGCCTTGTAGCTCAAGCACAGGAGGGGTAGGAGGCAGGGTCTCCTGCCCTTTGTCTCTTTCTTGCCCTGTGTGCTGTAGATGACCAGCAGCATCTGGTCACAAATCAGGGGAGAAACCGGATAAAAGGCCTGCACCTGAGGGTTCCTGGTGTGTAGTTGTGACAGAGAACATGCTCCTCTGTGCACTTCATACCCAACACCCAGGAGCATTCCCGCCCCCAGACTGAACACATTGGGGCTCATGCTTTGGGAGAGAAATAATCTGAAAATACCTGAGTACAGGACAGGGTTTTTATAGGCCAGGAAGGAAGAACCTAGATGAGATTTACATAGACATTTTCCAAAGGTCATGGGAAAGGGTTCAAAATAACTCCTTGCACTGGTCTTCTAGTGCCTGAGGCACTATAGTGGCTGCTATTGTTTCAACAAAGCAAGGTGATAACATGGCAGAGTGCTATTGAGTGCATCAACACCACCATTCCTGCTGCCATGCTGGGCATGGAGACAGATAACACATCAAAGAGACTACCCCTGAGTTGCTGAGATAATGAAAATATTGCATAACTGGCTACGCTGCCTTTATAAACAACATGCCCATTCATGTCTTCCATTAAAGAAAATGCTGTTTGTTGGGTTTCTCGCTTTCTGTTTTTCCCCTAATGCTTGCGTGTGAACAAGATGTCAGTTCCTTCCCAAGAAAAAAGAAACATGGTCACAGGCAGAAAGATTTTGGCTTGGACTCTTGGGAAAAATTATAGGGCCTTCTTAATGCTCTCAGAGGGTTAAGGAGATGGGGACCCAAGGATGGCTGGAAAGAGTCAGAACTAGAAAGGTGTGTGGGACTCATCTGCTTTGAAGAGCACACTGGAGTTTTGCAGTATCCTAGATGTGAATTCAGTCACCTCGGTTCGGTCATTTGTCTAGAACCAAATCTGCAAGGCAAACGGACATGCTCAAGCCAGTTCCTATGGTACCTAGCAAGACCAACTTGTTTCTAATGGTACATCTTCTCTAGCTTGCAGGCTGCACATTACTGCCAGCTCTTCCCAGCAGCACTATAGGAAGCCAGTCCAGTGCATCTGTCTTTAAACACTCACCATTTTCTGGGACTTAGGTGCTACAATAGGCACCTAAGCAAATCCTAGGAGCTAAATGGAGTCAAGAGATTTCATTCTTACAAGGAGGCTGTTAAGGAGATTTAAGAAACTCCCACAAAGACTGATGCATGACACACAGAGCAGTCAGACTGCAAAATTCAGGTATGAAAGAAATGGAAACAGTAATGGTTTTGGTGGTCTCCTGTCTCTTGAAAATAACAGGGGGAAGGTCAAACTTTTCGGGTTCTGCATTCCCCTTGCCAGAAGCCCTTCCAGTAACGCGCCTGGCCAGAGTGAATGTCAACAGAAATTAAGACAATCTCTTGCCAGGGATAAGACTGGTGGCAAACAATTCCCAGCAAGCTCAGTGGGGGCTGAAGGAGTAGCCAGTGTTTCTTGACTAAGACCATATATACCAGTCTACAGGAATGATGAGACTAGTCTAGAGCTATAAGAACATTCTTTTCAGATCTATGCCCCTCCTAAGCTCTATTGTAAACCAGGCATGATAGCAGAAATCACAACTGCCTCAGATATCATAGAATCATAGAATCATAGAATCATTTAGGTTGGAAGAGACCCCTGGGATCATCAAGTCCAACCATCAGCCCTACTCTACAAGTTCCCCCCTACACTAGATCTCTCAACACCACATCTAATCTGCTCTTAAACACAGTCAGGGAGGGTGACTCCACCACCTCCCTGGGCAGCTGATTCCACTGACTGACCACTCTCTCCGTGAAAAATTTTTTCCTAATGTCTAGCCTAACCCTACCCTGCTGCAGCTTGCAGCCATTCCCTCTTGTCCTGTCGCTCATTGCCCGTGAGAAGAGACCAGCACCAATATCTCTACAGTGCCCTTTCAAGCAGTTGTAGAGAGTGATGAGGTCTCCCCTCAGCCTCCTCTTCCTCAGACTAAACAACCCCAACTCCCTCAATCGATCCTCATAAGCCTTGTTTTCCAGGCCTCTCACCAGCTTTGTTGCCCTCCTCTGTACTCGCTCCAGCACCTCGATATCTCTCTTGTGCTGAGGTGCCCAGAACTGGACACAATACTCAAGGTGTGGCCTAACCAGTGCTGAGTACAGGGGGACAATCACCTCCCTACTTCTGCTGGTCACACTATTCTTTATGCAAGCCAGGATGCCATTGGCCTTCTTGGCCACCTGGGCACACTGCTGGCCCATGTTCAGCCTCCTGTCGACCAGCACCCCCAGGTCCTTTTCTGCCAGGCAGCTCTCCAGCCACACTGCCCCAAGCCTGTAGCTATGCATGGGGTTGTTGTGGCCCAAGTGCAGGACCCGGCACTTGGCCTCGTTGAAGGCCATGCCATTAACATTGGCCCATCTATCCAGTCTATCCAAGTCCCTCTGTAGAGCTTCCCTGTCCTCAAGCAGATCAACACTCCCACCCAACTTAGTGTCATCTGCAAATGTGCATATGTGCAACAACATTTACATATTGCTAAGTCCCTCTAAGTTGAGCTCTTTATTCATTGGGGAAACATCACTATTCAATCCCTGCTTATTTTCCACAAAAAGCCTACGGAATACCTAATTTTTGGAATCTAAGAAATTTCCAGGTTGGCCACAAAAGCTACTGTTTTTAAGCACCTAGAAGATTAAGGCAATACTGGAAAACAGGCAGTCTGAATTGCTATTTGTGAGCTGGGTGTCTAAACCCCAGTTGGAAAAGACTTGATGGCATCTAGTTTAGCACCAAAGCTTGCAAGTGATGAGATTTGCCTTTACAGAAAGACAAGAGAAAACAAAGAACCCTTACTTTTACAAAGCTCATTCGAATGGTACACATCTTGGTCAGCTCATACACCACTTCAAACCCATGATTGACTGACTGGGCAAGCAGCTGGGCGAAGAGCTGGTTGTTGAAGATCTTGAGGCTGCAGCCACTGGGGATCTTGCAGACGGTGGCTGGGTGGAAACCATGCTGGTAGTTACAGTTGCGGCTTTGCACAAAAATACTGCTGTCGCTGACACATTCAGCATAAACTTCCCCACCAACATAGTAAAGATGAACACCTTGAAAAAGAAAATACACTGATATTATTTCTCTGTTGCTCACAACACACTTTATACTGGTAATTAACTATTTTACTGGTGTGGGCATACAAGCCCAGGACCATTCCAAGCACTCAGTCTCTATACTTTGACTTGTAAAACACAGTGTATCTGTGTGTATATCCATGTATCTGTACAATGGACCCAACCATCTTTAAGAGGAAATTGTCACAAATGCTGTTTGGATGTACTGGTCCAGGAGAAAAAAGTCTTGGCTCACAATGTCCTGCCTCGTTTCTCAGTGAAGGTTGGTTTACTTCCTTAGTCCAATAGCACAGTACTTTACAAAGCACACAACGCACACAGACACACACACAAATGTCAAACATATGTCAACCATGTACAAAGCATGGATCAAAACTGTCGAAGAACTGAAAAGTCTGTTACGCACTGCCCATCTAAATCTATTTTTACTGTTGAGCACATTCACGCTGACCAAGACCCACTTCACAGCACGCTCATTTTTTACTACAGAATCCTGCCTCATGCAGTTCAAACACAGCATGGTGTGTACTTAAAATACCTTTTCTGTATTTTGTTTTATACACCACATCAGAACCATGTGTTTGCATTTACATGACGGGACTTTCTCATCAGATCCTGTTCAAAGTGACCTTTAGCAAGAAAATGACTGGTTTCCTTCTGGATTTTTCAGTGCCCAGGTGACATACCAACACTAACTCTAAATTTTTACTGTGCCTTGGGGAAATGAAAGTCCTATGGCCCTTCCAGCATGTCTTCCCACATTTAAAAATACACCTAAATTGGTGAGAGAATTGATCTTAGCCCAATTCAACAACCTCAAAGTTGGGGATCTTGTGTTAGCTAATTGTGTAGATGCCTTCTCTAGCTGATAGGTGATGAGAAGCACTACGATGACCAGATAATTCACTCCAGCTGCTACAGAGTGCAGGCTCACAGCCAGCTCAACCACTGGAAGCCTGTGCAGTTGCTGAAAAGGCTCTCTTGTTCCCTGCCCCCACTGTCTCTTACCACACTTGCCTTCATGCTGGCACCAGTGGCTGGAGACTGGGCAGCTATACAGACTGGGGCACCGAAACAGCTAATAAAATTAAAAACAAAACAAAACAAGATTTATTTGCAGTGAGATCTTCATCAGTGTAAGGGTGGCTTTGTGACCCAGACTGCTTAAACGTGAGCATGAAACCACACCCTGAAGGGGGGGCGAGTCATCCTGTGAAGATGCTTAGACATCCAACCTTCCCATGGCTAGATTAGGTGAGAGGAACCCCTCCCATGGCCAAGAGAGGTGGAAGAACTCAGTTCTTTGTTCTCAGTAGAAACCACCATTAAATAAAAATAAAATACTCCTCTCCGTTCCCAGGTATGGTTTTCAAACCCTTACATACAAATGCACATGTTCACAGAGTCTCAGTGGACTGCCCGAAAAGCTGGTGATAACTACACTTGAATAATTCAGTTAGTTGTAATTAGTTTTACTCCTGTTGTCTTTCATACAAAAAAGACGGGTTACATATTCCCAGCCTGTTCATCATTCTGTGGTCATGACAGCAAGGGGCAGCAGCACATCCTTAGGACAAAACCAGCCTCTAAACAGAAGTGGGAAAGTCTTGGGGAAAAGCAGGTTGAGTGGGAAAAGAATCTGGGAAAAATACATTCTCCCATAGACTTCCAGAGTGACTCAGACAGGAACCTTGAAGTCTGTCTTCAAGCCATCACTTGACTTTTACTTCTCTGCACCCACGAGCTCTCAAATTAGATGTGAGTGGCAGCAGGGTGTGGCTTGGAGCACATGCCAGCATTGCACTGGGAACACAGGTGAGATGACAACTCCATTAGACCAGTCGTCAGCTCCAGTCCAACTGTACCGACATCACAGGGTGCTGCAAGTTGTGACTACTCTCACTTGACCTGTGACTCCTTTCCTTTCTCTGGAAGATGGATGGATGGATGGATAAAAGGGATTGACTGAAAGACAAAGGTCCTAGCTGACCTTGAGGGACTCCATATGATTTCCTGAAACAAACAGAGTGAGAACACAGGGTAGGGAGAGAAGAAGAAGGACATAAATGTTCACCACACTTCCAATCTTCAGGTGAGGCTACTTATTTAGGGTGACCACACATCTGAGTGCTACGGTGAAAACTTTTAAGTCTGGACTTTCAGAGTATATTGAGCAATCCAGCTTCTGGGAAAAAAAAAAAAGAATGCTTTCAAAGGCACAAAAGCATTGCCCAAACTTGCTTGCTCATGTCAAGTCACAGGAGATACAAAATTCAGAGGTGATTGTCGGCACCTTTTATGAAAAACTTTCTGAAGAAGCGTTTCCAAGGTTAAATGGATAGTTATGGTGGAGTCTAAAGCGCAGAACTGAAATTCAGAGCATCCGTTTTCCAGTTCTGCATCTTCCTCAGCCAACCACTTTCATTTTCCCCCCAGTATCTTCACCTACAAAATTCATATGTTCCTCTTGCTCACAAGTGGAGCTTAAACTATATAATGAATATTACCATGATGGTCATCACGATCAGGATTTTAAGCATAGCTGATATTTCCACATGTAGGCATGCATATTGTGTACCACAATAACAAAAACACTACAGTCATTTCTGAAAGCAGAGGCCACAATTTGTTTTCCCTTGTGGACTTTTTAGAAGCAATAAATCCATCAGCAACGAAATGTGTATATTCCCATTCTTCTGGTACTCATTTGCAGAGACAAGCACCCTCAAGGAAGCCAAGGAGCTGAATACATATTTGCAGAAGACCAAATCAAGGGTCCGTATGTTATAGTGGGGTTTCATTACTCTCTGCAGAAATGGGAAATTCAGCAGTCTCCAAGCATCCACATCTTTTTGACACTCTGGTCAGAAGTCCCCTTTTTGTCCTTGAAGTCTGACTGCTGAAACAGGTCCAATTGCTAGTGGATGTTGCATTGTGTTCTGGATTGTTTTTAGCTTTGATGTGGTATTTCCAGGAAACCATTTCACGCTGATACACTAGATGACAATTCAATCGCATATCCTTATCCTACTGAGCTAATCTTGTTTACTCACTCTTTTTTCTCCCTTGTTAACATGTGACAATTGTATCCATTTCAGTAGCTTTCATCTGTCCAGAATGCCTTTGAACTACACACTTTTGGAGCTGCTCTGTGCTCTTCTGCAGGCCTGTACTGGTGCCACTTCTATTCCACTTGAACATGTTTTTCTAACATTTGCATAAGCAAGGAAGAGCAGTAAAATTAAGGATCTCTGATATACTAAGCTCCTCTCTAGGCCACCTGCTCCCTTCCCTTGGGCAGATTCCTAGTGTAAGACTTTAAAGGACTTTTAATCAGTGAAAACAGATCTTCAGATTTTAATGGAAGAGGACCATTGACATTTACCTCATTTTCTTCCTGTTCTGTCTCTTCCTCTTTTGGGGCAGAAAGTCACAGAATGAAACATCCTCAAATGACAGCTTTGACTGGGACCTTTTGTCATTCTTCTTCTAGGGCTGGGCTCAGCTTTGACCTACACCCCTCTGACAGCTTATGCTGATGGAGCAGCTTTGCCTTATTTTCTAAGTAAGTTAGAACTAGAGGTACAACTTATTTCCACCCCTCACCGCAAACTATTATGACAGACATTTGGAGTATCACACTGGCTTCACACAGTACATCCACTTTCCCTTCTGGAAAAAAGTGCAAGAGTTAAGTACAACATCTCTACGGTTCTATGTTCTCCTATGCTAGCCTTCAGGCTCACTGTTGTTTGTAAAAACTATGTCACATTTGTCTCAGAGCTTCCTAGTATTCAGTCATTCAACACTAGACTATCAAGAGCCAATTAAAATACTGCTCTAGGCCTGGGAAATGAGGTGAGGTTGACAAGATAATAAGAGTGGAACAATTAGAGTTAATCAGCCCAGTGGGAAATCCATTCCCAGGCAGCTACTGGTGAGAGGCTGAGTTGGCAAGATAATGAGTCTAGACTGGATATACCAGAATGGGCAAAGCTTCATCTGTGCAGGTAAGTGGCCGGTTCAGGGATTCTGACTCACTGCCACAAACAACAGTAAGTTCTGGGAGAGCATCAGGCCCTAGACAGCCCTAGTGAGCTGGGATGAAGTGTGTGTGGCCACACACGTCCAGGTGTGGTGTCCTGGTGTGGTCTCTTCATACATGTCACCAGTAGCATATGCTCCTGCATGCACAGGGTATACATACACCACAAGTGGAGCATGCAAGGAGAACTGCTGGAGGGAGAATCCAAGACAATTTTACTGGCAAGAAGTTTACAAGGCATGGAATCAGACTGGGGTGGGGGAGGCGAGGCGGGGGGAGCTACAAAGGCAACTCTGCTAGAGTTCTTCAGCTAAATAACTCAACTACTAAGTGTTTCATCCATCTCCCTTTGTTATTTGGTGGTAGGAGAACCAGCCCTGAGGCACCAGCAATTATCCTTTTAGTGGCATTTCAATGGCAATATTCCCAGCTGCCAGAAGCTCTAATAAATAAAATGAAAATACATACTGCTAAATTAGAACACACAACTATAAACAACATTTTTCTCTTCACTGGCCAAGTAAATAGCTTTTGTAGGGAGCTGCTCTGCTGATTGTTACCCAGTCAGAAAAGAATCAGCTGCTTTTCTTCTATTTCAGAAGTAATCTCAGTGCTTTGGTTTTAAGACAAGCACACCTCACAAACCAGCTAGGTTCTTTCGAACTCTGAATATTCCCAAGGAGAAGGGATTTCCTCTTACCTTTTCCTATGTGTCTCCTGGTGTTTTCTATAGTAGAGTTGCGGTTTACATTTGAGAGCAGTCCTAGGCAGAACCTGTTCTTGTTATTTGAAGGATCCGTAAATCCATCTATAAGGATACTTCGAGAGGAAGCCTGGAAAGTTTCCCCTACCCGGTTGTTGAGTTCGTAGTAGGCAACTGAGCACCAATGTTGGGGTTCCTCATAGCAAACAGGCCGAAAGTCTGTATGAAATAAAAATAATCAACTGCTCAGGTCTCAGTAATATTTTTAAACAATCACTCTCTGTTTTCTTTCCTCCCTCCCTCCCACTCTAATTTCCCCCCTGGCTCTTCATCTTAACAGTCATTTATGTCACGCTTTATCTCAACAGCAGCTTCTGTTTCTTCTTAATTTTATGACTGAAGCCCCAAACATGCAAAAGGCTGGTACACCAGCTTAATTCCAAGCCTCTGAGGAGTCCCACTTGTTCTTAGAAGTGATAACTCCCTGCATTAAATTAAGCACATGCTGACTGACATTCCTAGCTGAACCAGGGCCCAATCTCTACACTGAAAATAGCAAGGGATACATCTGCTCTGCACACCAGCAGGAGCTAGGGATGACAGATGGGCTCAAAGCAAGTCAAATCTGAGCCAAGCCTTCAGCCTAATACCAAACCCTGAAGTTCAGAAGTGATCAATCACTCCCCCCCAATTTTTTGCAAGCTTTGGGACTTTCTGCTTCCATGTGGGACCATAAGCTGAAACATCAGCGAGGTTGTTTCTTTTGGATCTATCCCTGCCCAGGTTTTCTAACTCAGGGACAGATAAATACTCAAAAATGTAACAGAATCTCCGAGTCTCATTTGTTGTACAGGAATTAGTGGGAAACCTTATCCTGCCTGCCCACCATAGGCATGTGAGACCTTCTGCCCTTAGAGCACCTCTGTACATAACCTCTAAAAACTGCCAACTAACATTTACTAGGGCACTGATCACAGAGGGTAAACTATGGTAAAGAGATTAAAGTATCCTGGCAATTAATTTAAAAGTATTGGTGCCTGATAACTAGTTATTATCTGGTTATTCTGTGTACCCATCTGTAATTAGCACTATCACTCTCATCTTCCTTCTGCTCCAGTTCTGTGATACATACATGGTCCTCGCTGTTTCAGAAGGCTGGCTTTATTTTTTTTAAATGTGCATGTGTGGACTACAATATGCTGGACTGGAAGAACAACGGTGATTTTTTCCTTTGCAGCAGCAGGAAGCCAAAGGAAAACCCATCAGAGGAACTCCATTTCCCCTTGCTGCTCTGCAGCAATAGGCTTTAAACGGTGGAGGCATCACCTACTACTACTAGTCTGGAGGTAGTGGAGACCATCCCAGACACTTCTACTTTGGCTACGCACACCCTCTCCCACTAAAGCATTCTTATATGAAGACAAACAATTTATCCTTCTATAAAAATCTCTCTGTACTTCACTAAAACATGTCCTTTCCTAGCCAGCCAGTAATGTGACTTTAATACAAAGATGGCAATGAAAAAGGTCCCAACCACAAGGCTTTAAAGTACTTGAAACCAAGAACTGAAGGTGATAAAGTAATCAGTTCTGATATTGATAGTGCTCTTGTGTGTTATATTGCCTCACCATCCTTGATTTGATAACTTTGTCTTTACAATGTAGATAACAGTGTTTGCTTTCATTAACAGCTTTCTAACTGTAATAGTCCATGGATGCAAATAAAGTCTAAACTCTGTAACTTCATACATAATTCACTGAATTCTTAAATCAACCTATTCTGCCAGCTAATGGACAGGTCTTATGCACAGCCTTACTGCAAACCTATCTGAAACCTATTAGTACAGATCACCGAACCTTCTTGTTCAAATAACAATTGGTTTTTTTGCTTTGAAGAATAGTACAAATGGTTATTTACTTTCAGCTTCTCCATCGGCAGATTTACCTCCATTGGGCAAAGACAGAACTAGTTGACTTTCAGCTAATGCATCCATTGACCGCCCATTGTGGGTTCCGGGAGGTTCTCTTGCATGGTAAGGTGGTGGTGGAGTTTCCACTATTAGAAAGAAGGAAAGAAAGAAAGAAAGAAAGAAAGAAAGAAAGAAAAGACACCTAAATCAATACATTGGTAAATTCTCCCCACTTTTTCCTGGTGAATACCTAACACTTCAGCATTGTTTGCTAGAGAAGGGTTGGAAACAGAGCACAAACCTGAATCTGACTTCCCTTCACCCTCCAGATTATGATTTATTTAGGGAGGAGAGGAATGAAAAGCTATAAGGTTGGACATGTTGTACTTGAAAGACAGAGGGACAGTCCCAACATTGCCTTGGGCATAGACTGATGTCCAGTCAAGCTCTCTGTTAACATCACTTGTTACCCTTAGGAAATAACACAGTTTGATTCTTTAGTTCCAGACCTCTCTCACAAATTTAAAACTTGAAGAGGATGATATAAGAGCAGAAGCTAACTTTAACTGATCCTCTGGGAGAAAGCTCTCTTTCTTCACAGTCCATAAAAAAAACTATGGAAAGCCCTTACACTCTACAATCAGACTCGGCAAAACTCCCTTCAGATTTGTCCTTTTTACCTCTGTACCACAAAGGAAAGCTGTCTCTCTTCTGGTTTGTTCAGTCTCCCATGAAAAAGCAATGGATGTAACAATAAATATGGAGAAAGAGTATCAACTCACAACCTGTGCAGATCCTGATTTGTTTCATTTATGGCACAGTAAGCTAGAAAACAGGTGTCCCTATTGTGGGGATTCTCAAGAAAGACAAGAGGCTTTAGAAACCCAAAGTAAAGGGAATTTTTTTATTTGGACAGAAACTCAGTGTGCTTGGGCTTATGTGTAAATTATAGGTGTATAGAAGATTGCAGACTAAGGATCTCCTTAAGAAAACCAGGGCTTAACTTGGCTCCAGGTTGAAATTTCCTCTTGTTTTCAGGTTGTGTTGACTGGCCCTCAAAACAGAGCAACTTCACCCAGAGTGGATACCTGTGGACTATCTCATAAGGCAACAATTGAATCTTCCAAGTTAAGTACCACACAGGAATGTTTCTCTATTTAAGCATTGTTCAGGATTCAGGAATTCCATATACCATATGATATTTCTAATATATAGATGGTATAACCCTCCCACAAAAAATGCAATAAGCTAGATCAGTAAAACAAAATCATGAAAGAGTGGAAGAGAATATAGGTCACAGAAAGGAATATAATGTGGTTATTCAGGTATTTTTGGTGTCTACACCAACACTAGTCACCTTAAGCTCTCCTTATACCCACTAAAGTAAAATGGCACCTGAAGACATGGTGCATTGCAGCTACTATAGACATATACCTTCAGATGGAATGGATCTTGTTCTAGGAGTGCTTGTTTTTATCCACTGATTACAGAGAGAGTATAGACAATTGCATGAGATGTAGAAATTTGCATTGTTGACATCTGTATTTGGTCACACCAATCCCACTCAAGGTGCTTGATGTAACTCCAGTTTGCTTTAGATCGTCTTCCACCCCTGATTGTTACACAGGCAAATTACGCTTATCAGCATGCTGTGTGCTGTGATATACTGAAGCTCAGGTTGAGCCACTTCCATTTTTAAGTAGCTTTTCTAGGTCTCAAGTTCAGTTAAATGTACGAGTCAGAGTCATTAAACAGTTGGAGTGGGCCTGATTTACCTGTCAGGACCAGCTCATTGAATCCAGCTTGGTTACACAGAGGTGAAAGAAAAAGGCAAACAAGTCCTGCTACTTAAACGTTTCCATGTTGCCAAACATGAGTTAATCTGAAATATAGATCTTGAGAAGAAATGAACGAAGGTCTATTCAATGAACTGAGAGGGAAGGAAAAACATCACACTGCATTGAAAGCATCCAGCTTAAAAGGAAATTCAAATGCTACAAATACTTTGTAAAAGTGAACACCTTTCTTGAACTTAAAGTCAAAATAGGCACATCAAGAATTTAAATGCTCTGTAGCCGAGTCATTAAATCATTAAGCCACAAGATTATGACCCAAGTTGTTTTTTGTGAAAAATTTGGTAACACTGAAGCTATTTGAGAGGTAAAACAAAGTGCAGAAGTGAATCTGAACCATATTTTGATACTAAAGCCAGCTGTCGGTTGTGATGCATGACACCTTCTTGGTATATTTAACAGTCAAAGTATAGTTAAATTCTCAGGTAATTAAAGCAGCATTAAGTAAGGAGTTCACAACACAATCTGAGTGACAATAACCCTGCTGACCTCAGAACTGTGGGGTTGATGAAACGTGTTCCAAAGTCATAGAAATTTGCCTGGTGGCTTCGCCAGGTGTTAGGCCAGATTGTCAAACACCTTAATTTCCTGAAGTTTATACAGCTAGTGGGATCACCATACATTAAAAAATATTTCTGCATACCAATTTCCCTATTTTCTCTGGTCTCTCTTGATGGAGTTTCTAAAGGTCCCTACCCTGATCATCTCTATTAGATGTGACTAACTCAGGTGTTTTAAGTGCTCTTCTTCATGAATTGTATCAGAAGCTTGGATGGGCAGCTTTAGGCAGAAGGTGGCCTGGCACATCTGCTCCTCTCCTTAATCTTCCCCTTACGATCATCATGAAATCTCATCCAGGCACTTCTGGGTATGGGATGACTACAATTCTTAGTCCATTGAGCATCCATCAGAAGGACTGGGAGACAATACTAAGAGGTAGTCAAAAGAAATCACATACCAAATCCATCCTGTCCAACATTTCAATCTGTAGCTACAGCCTTGGATGGAGTACACAGAATCGGCACCTGACTCTAGCCCCTGGTCAGAACCTCAACTGCCTCAGTCAGGATGTCTGAAAGCTCATTCTTACCTGTAAGCTGATAGGGACTTCCTGGTCCAGAAGAGCTTCCTGGTGAGTTGGGGTAGCTGATGCTGTTAGGCGACTGGGAGAACATGTGGCTGGGTGATGATGGAAAAGGAGTGCATGGAGGATGCTGGAAAGAATCAGGATAGGTGGCATTGTGCGGCATCAGTGGTTCACTGTGCAGAGAAGTGTTTCTAAACTTGGCAAGGAGGCTGAGGTGAGGGTTAAACTCACTGTGTCTTGGAACGAGTACAGGAGGTAGGACTGGAAATACAAGCAAGAACAGAACAAACCTAGTTAAAATTAGTTAAACTTTCTAACTTAATCAGAGGCATATTCCATGCTGCCCAAGTATTGCTGTCTATATACAAATCATTGAAGGGCAACAAACCTGTCCAAAATGAAGAATCAAAAGCTGATTCTTGGACCCTTTTTTTCCAGATTTGTAGCTACTTGCAGCAATTCCGTATGCAAAATACCGACTCATTTCTGACTTGAGCAAGGTATGATAAAATTCACAGGTACAGCACGCACACACAGCCCTCTTACTGAAATGAAAGAGTGGTGCTTTTCTCCCTCTCAAAATTACCTATTCCTTCCTTCCTGAAAGGCTGAACATGTCATGATTTTGCTAAATATTGTCACCAGGAGTTGCCAAAACCACAGCGAAGTCTAATAACCATTAACAGTGCTCCACAATACACTGCATATTTTACTATGAGCATTTTACAGATGGGCAAAAGGAAGGACAGACACGAAGCTAGACACCAGATTTAAAAGGTTTTCAGGTACAGGAAAATGCTGCCAGCCAGACAGTGGGATCTTTAAAAGGAAATGTAAATGGCAATTCAAATATTGCAGCAATATTAATTTAGGTCTTGCAATATAGTTAGAAAAGATCTAGCAAAAGGAGGCAAATGTCAATGGTTGATAGTTAAGACATGAAAAAAGCAGGTCAGAAAACTGAAATCCAAATTAATCCATTTAAAAGTTGCTCTAATAGAAGATACTGCCTCTCTTCACAAACTCTTTTCACTTACATCTCATACCATCAGTGCTGTAACAGCATTGCTGCATTGAGAAACCTAAAGTTGACCCAAAATATTTGTGGATTCTGACATATCAGGACTAAGAGCAGAATTGGAGTCAAAACACTTCAGAAAACCCAACTAGTAAGTTACCTGTGAAGACGTAGCCCCTAGGCTGGAACACAAAGAAGTCTGGTAAATAGCTCTGCATATGGGAGTTCAACTTGGGGCTTTAACTGGGTCCTTTGTAGTCCTTGGGGGCAGAACAGCACATACAGTGGGTGATTCATGTACCCCAAGATTTCTCTATTATTTGCTAGCTCATGTAATGCCTAATTGTCTTAAGTTAAGGCCTTAAACACAAGTAGCAGGGAATGAATCCCCAGTTGCTGTCACGCAGATCTAAAAGGTGTCAGAGAAGATAAGGAGGCAATTTGTGTTATTGTGACAAGGATGAATTGTCCCAACACTGGGAACAGTTCAGCAGGCTTGTATTGATTGAACAGATTGTCCAGAGTTCCTCTGTCCTAAAACCCAGCAGCATGCGATCTTTCAGTCTATCCTTATTAGTTTACAGAAACAAATAGCAGTGTGCCCTCTTGGTTATAACTGCTGAGAGGAATACATGGTTTGAACATGTTTTAACATATTGTTTAGGCCTAAAAAGCTCTGTCTAGGTAAGGCTTATTCTTTTTAGGTAGGTTAGCTAACACCTTTTAATTACAGTGAACTCTCATTTATCCAGCATAATGAAAGAGTGGAATAATTGCTATAAAACAAATAATATAGAGATAATGCAAAGCAGAGGCTGTAGGAACACCCTCCTTTGGGTGTTCTCAGTTGCTCAGGGAGCTGGGGTAGTTCAAGCAGGAGGAGGACCAATGGCAGGTTTACACCTTCTTGCTTGATGTAGCATGATGCTGCACACAGGACAGACCTAAGCCAGGCTCCTGCCCACCCACTGGTTTATACCATTTGGGAATTTGCCAGTAACCCATGAACTGAAGAACTGAGCTCTAAAAACATAGAAAAGTTTAGACTGATGACACAGGGTTCACTGCAAAAGTTATTTTCTTCCCTGCCTGGAAACACAGGTGCTGGGATACCTCTTAAGAGACTATATGTTCACCTTTCTCTGGCCTAAAGAATTTCTTTAATGGATTTTCATAATTAGCTTCTGACCAGCACAAGGATGGTGATCTGGAGATGACTTTCTTTCCTTCTGCCTCAGATATGCCCCTACCTGTGGCACAAAGATTTTGCTGCCACCCTCTTAAGTCCTTGGTAGAGATACCTCCTTCTTCTTTACTGCTTCTTTAGGTTTTTGGATTTCCTAGATTCCCCAGGTAGGACTCATACAGGGAATACAGCCATCCTGAGATGCATTGCCCAGTCCCCCACGGATCTCTTCATAGCCAGTGTAGAGAAACACTCTTTTAGCACTCAGTTCATCTGCTCTATACTGGGACAAGACCAGTACCACAATTGCAGAAGTGGTTTTGATGAGCTGGATCCCTCCCTTCCCATGCTCCAGTGGGCAGCTCCAGGCTGTGAGATGCTGCTGCTTCTGGAGTTTTCCTCTGCTGTTCCATGAAATTGGTATGATGCTTGCCAGGCCTGCTGCTCCTCAGCCAGCTCTTTACCAGCAGCCCTAGAAAATGGGGAACTGGTGATCCCTTTGCACATAGCAAAGATGCTGAGCAAGGGACAGATGTGCTATAGCAATGCCATGCAGCACTGGGAGGTTGGCTCCTTGCTGTGGGTACCACCACTAAGAAAGTGGCTTTCTTCAGCCCTGTGAGAACTCAATGCAAGTCCTTCTCTAAAGGAAAGCTGAGAATCTGGATGTGTGAACAGCACTTGCCAGAAAAAGCCTTTGACTCGCCCCGAGTGAGTCAGCAAGAGGAATTTTCAAGCCTTGAACTCCTTCCCAGCTCTGACCAGGGTACTTTTAATTTCTGCTCTGCTGTACAGTTTTTGCCACCTCACTCAATCTTTCCACTGACTGCTCTGTGGCTGCCTAGAGGTCTAAAGCCTCTGTGGTGGTGAGGAATCCAGAGATTTGCTTGTTTGTGGCTAAAAATTCCCCAGAGGGCCTTGTTCTCCTTGTTCTTTTGGTAACAGATGTCATTCTCCAGGGCTCAACTCTGAAAAAAGTGTGACCAGAGGCACGAAACCAAGTGAGGGCATTGGGACCTGTCAGTCTTCATAATCTACCTTTTCTTCTAACTGCTATTCACCACTGAGAGCCAGGGGCAGATCCTTCTTCCTACACGTGCCCAAGTGTTGATGATCTTTGTTCAATCAAAGACAAATACAGCCATGTCTGAAGACCTACCACTGAACTGCCTCTCCTGCAGTAGGCTTTCTCCTCATCCCTTTAGCTGCAACAGTTCTTGCTGGAAGCCTGGTTGTATCCAGACCCTGTAACTTCAGATGCTAGTAAGCAAACTATATGCCTCACAGTTTAATTCCAGGTACAACCCACGCTGCAATTTCTCACACATCAACCCATCTTTGCAGAGTTTACTACCTTCTGAGACATACCCTCCAGTGATATCCATCTATACCTTACACCCATGACCATTCACAGACACCAAACACAGGGCCAACAGCGAGATCATCAGGTTGTCTTCCAACTGGGAGGCTACCGTATCCAAGTCCCACTTGGACTTGATGAAATCAACCAGTTAGTCAAACTGCTCCTGCTCTCTGCAGCAATAGTGCATGCTAGCATTTGCACTATCTACATATGAATGATCTGATATCAAAAAATAGGGCAAATTTTTAGGCAGCTTTTATGTTTTTCTGAAACTGCAGCTTCTCCTGACAACAAATCATTCAGACTTCTGACCAGCTCTTCCAGGAGAAACAATGAAGGGGGAAGTGGAGCCTAACCACTACCTCCTTTAGGCTAGGTGGCCTAAGCCCTCTTTGCAGTCAGATGTTGCACAAATAGAGGAAATATATGCTACTTTTTTAGTCAATGCTACCCGTTGCTCAGCAGAGCTGAGATGTGCTGGAGACACTGATAGCAGCAATAAAAGCTATGCATAATCTGCAGTATTGGTCGGCATAGACTAGGATGTGGCTTGGCAGCCTGAGGACACAGCAGAGGCAATGAAACCCCTGAATCTCAGACCAGAGATTAAAGCTGCTCTTTAGTAATAGAGCTCTAGGGACTTGCCAGGCCATTAAAGAAAGGGTGAGGCCCTCCCAGCTTTGACACTACTCATTCATTCTGAATAAAAGTTAAAGGATCTGATCACAGAGTGGTTGGCTCAGCAAGACAGACTTCAGTGACAGAAAGTGAGCCCCAAAAGGATGGAAAGGGTTGTCAAGCATTGGAACAAGCTGCCCCGGGAAGTGGCTGAATCACCATCCCTGGAGGTATTCAAAAGACGGGTAGATGGGGTGCTTAGGGATATGGATTAGTGGTGGGTTTGGCAGTGTTAGGTTAACGGTTGGACTCAATGATCTTAAAGGTACTTTCCAACTTAGAAGATTTTATTACATTTCTATGAAAATAATACTGGCTTGTGGATTATAAAGCAATGCACTGCTGACTAATTTCATGGATGGATTCTTTAGCTCCAGAGGATGAGACTCACAGAACCTCACACAAGCCTAAGATCACCAACAGTCAAGAGGCAGAAGATTTCTGTAGTGAAAAGAGGACTGTTGTTTAAACAGACCAGCACCTAGATCAACCACTCCTGGTATTCTTGGTGGTGATCTCACTACTACCACTTTCTCCTGAAGCTCACTTCTTCTCTAAGCCTCACCACTACCTCCTTGAAGCATTGCTTTCTAGCTGCCTCTCGCCTGGAGCTGCACTGCTGCCACTTGCAGAGGTGTAACTTTGCTGATAACACCAAGCTGTGTGGTGTAGTCAACACACTGGAGGGAAAGGATGCCATCCAGAGGGATCTGGACAGGCTTGAGAGGTAGGCCCGTGCAAACCTCATGAAGTTCCACCAAGACTCAAGGCTCAGTATTGGGGCCTTTCCTTTTTAACATCTTCATTGATGATATAGATAAGGACATAGAAAACACTATTAGTAAGTTTGCAGATGACACTAAGTTGGGTGGGAGTGTTGATCTGCATGAGGGCAGGGATGCTCTACAGAGGGACTTGGACAGACTAGATAGATGGGCCAATGTTAATGGCATGGCCTTCAATGAGGCCAAGTGCCAGGTCCTACACTTGGGCCACAACAACCCCATGCATCGCTACAGGCTTGGGGAAGTGTGGCTGGTGAGCTGCCTGGCAGAAAAGGACCTGGGGGTGCTGGTCGACAGGAGGCTGAACATGAGCCAGCAGTGTGCCCAGGTGGCCAAGAAGGCCAATGGCATCCTGGCTTGCATAAAAAACAGTGCGACCGGCAGAAGTAGGGAGGTGATTGTCCCCCTGTACTCAGCACTGGTGAGNGAGAAGAGAAGGCTCTGGGGAGACCTTATAGCAGCCTTCCAGTATTGAAGGGGGCCTACGGGAGAGATGAGGAGGGACTCTGTCAAGGAATGTAGTGATAGGATGAAGGAGAATGGTTTAAAATTGAATGAGGGAGGGAAGATTTAGATTAGATTCTAGAAAGAAATTCTTTAGTGTGAGGGTGGTGAGGCACTGGAACAGGTTGCCCAGAGAAGTTGCGGTAGCCCCATCCCTGGAAGTGTTCAAGGCCAGGCTGGATGGGACTTTGAGCAACCTGCTCTAGAGGGAAGTTTCCCCCCCCATGGCAGGGTGGTTGGAACAAGATGATCTTTAAGGTCCCTTCCAGTTCTAACCATTCTATGATTCTATAAAGTTATCTCTCCTGCTGCTGCTCCAGCACACCCGAGTAGGTTGTTCTTGCTGCGCTGCATCTCTAGCAGGAAGGCAGAGATCTCTAGTAGGAAGCTCACTTGTGAGCTTCATCTTCTAAGCTGTCCCCATAAGAACAGTAGAGGTTATTACTGCAGTCCACAAACAGTTCCTGGGTCCTGTGGAGAACTGGCACAGCACAGCTTGCACTGTCACATTTGCACTCTTTTTCACCTCCAAAACAAAGTAGCCATATCTGAAGTGCCCAAAGTCTCTCCTGTGTGCTAATCCCTGCACCCTGATAGCTGCTAGTCCACGCGAGCCCACACAGGTCAAATCTGTGCCCAGGAATATGCTACCAATCCAGCAATACTGAGATCTGCACCTTGGCCCCGTCTCACTTACTAGTAGAGATGCAAGCAGTCTGCTGCACAGACAAATGGGAGAGATGTTCACAGCTGAAAACTTCTGAGTTTCAGGGTCTGAACAATATGCTTTGCCAGCCATTGAGTAGCTGCTGGATTATCCCAGTACCAGCATTTGTTAGCTGGCATTGAACAGATCAGAAAACCAGGGCTGAAAGCAGCACTGTGCAGTGCTGTCAGCTACCATCCTGAGGAGACTCCATTAACTATGCTGGAGTTACACCAGAAGAAATGAGAAGACACTGAAGACTGCAGCCTTCAAAGAGAAAGATACACAAAGTGGGATGTTTTATGAGCATCTTTTCTTAGATTCTTGAAGAGTTTATTTTAGCAAGGCAGATCAGCTCTTTCCACTGAAAACTGTTGACAACACGCACCACTCAGTGCAGCTGTAAAATTTTAGTTGTGACAATGTTTACAGCAGTTCAGATACAACTTCAAAATGACAGCTCTGTTGCAGTGGAAGGACTATCAGAAAGGGGAACAGCCCCTGTTGTTTTTAACAAATGTTAACAAATGTCTTTCCCTTATTTCATCTGTGTGAAAAGAAACATCCCACAGTGCACTTATCTGATCCCAGTGTCACCTCAGAGTAAAGTTCATGCCAGACAAAGAGTAATCACAGAATAATAAGTATACACTTACCAACCATATCCATTAGTAAATTAAATTACTGTGATTTTTGGCAGCAAGGGAGACATGAGAAATCATTTTGAACTGTAAGGATAGCAAAGCAAGAGATTCATTTGCCTGGGGAGGTTGTGGAGCCTCTATCACATGGGATTTTTAGAGCTCATTAGAAAAACATCTGTCAGGAATGTACCTGGCAATTTGTTTTTGTTTGGAAGCAGGGGCAGAGGAGCACAGGATGACTGCTCAAGATCTCTTGCCAGCCCTGCTTTCCAAGATCTCTGTAGAAGTCAACACTGAACACTGTAATTTTTTAACAGCTGTTTCACTGACGCAAAGCCCAATTAAACGACCTTTCCGTGAGGTCATAAGTTTTCACTGCTGACCAAGACCAGTCTAAAGAGGATCATCCGTAGAAAAAATCAAAGTTTTCTGTAAACTTGGGAGATTTATTTCCTATAAACTATCCATTCAGGTAAGTAAATCCCACTGAAGGCAAACCACCAGGCATTTTAGGAAGAATTAACTGACCTGGTTTCATATCTATGGCAAAATAAGCCATCTTACTGCAACTCTAAGGAAAGAGATAGCGATACATTTCTCCTCTGGATTAATGAGTTGATTGCTGGTTTTCAGACAATGAGACCTAAACCTAGACAGGGTGGTTAAGTCTAGGATGGTGCCTAGACTTCAGGCCAGTGGACACCAGCTTGCAGAAGGAGGGTTCGAAGGGCAGCCAGCACCCATGTCCAAGGAGAGAAGGCTCGATTTCAGCACCCTGGACAAGATCCAGGCACCCCTTGGGGTCCGACAGGACACAGACCCACGAAGCGAGGTGCTCCTTACTCCTGGCTGCCAGAGCTGTGATGCCACCAGGCAGAGAAAAACCCAAGGTCCTACCGTCAAATGGAGCCTGCCTTTTCAGATTTGAGAGCAGAACTTGGACAGATGCACCAAGACTACACCTGACAGTGCAGGAGCTAACAAGGAGATAGAATCATAGAATGGTCCAGGCTGGAAGGGACCCATAGGGTCATTTGTTCACCCTCCCCACAGTCAGCAGGGACACCCCCCAACTAGACCAGGTTGCCCAGGGCTTCATTCAGCCTCACCTTGAATATCGCCAGGGAAGGGGCCTCAACCACCTCCCTGGGCAACCTGTGCCAGTGGCCCACCACCCTCAGAGTAAAGAACTTATTCCTAATATCCAATCTAAATCTGTTCTTCTCCAGCTTGAAGCCATTGCCCCTTGTCCTGTCACTGCGGGCCTTTGTAAACAGACCCTCCCCAGCCTTCCTGTAGGCCCCTTCAGGTACTGGAAGGCTGCTATTAGGTCTCCCCAGAAGCCTCCTCTTCCCCAGGCTGAACAACCCCATCTCCCTCAGCCTGTCCTTGTAGCAAAGGTACTCCAACCCCCTGATCATTTTTGTGGCCCTCCTCTGGACCCACTCCATCAGGTCCATGTCCTTCCTCTATTGAGGGCTCCAGACCTGCACACAGTTCTCCAGGTGAAGTCTCACCAGAGTAGAATAAGGTCGCAGAATCACCTCTCTGGATCTGCTGGCAACACATCTTTTGATGCAGCCCAGGATGTGACTGGCCTTCTGGGCTGCAAGTACACACTGCCTGCTCATGGCCAGTTTCTCATCTATCAGCACCCCCAAGTCCCTTTCCTCAGGGCTGCTTTCTAGTACCTCATCCCCTAAGTCTGTATTGATAGTGAGGATTGTTCCAGCCCAGGTGCAGAACCCTGCACTTGCTCTTGTTGAACCTCATGAGTTTCACCTGGGCCCACCTCTCCAGCCTGTTCAGGTCCCTCTGGTGTATTGACACCACCACACAGCTCAGTGTCATCTGCAAACTTGCTGATTGTGGACTCAACCCCTCTATCTATATTGCTGATAAAAATGTTAAACGGTACCAGTGAATCATTTGCAGATGACATAATTACCTGGGGTTTCCACCCGTCGGTAGTGGTAGGGGTTAATGCACACTTCTTTCTGTTTTGAGCCAAATGGGAACTCACAACATTCCAGTGGTTTCAACTCATGGTGAGATTGCAAATCAGGCCAGCGCCACACTCTGCAGTATATGACATGGGGAAGCCCCTTGCGGTGGGACACCTGCAGCCGCCCATCCAAGGAACGTGGGATTGTGACACATTTACTGGGCTGACCTGGGCAGCTCAGAGCCCTTTCCAGTTCTTCCATGGCACCTTTTTTCTTCTTTAACTTCTTCACCAAGGAATCAACAGCTTTTTCTGCCCACTTTTCCTCTTCATCTCCTTGTTTCCAGCCCAGCAGCCTTTTCACTGCAGGGCTGGTGAAGGAGAACAAGGAACTGATAGGGGTGCTGGAGTGCATAAGAAGCAGAGATAACACACGAGCGTTGACAGAAGCACAAACTGCTCTTCTGCCTTGCAAGGCTTGCACGGAGTTTCTACAATATTGAGATGGACACTTCCTTCAAGGACAGGTTCTTCCACAGGCACGTTTTTGTAGTCTTAGGCACCAGTTACAAGTAGTCCAGTGGGGTGGATCTCAGAACTTTCCAAACATCAAGAAACTGCTGATGAAGCCTGGAATAACAACACAATACAACATTAGGCTTCACACACTTCTTTCATTGTTCCTTCAATGCAATCTTTCGAAAGAGAAATTATTCAAAATGTGCATTTGATTTTCAATGGTTTTCTGTTTGTTTTTTGCTGTTTATTTTGGGTCCAAGCCTCTCCTCCCTGCTAGCCTCCACACTTGTTTTAGAGTTGGACCTTAGAAAGCATTAAGTGTCCAGTCATTTCAATTTGTGTTTAGAGTTTAATGCCATAGGCAAATTGTTGCAGGGTCGGGGTTACATTTACTATAAAAGAAAATGTACTTCTTTTCTGTATGCTGGTAGCTGTAGGTTCAGCTCAAGCATCTTCTAGGAGATTAAATCTGTAATATCAAACTTTATGGAAGTAATGAGTAGAACATTTTTCTGACTTCAACTCCCTCTCTGCTCCTTCATTGTCACGCGACTGTCAAGAGTTGTAAAATACTAACTGCAAAATCAATTTAAAATTCAAATACTCAGATTTTATTTAGTGTGTTTGAAAGATCTATCACTATTCTCTAAGCTTATTTACATAGTCTCATATGCAAGGGAAAACCTTGTTTGCCTCGCCAGTCTGTTTTGTTCTCTCCAACAATTCAAAGTTTTTTGGATAAAAATCATAGACTTTTGGACACAGTTTGTGCTGGATGGATGCTAGTTATTTCTGCTAGGAGTTGCTACATCTGACAAGGTCCAACAGAAGGAGTTTAGTTTTCTTATTTTCTTTCTTTCTTTTTTTTTTTTTTTATATGTAGCTGGAGGGAGCCAGTCTAATTTTAGCTGAAAATGACATATTTCCACTGACTGGAACTCTGAGGAAATCATACTTGTATGTCAAGCTATTTACTGCTTTAAATATACTTCATGGAGCCCCTGTGCATACCAAGTCCAAAGGACTTTACTATACAGAGAGCGCTTAAAACAGGAGATGACGGCACCTTATAAATGGATGTCTCCAGAGAAGCAGCTTCATGACTGGTCTTACTCCACCCATGTGGGAGTTGTGGGAGAACTATGGCCCTTCTTGCTCCCCACCACTAAAGGCCTGGATGTAGTCCTCAGCACTACCTATATGCAGCCACTGAGGAGATAGAGCTATTGCCCAGTGTTGGGAGCAGCAGGGTTTCACTAACCATATTATTCCGCAGTTTCCTTAAACTGTAAGTTCAAAGGGCACTTGCAGACACTGAGTGCAGGCACAGGTACAACATATTGAGACAGGACACCAATTCCAAAGACTGTTTCTTCAGCATAGTCTCATATGCTCGGCACCACACAGCTTTGGAGCATGCTGCAGGGTAACCACACATGACCCAAGGTATCAGAGCTTCTTAGACGATGTGCAGTGTTTGCTGAGGACCAGTGACTGCCTAAAGCTGTTTTCACAGAATATCAGAATCACAAAATAATGGAATACCAGGGATTGGAAGGGACCTGGAAAGATCATCTAGCCCAATCCCCTGCCGGAGCAGGAACACCTAGATCAGGTCACATAGGAACGCATCCAGGCGGGTTTTGAATGTCTCCAGAGAAGGAGACTCCACAACCTCCCTGGGCAGCCCCTTCCAGTGTTCTGTACCCTCACCGTGAAAAAGTTTTTTCTCATATTGAAGTGGAACCTCCTATGTCCAAGCTTGCATCCATTACCCCTTGTCTTATCATTGGTTGTCACTGAGAAGAGCCTGGCTCCATCTTCCTGACACTCACCCTTTACATATTTATAAACATTAATGAGGTCACCTCTCAGTTTCCTCCTAGACCCTCTGTTTTGTTCCCATGCCCATTCCTCTGCCCCACTGTGTTACCCTTTAAGACAGCACCCTGAGAAATGCAGATACATGTATACATAAAGAGCTTTTTCCGTGCTTCCACAAGAGCAGCAATGACAAGGACAGGGGCTCAGACTCCCAAAAGACTTCCACAGAGCCTAAGGAGATGGAAGCACTTGGCCCCACAGGGGGGAAAGCACAAAAATCACTCTTTGGCATGTCACAAGCCCCAGCAACAGCTGGTATTCCCCTAGGAGATTCATGTTTTGAGCACCAGCAGAGAGGAGGCTGCATGAAAACATGAACAGAGGGGCTACAAAACTGGAAGGAAGAGCAGGCACACCTTGCTTCAGGCACCCACCACAGCACTGAACTCTGCCTTACGCAATTTCTACGTTGTTGATGTATGAGTACATGCAGTTTTCCTCAGCTGTCAGGAGAGGCTCTTAACAGCACAGCAGAGGTCCCCTCACTTGTGCCATTCAGTGATCAGTTCCACAGAACAGTCCAAACATCCCACCACACAAAGAGAAACTTCAGATTCCAGACTTTTTCCCCGGTCTGTATTAGTAAAAATACAATGACCTGGAGCATTTCACTGGATAGTTGCTACTGCCTCTTAGTCAAAACCAAAGTCTGTTCCAAACACTTAGAGGGTACATGTGAGAATTAAATAAGTTCAGAATGATTTATCACAGGAAAAAACCCTCAAGCTGCTTGTAAAACGTAATGTGGATAAAATTTATGCAGCCAGTCTCCAGCCTTGTGGGAGCAGGCTCAGCCTGCAGAGCCCAGCGCCAGCCCCATCTAGGCATCCTGTGCCATGGAGGTGCCTGTCCCTTACTTCCCCAGTTAGACTGGGGAGGATGCACCACCACACTACCGTTATGGCTTGGTAGCACCGACCAAGCACATGAGAAAATGAAGCACTACTGGGATCTCTGTGGACCAGCCCTGAAAGCAGCAGCAGAAAGCAAGGAGAGCCTGGGATGAAAGCCCACAGGAGCAGTAGTGGTGTAGCAGTCTCCGCTGCAGGCTGAGAGGGAAAATGGCTCATGCTTCTTATCTGAGAGGGTCTCACAGGCGTTAGCGTGTGTAAACAACTGCCCCTGATAAGTTAATGCAACATTACAAACATCAGATACGAAAACATACATGTTCACGTAAAAGTATTGTCCCAAGATTTTCTTTTCCATTTTGACCAAGGTTTTAAATAAACACATTAATCTCGTTCAGTCAAATTAAATAACTCAACAGTGACATCAGTATGAGTCTGAGCACTATTGTTGCTAGTGGGAGAGTTGCCAAGACCATGTGTATAAAAGCAAAAGCCGTGCTTTGCAGACCATGTGATGTAGCCTCAGATAAATACATTGCACAATTTCCTACCGTGCTCCCCCCGGTTTCTTCTAAAATCTATTTTCCCCTGAATTCAACTGGCATACAAAATATAAATGGTATTAAATAAACTAAACAGCTTTCAAATAATATTATTATCAGAACATCCTAGTTTAATGTTATTAAATTACATAATACTGAATATTATTCAGCAGCCTGAGCCATGTGTTGCTAGGCTTAGATACTCCATTATGAAATACCTGGGCAGACACTCTGTTCCAGGGCTATACTGATAGAGATGTCAATTCACAATTTAATTTTAGCAATTTTTCAGGACAGTAGTTGCTTCAGCTCTAGGCCTTCTCTAACAGGCAACTTGCCTACCCAGCTGGAAGCTTCCAGCATTGAAACGTTTCAAATATCTTTGATTATATCTTCTGTGCTGATGGATGAACCATGATGTTTCTCAATGGTCATCACTTGTGAGTGGCAAGAGGGGTGGGAAGCATTACAGTTTTGATCACAGCCCCACCACACGTATCAAACCCTGGGACATGCCAGGATGCAAGTCCTGGTCTGGTCACTTCTATCTCCCTCAGTGACAATATGATGTACTATCGTCAGTATGAGTTGGGCATCATTCAGAGTACATCCCTAACATGATTTCTTCCTCTGGGACAACAAGGAAGGTTTTGACTCTCTGTCAGGTAAGTTACTGGTCAAGACCAAACCAAGTCAATCTTCCATGCTGTAAAGCTTTATTCCATTGCCAAGTTTAGCCTAAGGTCTGAAGCTTGCTTTACGGGAGAAGACATATGGCGTGTCAGCCAGTTCACTTTCTCCACTCTCCCTAAACACAGGGTGCCTACCTTAGTTATGGCTACACTAGTGCTGGAGAACATTTCTGAGCATGGAACTTCAATATCTATTGCATTAAGTATTACCACAGTACCTGGAATGGCTTTGATCTGTGCCAGTAGCGCTCACCCAGATAACTCTTATGCATGGTTAAGGACTTAGCAGGGACCAGAGGTCACTCCTAATAAGAAGTCTGCGTAAAGCTACCCTGTTTTGGAGGGTGAGACAACTGTTGCATGGAAGTAAGCCTCTCCATCCCAGTTGGCCTCAAGGCTAAGAACAGTATCAGGCACTTTTCATTTATTATTATGGAAGAGCCTTTCAGTAGAACTTACTTGGCCACATAAACACATCCAAATTGTTGACATTCATATCTGACGCAATCACCCTCCAGTCCCTAAATATGCACTTGATAAAAACATGCGTGTTCATGGCATGAACCATTTCACCCTAAAGTAAACACCAGCAAAACTGGGCACTGCATACAGCTAATACCGGGTGAGATGAGTCTCATCTTAAATCTGAATGTTTGCCAGGCTAAGACCCAGCAACATGGACTAGGATACTAGTCTAGGATACTTTCTTCTGCTTCTAAGCCCATTTTTCACTCCCCAGTGTAGAATTAGCCTGTAGGTCCTCAAGTTAGGAGGAGAAACATGTTCCTCCAGAACTCCACTACATTAACTTCCACTGCACTTCTAAAAAACCTGGCACACCTAAAGCAGAGAGAACAGATGAAACACCATCATCATGGGCTTGCTGATTCCTGACTTGAGCCAGGTCAGCAAGTCAGTAAGAACAGTTACAGAGCTTGTGGAATTTAAGCTTGTCCTCCTATCTCATATGGCATCATGCTGACACCTCTACCTCAGAAAGATTTTGAGAAATTTGGATTTTGCTTAATGTAAAAAGGGTCCACTGCATTGGGGAAGATTCACATCACCCCTCAGCAGAATGTCTGTGCAAGCCAACACAGTGATGGAGTTCCCCTCTAATTGAATTCCCATGGGCGTAGGAGGGGAATTGTACCACTCTTCATTACATTTCATTCCAAGCCTTATGCAGAAGTCCACATGGAAGCTTGTGAAAACAGGCTTAAAACGTGACTGTAAAAGCACAATGTAACCTCCTTCAAAAGCACTCCTGTGCCTGTGTGTGTCAGTGCATGTGTATGCAGATGTGTGCCTGCACCTGGTCTTGGAATAAAGCTCGAGGACGCTGACTCCCCTCAGAGTGCCTGCCTTGGCTAACTGAGCTGTGAGAGGCATGGCCATCAGTCTCGAAAATGGCTGACATCATCAGTCTCGGTGTCACTGCAACGGCTAAGTAAGGCCACAGAGGGAGATTTCTCAGAGGGTCGTCTAGACATAAGCTGTGCAGTTCTTGGAGATGCGCGTGGCTGGAAATGGAGCAGCGTGACAATTATAGCTGGAAGTCTGCCGCGCAGCGACTGAATCGCAACAGGATTAGAAGGGAGAAAATTATTTCAGTCAAACAACATAAAGAGGAATGCTGTAGACATGCTCTTGGTCAGCTATTCTTATTATCACCGATTCAGTTACTCTACCTCCTACAAAAGAGAGAAGCACATGAGTTTTCTCAGTATAATCAAGTCTTGATTTGGTTTCAACCATTTTGCCACTCACAGGATAGCAAAGAACATCCTGAGCCACATCATCACTGCCACTTGTTATGGGGGTCTTACACACCTTAGTAAGGGAAAGGGTTTTTAAACAAACAAACAAACAAATAAGTAAATAGTGTGTCTACAGATACTTGGGGCTCAAATGAGTGAGGAACCTCACCCACCTTGCTCTGGGCCTGCTCCCACACCCTCATCCTGAGGCACGAGTCCTGGACCGGGGTTTTGCAGACACAGCGGACCAGAGCTAGCCAGGAGAGGTTTCACACATGTATTCACTCCAGAAGAGTGCTGTGGAAGTGCCCAAGCTGCACGACCACCATGGCTGCCGCTTCAGTGATCAACTCATGGTTCTGGAACGGTGGCCACATGTTACTCTTGACACATGTAAATCACATGAAAAGATTCATGTTCTACTCATGGCACTCACAACATCATTTGGGATACCTCAGGGCTTCTTGTTGAGCTTGGGACCAGCCAAAAAAAGGGTGCTGTTATGAACCTATCTGAAACCACTGTCTTTTGCACCCAATAAAATACAGTGAATGAATTATTCATTACCATGTTACCGAGTTCTTCCACAACCACAGAACCTGACACCCAGGATTTTAGTTAAATGGGATGTAAAGAAGGTTGGGGTTTTGTTTGTTTGTTTTTCATTTTAATTAAGAAACTAAATTTCTTCCTGGTTTGACGCTGGACTGTTCCAATTGAAAACAGCTGCAATGAGAGGAGGTATAAAGTACTTGAGACTCAAATTTATCCACTTTTCACACAGTGATGGCACTGTCTCATTGTTTATTCCTATAAGCTCAAATGAATAATGCGAACTTCTGAAACTCATTTTCTTGATTTTTCTCAAGTTTTCTGTGAAAGCCCTACTACACTGAACTTTATGTGAAGCTGTCAATATCAAAGAGCAAATCCCACAGCACTTCATGCTTCTCTGGCCACCTGTCCACACTGTGGAGTCTCCACTGAACCCACTACCTCCTGAACAACATAAGGACAAAATTTTATGCCAGTGCCTAAAATTCTATGACTTTCAAATAATTTCTCTGAGCTTGTGGAATCACTCATATAAACTGCGTGTCCTAACACAGCTATCCAAATTTCCATAGGCCAAGCACTCGTGGGTGTGTTTAAGAGATGTAAATCCAGTCGCAAAAGAACACTGTGTACTTAGCTCACTTTTGGTGTGCCCAGGATGCCTGACTGCTGGATATTAGGAATAATTTTTACACGGAAAGGGTTATGAAGCATTGGAATGGGCTGCCCTAGGAAATGGTTGAGGTATTCAAAAGACAGGTTGACATGGTGCTCAGGAACATGGTTTAGTGATGCTTTTTTTTGTCAGAGTTAGATTGACAGTTGGACTAGATGATCGTAAAGGTCCCCTCCAACCTAGCTGGTTCTATGATTCTTGTGGTGGGACCACTCTCACTGAGCACATTGACAGATGCTTCAATAAAGCTTTGTTTGTGTACTTAAGCTGGGGAGGAGAGAGGGGCATGGACATGGCAATGGTACGCCAATGTGCAAAAGGGTATCACAAGCAAGACGGGCAATCTGTCTTTCATGTCTACTTGAAGAAACAGGGAGAACATATGAACGGGATAGCTACATGTTGGGATAGTCACCACTGCTGGAGGTCTGTGAGTGCAGATTACACATCTGTCTTGAAGAATAACCGCACTGGCCTTAAGGAGGAATAAGGGACTGGAAAACCCCTTGAGATGAGCCCTTCCTATGTTCCCTACTACAATCAAGAGTCCCTCTCTTCAGGTGCAGCACTAGAGCAACATGGCTTCAGCCTCTAGGCTACCTACCTGCATCCTGCTGCTCAGGGTAAACCCAAACCAGAGGGCTGGATGTTCTCACTGATTTGTGTCTTTGAAAATCTCCCACAGTATTTGAAGGCACCCCACAAAATTACCACAATCAAAGTCTGTGCAAAAATATGAAACTGGACTAATTTATCACTATGATCTCTCTTTGACTGCACTTCCTTCCTTGGTATTAACTTTTAAAGGAAACCAGCAACTGAGGTGTTTATACGGAGTGAACCACACTGTGCTCCCTGGCTTGGCCACACCAAAGTTTTTGAGATGCATTCCCACAGGGAAACATCCTCTTCGCTGCCCCACGCCCTGCTCCCCGCAGGCAGGAGGAAGATCCATTCACCCAGTCCCTGCCTTACCCCTTCCTGTGGCTGCCTTGCTCAGGCTTAGACCAGCAACTCTGAGGAAGAGCTCCTGTCTCAGCTGCCTTCCTCCCACAGAGCCAGAGGCTAAGGAACATACATGCAATGGGAGAGCTCCAAAAAACGTGTTGTAGGAGATGGCAGGAAGCAGTGGGATATGATCAGGAGGTGCATCAACCTTCCCTGGGGAGCCAAAATGGCTTCTCATGGCTCTGGTTATCCCCATTTTATAGACAGTCATCCTGCATTCCTCACATACCCACCATTCCCAAAAAAACTGTAGCAAAGCCCATTGGTGTTACTAAAAATGGAACAGTTGGAAATACGCAAAAAATAGAGTTCCTGCTTTTAAAATAAACGCTGACTGGTCTCTAATACAAAGCATGCAGCCAAGTGCCTCCAGAACAAACACTTCACAACGGAAGAAAGGGACTAGAAAAGAATTTCAGCTTCATTGCTGGCCTAAAGTTTATATCCATGCTAATCGGATCCTGTAATCCTTGTTATCAATCACTGACATTCTTGGAGCCATTCCCAAATACCCATTTTAGGAAAAGGATTTGCTTAGAGTTAGACATTAAGAATGTTGTGAATAAGGATACTTCTAAAGAACAATTACTTCACCAAGGATATGGTGCTCAAGTCTGATGGGAACCTATCCTGAAAGTTTAGTGTCTTAAGTTGTTAGAAAGGAATGCTTTTTGGAGCTGCGCTTGTACATTTACAGTGCACACCTGGAAAACAGATAAAGCAAATGCTCTCCTCACCTTGTATGGTAGCACGTCCCATCTACCTCACAGGAGACCTGAGGGCCAGCTGGGTGAGGCTCAGCACGGTGCCAAATACCTTCATTTCTTGGACCAATACACAGAACTGAGGCGAGGCTGGCTCCTGCTGGCAGATCTGCGAGCTCTGATCCTGGCAATAGAGACACTTCTCCCCCTGCGAGGACTGCATCTCATGCTTCTGAGATCTGCTGCCTAGTTGTGCCAGGTATCTAATGCCACAAAGTCAGAGATAACCTGTGACACCGGGTGTTAGCTGGGGAGTCTGTTTGCCTCTAAGCACCCCGTGTTGACAGGGCACCCCCAGCCACGCTTCTAGCTATAGTCTGGCAGAGGAGCTCCCTGCCTCACACCCAGGAAGGTCCTAGAGAGAGAGAGAGACATCCAGGAGGTCTGCCTGAAGTGTCACTTACTCAGTTACGGTGTTAACACAGCAGACATCTTTTGCAGATTTAGCATCATGCAGCTTGGCAAGTGAAATACAGATCAATAGATCATCAATAAAACACTCAAAAGAAAGAACTTCCAGAAGTGCTTCTTCTCTGACTGACAGCAGGCCTGGAGAGGGAGCAGCAGTACTGCTGGCTACCTCTTCTTCCTCCCAGGTAAGACAACCTGGCCAAGTGCATATGGGGGGGGGGATATGTTTCACACACAGAAGGCTTTCCGTATACATCATGTTAGCAGCTTTCCATGGAATCACATTAGCATTTCATTGTGTTCAAACCATATCACATTCAAATCTGTTTTTCCTAAAAGGCTTTCATTGTGCATCACTGTGGGAAATGGCTAATGCAATAAGATTGACATATAGGTTCTCCTGCATGAACATCCGCAGTAATCTGTGCTAATTGAGCCCTCAGTGGCTTGTGAAATCCTGCAGGGGGGAGGAAGGGTGGAGCATCCTCAGGGCCTACATCTTGGAAAAGTGTAAAAAATAAGAGCATGGAGGACAGGTAAGCACTAATATTAGTGTGCTTTATCCACATAAATGCAGGGACTACCTTAGACATGATGCCAGTGCTCCCAAGCAACAGCACCGAGGCATGAAAAATATCTGGGTACTCTTGGAGTGTCTATGGAAGTTAATTCACAACAACAGGACTAAGAACAAAGGGAGCAAGAACTTGTCTATCTAGTTCCCTCCTGTGGGGGAAAGGAGGAGACAGCTGGCCATTCCCAGTAACTTCAGATGAAGATGCGGGTGCTCAGCTTCTCTGCAAACCAGAACACTTGCTTATAAGATTAAACAGGCTTCATATGCCTACATTTGTGCCCAGGAGTCTAGAAGGAAGGCTGTATTCTCTTTAGCATGTAAGATGACATGCCATGCTAAAAACCAGCTTCAGAAAATACAGAATACTGAGCAAAAGGCAGAAAGAGGGCCCTGAGTCTTTAAAAGAAACATATCTCCTTCTGCAGCCCCACCCCAGGAGTCTAAGGAATACCCCATCTCTCCAGGGCTGTTTCTTCCCTCCCTTTCCTCTCCTAGGACTCAGCTCTGCCCCAGGTAGCTCTTCCAGCCCAAGAGTCCCAAGCCCAATACCACTAAGAATCCTTGATCCCAGCATCAGTCCCACAGGACACACAGCAGGGCAGGCATGGGAGCCGCAGGCTGCTGCCTCACACAGGCATGAATTTTGTTTTCTCTACTCTAGATGTCCCTGTGGAGGCTGCGTGAAGTAATTCAAGGTCTGTTGATGAGAGAGAGATAAATTAGCTACCTCATTTGTGCTGCAGGGTAAGAAACTGCATGTTGGCATCTGGGCCAGAGTAATTTGACAGAGACAAGTAGGTTTGGATAGGCCAGGCCAGCAAGTAACCATGATGGAGTTGTGAAAAGCCGTGTGAACTGCTTGGTGCCTGTGGGCAGTTCTGCACCTACTGGGCAGCATGTGGGATTGCATCCTGCCACAGGCCTCTGGGTAAATGGTTTTCCTTCAGGCGACTCCATTTCTGCATGTCACACAGGTACCCTGATAGGGACAGCTTTGTAAAGCACTATGAACTTTCCTGATGAGGGACACTGCACAGGAATGCTTAAAAAAATTATATGGGAGGGGGTCGTGGGTTTTGTTTAAAGGCACAGAAAGAAAACGCACACACACAAAAGATTAAGTATTGTTGAAATGTACTGACCTCAGCAGCAGGGCAATTTGCGTTAGAAAGGATTCTACGTTACAGGGAGCTTTGTGATTAGCAGGCACCACTTTCTGGAGAGGGTACCACCACTGCCAGCCAGCTCCCTGCCTGCTGTTCTTCCCTGCATGGCTGCCTGACCGAGTGCACCAGCAGAGCGAGCAAACACAGGATAACCCTTATCAAGAAATGGCCAATCTGGCTCCTATTGTAGCCAGGTAATGAGGGTGAAAGGAAGCCTGAAGCAGAACAAACTGTAATGACCCAAGGGTCTGTTAATTTTCTTTCCTCCCCATTTCTCTCTTTCAGTGGATGGCAAGTTTGAGGCCAATCGTTCTGGGGAACACTGGAAGTGGGGAACGTTTTCAAAGCCTAAACAAAGACCAGGCGAACAGCAAGACTCCAGAACAGGAGTCTGAATGGAGATGTTTCTGAAAGAAAAGCAAAAGCCACAGGATTTTGGCAGGGGTCATGCTGACAGGGAGCATAACGTAGGTGGGAGAAAAGAGCTTGTTGGGAAATTAAGGTTGCAGTATCAAGCTGGAAGGTTGCCACAGTGTGGGCTAATGCTTTGGCAGCTGCAAACAAAAGGAAGGAGGAACGTAAGAAGTAAGGTGAAGAAAAAGTGTCAAGAGATACCTGGGACTACCAAGACCTGTGAGGAAACAGAAGAGGAAAAGATGATGCTAAGTTTGGCACAGGGCAGGATGGTGATTCTTCTGACAAGGAAAAAGAGTGGGAAGGAAACAAGTTCTGGAGAGAAGGATGTGGTAAAGATAAGGCATTTCTCCTCCTAGTCAGAAACACACCTCAGTCTTAATGCTGTCTTAGAAAAACAGAGATCGATCATCAGCTGTTCTTCTGGTTTGGTTTGTGTTTTTATGTAGGGGTGACTGCATAAACTGCAAAATGGACACCGCTCCGTGGCAACCTCCTCTGTGTCCTTGCTGTGCCCTTGTCTGGAGGAGCCTAACCTCAAAGCAAACAGCTCAACCTTACATCTCTCCAAGATGTTGCAATAGTTCTTGCAGAAACCTCCAAGTGGTCCTGCAAAACAATCTGTCTAAAAATCACAGGTATCTGCAGAAAACTTGGGCAGGCAACATTTCACCTGCTTTGATTTAAACGCACACATGTATTAAATCAGGATCTCAGCCTGGGCTCTGATCCTGCAGTGTATTAGATCCACTCATCTGCCAAAGCACAGCAAGGTTTTCAGCTGCTGTAATAAATACACAGGGCCCTAAGCTCTGCAATTCGCCTCCTCATCTGTAAAATTCCCACAGTATCAACCATTCAAACATTATGGACAAAATATAAGATGGGAAATTATGTGGGTTATTTTTGAAAAATTAATTTTATTATGCTGTATTAAGAGTCTAATGCTTCCTTACAACAAGCGTTCTCAAAAACGGTAATAGTACAGCAATTATTCTCTCAAATTGTCATTGGTATTACTATCTTTTGCTGTTAATATACAATAACACTAATGATTTTTTATACCTGCCTGCAGCAGGAAACGAGGCAGTCTACAAGAACAGCCTTTCCTATGTAAGCTTTTGCTGTGCTGTTTTCAGTTAAAATATTTATGATGCTGTTTGTTTTTTTTTCTTTTCCTTTCTTCCCCACCTCTGCAATTAATATTTGTAAGGGGTATATTGCACAGCAAATGGAATCTCAATTTCACTATATTTTTTGCAGCAAACAAATTACCCAGAGCATATAATGTTGGGTTTTTTTTTTCCCTTCTGGCTCCCCTTATTCTGTTAAGTTTCTTTGGAAGCTTTGAAGCGGTGTGCCTAGTACCGCTGATGCTGGAACTACCGTGAGCCAGTATCAGCGCCGGTGATAAACTCTAGCTAGTGTTTTGGTTAGAGGTCATTTGTAATTAGTAGTCATTGTCCTTTGAATTTAACAATGGAAAAATAAAACTTTATCGAGACAGATTAGCTTGGCCATCAAAATTACAGCACTTTAGCATTCAGGGGAGAGGATTACATGACACCCTATCTCCCGGGCTGATAGCAGCAGATAGCTAAGGATTCAAATGAGAGGCACAGAAAGTCTGTAAAAGAATAAAAGGAGAGAAACGAAGATTAACTGTCCAGATGTTATGTGATACATTACACTGACACTTCTACACTCCTGTTTTACTAAGCTAGGCCTCATCTTGTACCCACTGAAGACAACATGGGGCACTGCTACCAGTTACCAGGAGAGCAGCTTCCAAACTCGAGATGCTACCCAGATCCTCTACACACATCCCCACCTTCTGCAGATAATTGGCAGGTGTGTGCGTGCCTCTTAGCCTTGGACACGGGTGTTAATAAAATATTAATACTCAACTTCTTCACAAAGTTGTGCAGTTGACAGCTTTGTGTCTATCCGTTTCAGTTGCTGCATGCAAATAAAAGCCTCTATCTCCATCTCGTATCAATTTACAAATCCTGATTACCATAAGGATTCATGATAAAATACACTTGACCCTTATTCCAGTCATTTCTGCAGAATTACTGCTTATCAGCTTATGTGAGAGTCAGCAAAGCGAGGAAAATGTTTTTAACTCCATCGCAAAAGACACAGGAGGGTGGGAACTATTGCCAAACAACTCATTAAATATAATACAAGATAACCTTTTCGATACAACCCATCTTAAATACATTTTGGGACACGTTTATTTTAGCTACTATGTCAAATTAACCCAATATTTAAAAACCAAACAAACAAACAAAACAAGAAAAACCAACCAACCAACCAACCAAACAAAAACCCAAACCAAAAAAACAACAAACACACCACAAACATCCCCAGCCTCTGCTTCAAAATCTAACAGGAAGCAAACACGAACCAGCCAGACACTGGTACTTATCAAATCTGAAAGAAGGGAGTTGTCTGGCTGGATTAAAACAGATGAGGTTTATTTGAGTGATGACATTTGTCCTGCCGTCGCTGAGGGGAAGACTCTTGCAGCGCTCCCCTCAGCTTACACTCCTTACAGAGGAGAAGATTAGCCCTTAGCGCGCAAATGCCTGCCCGTAGGAAGATGCACGTTTCCACACACCGGAGTCCTGAAACTCGCGTCATCTGCAGTGCCCTTCCCAAACCACCGCAAACTTGAACACATTCCCGAGCCCAGCGCATCACTGACCACTTCTGCCAAGGGGGGAGAGCTCAGTCACCGAAAAGTTGGCCATTCCGGGCTGAATTCTTTTATTATTTATTTTTTTCCACTAATTTATCAAACGCAAGTAATTAACAGCCCGCGCGTGTGTGTGTGCTTGCCTCTGCGTGTGTCATTTATTTTTACTCCCACTAATGCCTCTTTCAAAGCCGACCTGGCTAGCATCAAATGAATTTACCCATGAAATCAAAGGAGGAAAACGCAAAGTTACCGCACAATATCCAAATTATTACAAATGAGCTGAACCTCGAATTCCCTCCACTTAGAGCTTCCCCGGGCAGGGAGATAAAATTATACAGTAATTGATAATTTGCCATCTCCATCGAGGGCTACTGCGTTTGGAAATGTTGGTTACTTGCTAACAAGTAACGTTTTAACTTTGGAGCCAAAAAAATAAAATTAAAATAAAATTAAAATAAATAATTAAAAAAAAAAAGAGAGAGTGTCCCCGTTTCTCGTTGGAATAATACAATCCCAAATCCCCAAATCCCTGCCATTCCGCTCCGTTTTGTTTGGGAGCGCGTCCAGGAGAGCGGGCTTTCTTGAACAGAAAATAACCTCTGAAAGGAAAAGTATTTCCAAACGTCTCCTGTGGGACGGGGACGGGGACGGGGGTTGTTGGTTGGGGGGGATTGG
>VZTM01013055.1:68640-83781 GCA_013400555.1 Jacana jacana
CCTTTTCCTTTCCCTTTCCCTTTCCCTTTCCCTTTCCCTTTCCCTTTCCCTTTCCCTTTTCCTTTTCCTTTTCCTTTTCCTTTTCCTTTTCCTTTTCCTTTTTTTTCATGGACTTACTACCTCATTAACAAATGTCTCAAACAGAGACTGTAACGATTTCTTTCACTTCCTGAGCTAGCCCATGGAATGCCATTTGAACCTCTCCTCTCTAACTGCTGTCCTCAGACTTCCCTCCCTAGATGAAAACATGAAAAGATGTTCACAATTAATGTTGACAGCAAACATTTTCTTAATACTGTTTTCTTTCAAAACACTCCCCTGGTTTAAACAAAGACAGTATATATGCTTGCGGGGGCAGGGGGGGAGGACATCTTTATAATCTAGACTATTTAAAACTCCAAATATAATGAGAGGGGAAAAAACCAACAACCCAGTGATATTTGAAGACAAGAACATTGTCCTGAAAAGCACAGCTTATTTGTTCAGTGTCAGCATTAAAGCAGAATGCAGTGAGTAGAGAGGAAAATGCCATTTCTGTTAGAAAACCCGCTGTATTTTAATTAAAAACTTGATTTATATGGATCAGATTTATCCGTATTCTCACTATCTGGCAGAAGTAAAAAGAGCCTCATAAACTTATAGTTGCTTCAAGCAATAGGGGTCAAGCAATGCATCATTTTACCATGTGTTTGCTTTAAAACAAGTTGGGGACCGACTGAATATTTTGCCTAGGGGTTCCAAGAAGAAAACCATTGCGCTTCAATCCACCCCTTGCAAATATGTTAATAGCAGTTGTCTTGGAGATCATGCAGTTATTACTACTCCATAGGACCGGTAGCAATGGTGTTTTTTGGAGGTCTGTGCCTTTCAGAGAGAGAGGCGCTTGGTAATTTATGCCCCGACTTAAAACTGACTGCAGTTCTTAGGAATTACCACCATTTTCAATAAGTTATAGATCAAGCAGTTATTGAGTAAGGCCTGCAAGACTAAACATGATGAATTCAGTCCCTTGGGAATCACCTGGCACCAAATACCAGGCATCACATTTAATCAAGTTATCAGAGAAGCTGAGTTACATGAAAATCTGTTTTACTGAGTATCAGTTCAGTGACTATTTGTTAGACATCCAAAATGTACAAATCTTAAAGAATACTTTCATACCTACAAACGTTTTTAACCCACTCAATACCTCAGATGCAATACTTTGAGATAGCACACCTTAAAGCTCTCAGAAGTCTTACAGCTTCTAGTCTTCCCATAAAGAAAAGAATTGGGGGAGAATACGCCATTTTCCTGTGGAGGAATTAAAGACATTTAAAGATGTGACACTAAAATATGTGTCCAGGTCTATCACTTTGGATGAAAAAGTATTTATTCCTCAAGTCATAAAGCAGCCACGTATTTTCTAGACTCTTACATATTTGCGTTACAGCAACGTCCAGGGGTGCGTATGCTAATGCCTTTTTCTGATGTCTCTTCATCTTTTTCCACCTTCAGGTCTGTATTCCAGAAAAAATTTCCTCATTCCTTCCACAGCAACATCTGCCCAACTGAGTGTAAAATGAACCTTTTTTGTTGTTGTTTTGTGGCTTCTGAACTTTTACTTCCCTCTATCACAAGACTTAAAGGCACCATATTCCACAAACTAACACATTTAGATTCAGTGAAACCCTATGTTACTGCACACTAATGTAATAATGAGGAATGTAATTAAAGTCACTACTATAATAACATCTTATCGGAATGCACAATGAAGATAAACTTGCTTATTCCAGAGACAGAAGGCTTATTGCATAGGAAGCAGTTTGTTCTGATGGGCTCTTTGATCTACAACCAGTATCTTTGTTAACTGGAGGGGCGGGGAAGGGCTTGGTATCTGTTGCCACATTTTCCTTCAGCTGCCAAGGGAAGAATAATTAAAAATAAAGGGGGCTTCAGGATCAAAGCAATGGAAAAAGTTAGGCTGCCTAGTGAACAGGCTGAGGGGAAAAAATTTTTAAAAAGATTTTCATTAGTAAATATTTAGAAGGCACAGATGCTGAATAAACACCTCATTTAGTTACAGACTTCAGCAGAATGATTACTGTGTGAAAAAAAAAAATCAAAAGACTCAAAAGAAAAATAAAACTAGGTTGGTGGCAAGTATGTAAACTGTGTATGGAAATACCACAACTATGCAGAAGGTATCAGGTTTTCTTCATAAAGGGCAAGAAATTGCTCTGACTCACCTCTCCGTATTTTGTACACAAATGAGACTGGATGGCAACTGAAAGCCTCAGAGACATTTCAGAAGTCAGTCCCTGGGAACTGGGTGAGATAGATTCAGCATACTGGCCCTTGGCACTGTGTATCTCTTAACTGGGACGTTCAGCTAGCTCCAGTTTTTTCCAAAGGAGGCACTAACAAGCACAGGGGAATAAAGAAGAAAAGGAATGATTTCTTTCTTCTGCTTAAGGCTTGCCAAAGCTAGAACACAGCGTTTAGAGTTTATTCCAAATACTTAAACGCTCAGTGCATGGGTCCGTGTTTGCAGAGTCCAAGTGGAAATGACTCAGCACGCAAAAAAGAGAAAGAGCAGGCTGCCCTGTTGTAATTCACATAATTAAAATATTCTGCCTAAATGCATTACATCTCCCCACACACATCAAAGGCTTGTGTTTCCTCAAACTCTCCATTTACATTCAGGGAAGCCAGAGTTCTTAAGCTTCTGATGGGAGACAAAATATGATGCGGCCTGGGCATCTCTGCCTTGGTGTGGGTAACAAATCACAACACTGTGTAAAATACCAGGTCCCAGGCAAAGACACTTCATATTTAATATCTGTGCAGCAGTGCCACAACTCAGTTCCCCTTTGCTGCACTGAGGGCCGTATGTCTAATTCAGTCGGTGTGTTACCCTGTATTGATGTGTGCCTGCAACAGGGCATCAAAGTCCTTTAACAATCTAGAGCAGCAGCAGCCCAGCTGTGCAGAAAACCCAGGTTGCACGTTGTAAGGAATAGGCAAAGGAGTTTATGTCCTACCTGGGAGATTTTAAAGACTTCCTGGGAATGAGTGATTTTGGGATTACTTAGGTTTTGAGCAATCTGTTCTAGTGGGAGGTGTCCCTGTCCGTGGCAGGGGGATTGGAACTGGATGATCTTTAAGATCCCTTCCAACCTGAACCATTCTATGATTCTGTGATTCTATGAAGGTTGTGTAGGGAAGTCCTGGGAAATGGAGGGCTTCCTGGAAGGGTGGCACTTCTGGTGTGAATGGGTGGAGTGGTGATGACCAATCTCTAGACTTTAAGGTCAGATCTTTGACTTGGCTTAGGGGTTGTGTTCTGACTGACCACGGGAAGAACAGTGGCAGGAGTCTTCTGGTGGGGGCAGCTACTCCATGAGCTCGAACCTGTCACCTGGCCCATATTCCCCTTGGCGGACGCAACTCCTCCCTTCAGGTGGCTGGATGTTAATTTGGTACCAGTGGGCTGGTGCCATTTACTGGGGTATTGTACTGTGTATCTTGTGAAGAAAAGACTTATGGCTGACTACTACAAACAACTACTGCACAGTGACTCTTCAGGGGATGAAGAAATGAGACCATGGACTGAGTATATTTTGGAAAAAGGTCCTTGCTTTGCTTATTTTCTTCTCCCATGATACTCCCAATCTAGTTTTCTCTAGCAGAAGTAGCTGGTCATTCTGTTGCTTTTAGTCTTCTGCTGCAAAACAATGGTTTCCCAATTAATTAGGCCTTAATGAAGAGCTGGGTAATGGATCCAGTTTCCACAACCTGACTGTATAATCCCCTACTGGTAAAGTTTTGATGGCAGTTATAACAGTTCTCCCTGCCTGCCATAGCTCCTCAGTTGAAAGCTGTTGAACATAAGAGTAGGTGCTTGGTCACAGGAGGTGATTCTCACACCAAGAGTGTAAGGCAGGAGGGCGCTTTGTAATGGGCAAGACCAGGTGCTCTCACAGTGGTGTCAGTGCAGTGTGTGTGCAGCTCCACTATGGCTTTTGCCTCATGAAGACAGGGCTGCTATCAGCAGCGACTGTCACATCTTCCCCGGCTGTGCCTTCTTGTGTGAAGCCCACCTGGAGTGATGTGTCAAGATTCGGAGTCCTCAGCACAGGAAAGACATGGACCTTTTAGAACAAGTTCAGTTGAGGACCACAGCAATGATCAGAGCACTGCAGCACCTCTCCTATGAGGACAGGGTGAGAGAGTTGGGGATGATCAGCCTGGAGAAGAGAAGGCTCTGGAGAGACCTTGTAGCAGCCTTCCAGTACCTGAAGGAAGCCTACAGGAGAGATGGAGAAGGACTCTTTATCAGGGAGTAGAGCGATAGGATGAGGAGTAATGGTTTTAAATTGAATGAAGGGAGATTCAGATTAGATATTAGTAAGAAATTATTTAGTGTGAGGGTGGTGAGGCACTGGAACAGGTTGCCCAGGGAAGCTATGGATGCCCATCCCTGGAGGTGTTCAAGGCCAGGTTGGATGGGGTTTTGAGCAACTGCTGTAGTGGAAGGTGTCCCTGCCCATGGCAGGGGATTGGAATTAGATGATCTTTAAGGTCCCTCCCAAACCAAAACATTCTATAATTCTTGTCCCTTCCCATGCACAGGCATTTATAATTGGGTCTCCATGTGGGGAGTTTGATGGGTAACAGGTCCAGCTGAAAATGAAGTACACTTCAGATGTGTTAGCATTTGGCTGGACAACATGCTGATGTAGGTACGGTTGTACAGTAGTGACAGGAAGGAAGAGATGCAGATGACAGACAAGAAGATCAAGCCCAGTCCTTACATCAGAAGGGGAACCTGATGTAGGCTTAGTCACATGGCTCTCTCTTAATGGTCTTGGGGGCTCCATGGGCCTCTGCATGGCAATTTCTGCCTCAGTTTCTATATGTGTGGGAGAAAAACTGTTTAGATTTAGCTGCTAGACAATACATGATACATTTGAAATGTGTACTTCAAGAGACTCTTGGAGCTTCATTCACAGGAGACTTGCACCTCTTAGTAGAAGACTGAGCACCAGTCCATCTTCTGAGGAAGGTAGGAAATAGGGACTGTGTTACCACAGTAATCTAAAGGTTACAGCAAAATTGAGCAGAGGGGCTCTGGGTCCTCCTTAACTTAAAGAAATTTGATCCATGGTACCCCCTTTCTAAAATAGCCACTGAACTATGGAAAGGTCTAGCCATGGGGTCACTGAACTCTTGTTGAAAACAGGCTGCTGTTCAGCAGAGCGCAGGACTCTTGAGAACACAGACTAAGTGGAGAGGTACACAGCCTCCTTTTTTACAGAGGAATGTGTCTGAGAAAGGGCAGTCTTGGTTCTTGTCAATGTGCTGGGAACAGCTTCACAACACTTGCCTGACAAACCGGAGGATAGAATGCCTCCACAGCACTGGAAACAAGACTGAGGACTCCTTTCCCAAGGGGAGATTTAAACTTTTCATTGGACAAGATTTAAACTTTTCATTGGACATATTTTGTCAGCAACAATTTTATTACTCAGGGGCTATTAATCATGTGCCTCACTGGCATTCATATTTCAAGTCATTAGCCTTTTATTTTCTGGCAAAAATGTAGTAGATCTGTAAGAGTGACTGTTCCCTCCTGTTGAGAAAGCCGTGGCATCATAAAACTTGAGCAGCTTTGCACTAATGCAATCAATTTCTGAAATGACATCTATATTTGAAATACTGTGTGCATGCATAATGCCTCACAAGAGAACCCAAGACACTGGTAGCACTGCCACGTCGCAGCTCTGTTCTGGCATTTGCCAAGTTTCTTGTGTGGATCTTCTACGCTGCGAACCCTCCTTTTATGTGAAAGTCTGTTCCCTCTGACTTAGTGGCGCTTATCAAACCTAAACGGTGTGTTACCACATAACATTTTGATGTCATGTTTGCATCTTCATTTTTTTTTAATTACATTATCTGTTTGATAGGAAAGATAAAGTTTGCCACTAACTTTATAGTCAGTAGATGTCTCTTATAAGCGTTTTTTGCTGCAGTAAGCAGAGCCCTGGGAAATGTGAGCCAAGGTATTTTGAAGTTCTTCAGTGTCTTACTGGCTACAAAGGCAACAGCAATCTTAGGTGCACTGCCCACTTTGATCTGTCCTCTTCATAGAATCATAGAATTGTCTAAGTTGGAAGGGACCTTTAAGATCATCTAGTCCAACTATCAACCTAACTCTGACAAAAAAACATCACTGAAACATGTCCCCGAGCACCATGTCAACCTGTCTTCTGCATGCCTCCAGGGATGGCGCCTCAACTGCTTCCCTGGGCAGCCCGTTCCAATGCTTGATAACCCTTTCCATGTAAAAAATGTTCCTAATATTCAACCTGAACCTCCCCTGGTGCAACTTGAGGCCATTTCCTCTTTTCCTATTTTCTGTCACTTGGGAGAAGAGACCGACTCCTGCCTCTCTACACCCTCCTTTCAGGTAGTTTGAGAATACAGAATCAATCTATATACAGCACCCTGTAGAAAGGCTGTATGGGATTCAGCCGTGAGGGAGTATAAATGCAGATTACACTGGGGGCAAAACATTGACAAGTCTGCAGAAGAAATATCAAAAGAATGAACCTTTTGCAGAGCTAGGGTTTCCTAAGAAGCTTTTTGGGTCCTTGTAAATTATTATCCAGGAACAGCCGAGAACAGCAGTCTACATGCTTGCTAACTTTCCCTGATTCTTAACTATCTGACTGAGTGCAGTAACGGCTTTAAACATAACCACTCTGCAAATGTTTTCCCCCAGAATCTCACTTGATGGCAAAAAACCCCAAAAGCTCTTGCACATTGCTGGAACTTGTGGAACTGTACTATGCACCAGATTTGAACTTTGTAGCAAAGATGGTGTTCTCCCCAGGGTAACCGCTCTGCATAACAGAACCTCCTTCAAAGCAGGGAATGTAATTGCTCGGTGTTGACTGCACACCTACAGAGCGATAGGCATAAATGCTGGCATTAGCAGAGAACATCTTAGGAGGAAAGGAGCTAGCACCCCGGGATTGTTAGGGCAGCCTGCAGGCAGGGTAATTGGGGTCCCAGATAATCAGCAAAATCATTTCATACCCCCCTGTGAATGTTTGCTGTTCTAACATATTAAAAATCTTGTGCCCTACCACTGGAAAATTCAGTAGGGGTTTTTTGAGGGTAAAGAAACTATCAAGCCCATCTTTGAGATTAGGGCTAGACTGATGTACTGTATAATCTTGAGTAAATCAGAAGTAGCCAGGAATAGAAAGAATGCTTCATTATTTTACAACCCAGAGAAATCAGTACATGTGAAATTAGATTGCCTTAAACATGCAGGTCTGTTCAAGCCACTGCTGAAATTCCTTCTTGATGGGGGAGGGTGAAATGCAGAAAGATCTTCTTCCCTCAATACCTTCTCTGAAACTGTTTGGGTATCGGAGGCAGAGCATCCATGGTTTCAGGAAATGGAGTGGGGCTTGTATCGGATTTTCCTTCCTGCAGTTTTCTCCATGCAAGATGCAACTGTGTTCTCCCTCTTATGAACGAATGTTTGGGTGCAATCCATTTCTATGGCACCTGAGCAATGACCCTGCATTTGGGATTTTATCCTGATCCTCTTCTATCGTCTCGAGGAGGCGACGTCCAGGATGTAGTTAGCTCTTCTTTGGTTAGCATGAGGCTCAGGAAGGCACTGGCAAGTACGTGAAAGATAAACATCACACACAGAGACAAAACGGTGACCAACATCTCCACTCTGCAGTATTTCTACAGTCTGACAAATTGCAACCTTCCCTATTCCTTGTTTACCACTTAAAGAGGAACGGGTCTCCTAAGTTGTGTAGCTGTGTTCATTTATTTTGGCAAACAGGTTTTCCCAATAATTAATTCATTTGATAAGTGAACTGAAAAGGATTTTTGCCACAGGATCACTTGCTTTATATGCAGCTAGGGGTGTGGGTGTAAGAGTTTCAGAAGTATCATGGAAGTTGAGGCAATGCACGAAAACACGAATAGCATACACAGAAGTTGATTACATCTAACATACTTTTGTTCAGTCAACCATTCTTTTTTCCTAGCTTTCTAGCAACTTGTTATCACAAATTGCTTGCTATTTTCAATTAGGAGAATAATCGGGCCCTTTTGTAGTCCCGTTGCAGTACTCCTGCAGAAAACTGGTTATTTTTCTTCTGTTTCCCTTCTCATGAAACATTTTATTGAGAAAATAAATTGTCAAGAATAGTAAGATTAGACATAACATCAGAAAACATTTTTCTGCGACCAGAATTTTATTGTTTGATGAAGAAACAGTGAAGGTTGTTCCAAACTCATCTGTGCTTAAGTTCTTGTTATCACAAAACCTTCTACCAGGCAGAATCTAGCCAGACTTGAAAAACTACCAAAGAGCTGACACAGTTGACAGTTGAGCTGACACCATTTCCAAAACTGTGGCCTAAAGACTGGAAGATGGCCATGGATATGGTTTGGGGCTTTTTTTGGTTTTTTTTGGCAACAAGACATGAAAGTTATCAGCAGTTCTGCTGTTGAGACCTTAAATGGCATCAGGCCTAGTGAGCCAAAAAAGAGCTATAAATTCCTTGTGGTTTTGACCCAATTCCTGGTTTGACAGCAGATGATTGAGAGTTTGCAGTGGGGTAGTTTATGACAGCCTGTGCAACTGTGATTGTAATGTGGCTACAGGATGAAGTCTGTCCTTGAGATCATTAGCTAAACCTTTCTCTACTCTACAACGATAGGAAGATAAAGATTTGTCCCACATGTGGACTGCTCCTTTCCAAAGACCACGCAAAGTGAATTTGCCAAAACTGTTTGCAGAATTCAATGATTCTTCATCATCCTGTGGTTCAAACAGCTCTTCTGATCTTCAGTCCAAAAGCTGACACTCAGTATTTCCCTTTGTTTTGTAACAGGATCTTTATACAGCTTCAGAATAAACCCAGATGAAACATTAGTACATGGCAAAAACCAGATGGGAATTCCAGAGTTAATGTCACCTCATTCTTAAAGAATATTGTATAGAACATGCCAGCAACAAAGGCTTGGATTCGGTCTAGTTTTTGAAGTTCACTCTGCTAAAACAACAAATTGCTGAAAGTTCAAAGGAGGAAAGTGATTTTGACAGCAGAACATGAAGAGCCAAGGAAGGGAGAGCCTGGCCGTTGCAAAGGCATGGACCCAAGAAGGAGTTACAGTCATGTAGGTAAGAAGGATCAACTGTGGCTAAGCCATTTTGGGAGGATGTTTGTCTGGTCTGCAGCTGTCCCTTGAATACTAAGGACAAGTAGAAAGAGACTGTGAGAATAAATTAGTTGTATAATTTGCTGCTTGCCATGTGCTGGGAAGTGTGGTAGAGGAAATGTAGGCAAAGGATAAGCACCCACAGCCTGTCAGAGAGCTGCTCGCTGATGCTAGACTGTGTCCTTAGAAAAGGTAGAGAATTAGGAGGCCGTAATGCAATAGCGGGGAGCTGCAGGAAGTCTGAAGAGGAGTACTCCCTGCTGGCGTGGCTCTCCTCAAGAGAAGCTGGAAGCATTTCCCCCCGGGCCTGGTGAACTGCTGCAATAAAGCTTACTTCGCAGTTGGCCAACACGCCCTGCTGACCCACACCCTGTGCTGCTGCAGCTCGCTGGCTGCTCTGCGCCTCAAGTAAATCAGATTATTTCTAATAGCTGCAGTCATGCATTTACAGTGCGTTGGAGAGCTACTGCTGACCTGGCTGCTGGCCTGAAAGGGGCTAGACAGTTTCATTTCTTTTTCTTTTAAAATGGATGTCCTACATTTATCAGCTATGGAGTGCTATTACCAGTGGATTCCACATCCAGCAAGAGTTCATCTTCTTCTGCAGACAGGCAGACATCGTGGACACTGCTTTAGTGAAAGAAGATCCACCCTTTGCACTAATGTGCACACATCAAGGCTGTGTGTGTTTTATGTGTGTATCATAAGAATCTGGCAGGCAGACAGCCACCTTGCAGACTCATTCACTGTTACCTGCAAAAGGGTACTGCTGCTTGGAAGACTGCACCCAGCAAGCAGGATTGGAAAAGTTTGTTGTGGTTTGGGGGGATTTTTCGGTTTGTTTTTTTTTAACACCAGGGAAATATCTAATTATGCAGTTAGGGCAGCTGAACTGATGGATGAGCAGTATGAGGAAAAATGGATTAAAAACTATCCAGGAAAATGGAGCTAGTTAGCTCTTTCTTTTCTGATGAACCTATTAAATGAAATCATATTCTAGCACACCCCTCTCAGCTATGATCTCACAACTATTACTTAAGCTAGGTCATATAAAAATACCATCTCTTTTTCCAGCGAGAAACAAAGGTTTGTCTGTAGCTTCTCCCCTGAGCCTCGATGACCCCTTGGGCTAGTGTGCTTGAGACTCCCTGATGTGCCGTTGGCTAACGCAATAGGCTCGACTCAGTAGCGTCCAATTCTTAACCTCTGGATCCCTCTCCCAAAGAGGTAGATAACTTACGGTTCAGCTGCCAGGGTCCAGCCTTCAACAGTGCCGGAATGCTTCTTTAATTCATGCCCCTTGAGCTATGACAGACATGCCACCGCATCCCCAAGAAACATACACGGATCATAAATAAGGTTAGATGTTATTTTAAGTAATAAACACTGAGATACAGAAACTTCATTGCAGCCTTCTGTCTTTGCCTGTCTCTCCATTTCGACTATTTTTAGTTTGCAGTCAGCATTATGACTGTGAACTCAAGGAATACTTGGACAATAGGTACATAAATAATTATGGATAGGTCTCCAGAGCTTTAAACGTTCACAGAGGATTCAAGTTAAATACTGTCTGGGACTATTCAATGGCTTGGAGATGTGCTTATACATATTAATATAATTTCATTTCTCAGGGTGGAAACCTAACTTGGAATCTTCTCCAGTGGTGGTGGTGGAAGGGTCTGCACAGAAGCTTTGAGGGTTGTAAATATATGTATTGCTAAAGACAGCTCTGCAGAATGAACTGGAGCTGTCTTCTGTCTTTGGCTGCTTATACTTCATAGGAGTGATCTGGAAAATCTTTGTATAGATTAAAACTGGTTAAAGCTGTGTTATTACTCACATAAGAGTTACCCTGCTTTGTGATAATGCTGCAGCATCACTGAAACCAATGAGGGATATTGAGTTAACTGCTAGAGTCCCCACAGAAAACATACTTTCCCTTTCCTACCTTAGAACTAACTGTCCTAGCTTCCGGGTGGCAAGTCATTCTTCAAGCTTGTGGTGCGTTCACAGCTGTCAAAAGGGCACGTTTGCTTTTTGCTGCTGGACCACTCACTGAGTCATCTGAAATCACTGGAATGGCAGAAAGATATCTCAGAAGGAATGAAAGGGAAAAAAACCCAAACAAGTGGAAAATCATAGAATCATAGAATGGTTAGAGTTGGAAGGGACCTTAAAAATCATCCAGTTCCACCCCCCCTGCTATGGGCAGAGACACCTCCCACTAGAGCAGGTTGCTGAATGCCCCATCCAGTCTCGCCTTGAACACTTCCAGGGATGGGGATTCCACTACTTCTCTGGGCAACCTGTTCCAGTGCTTCCCCACCTCCCAGTAAAGAATTTCTTTCTGGTATCTACTTTAAATCTCCCCTCAATCGGTTTAAAACCATTACCCCTCATCCTATTGCTCTACTCCCTGATAAAGAGTCCTTCCCCTCTCTCCTGTAGGCCACCTTCAGGTACTGGAAGGCTGCAATATGGTGTCTCTGGAGCCTCCTCTTCTCCAGGCTGAACAACCCCAACTCCCTCAGCCAGTCTTCATAGGAGAGATGCTCCATCCCTCTGATCATCTTCATGCCCCTTCGCTGGACCTGTTCCAACAGTTCGGTGTCTTTCCTGTGCTGAAGACTCTGAAGCTGGATGCAAGTTGACATCCTGCCCATTCCAGTGAGCTGAACTGGCTTGAGGGAGACTCCAAGCAACCCTAGGACAGATGCAGAGGGAGCAGAAATGTTCTTCCTTATGGCTTTGTGCATTTAAACCAACAGAGTTTCTTCTGAAATGGTACCGGGAAGAGTCTTCCGTTGAGATACGTTGGGATTGAAGGCACACAGAGGACAGTAGTGCTCTCAAGAAAATCAGTCACCTGATTTCTTAGGTAAGTACACAGACAGTAAATATCCCCAAAAGAAGGGCTGGAACCCAGTTCTTCCTCATCTTCAGGTAAGTGCCATGATAAATGAGCTGGAGTTATGCTTCACTGTTTGGCTTTATGAACGTCAGTGCACAGTGCAACAACTTAAACAGAAAAAAAGGCAGGGAACACCCCATGGGACATACAGGTTGGATCTCCCTCCAGTGTGTGAATCTGTTCTTGGTCTCACATTTCTTACATACAGATTCGAGTCGCTAGGACTGCAAAGGGAAAAGCTCAGACCCATTTTCTGAAAGGCTTCTTATTCCTTCCTACTGTAAGGAAAGGGTTCTGGGCTGTGTGATGAGCAGAGAGATCTCCCTGCAGGCTGAACAGGGGACCTTAGACAACTCTGACTGAAGTCAGCAGGGTGGCCCGGGACATGTAGTATTTCACGTTTTGACAGTGAAAATCGTTCAGGATTCTGGGTTCCAATAACCCGAAACGTCGGCACACGGGAAACCTGATGCTTAACTTCTGAAGTCACATACTGGGTCTGGTCCAAAACCTCTGTCACCTGATGTGATCTTCATGGGAAAATCAAGATACATGATTCCATACTTCCCATTGGTTCAGACAGCTACACAGAAAAGCAATGGTAATAAATTAAACGAACTTGGAAATAAACTGAGAAAGTATCTACAGACTTTTGGATTTAACAAGGACAGCAAACTCTTAAGGTAAAAGCTTGGGGAAGATCAGGACGTGAATGATTGTCAGGATATCTATTTCATACCAGGACAGGGCATCTCTGATCTGACAGCTACAGATTTTTATTAGACCTGTTCTTAACTTGTAAAGGATCTGATTTCTGGCAATTCTAGATGAGTTATGCTTCCCATCACTCTGCCACTGGCTGACGTTTCTATAAAACTCTTAGGGTACTGTAAAATGTTCTGATGTCAGACTGCTGCTTCTGTAATTCTTGTGCATTCTTGTCATGGTGCTTCCTCTTCTCTGCGTGCAGTAAATACTGCGATTATGGCAATGTTGCCCCAGATACTGACAGAGGGCTCAAGACACAAGTGGACTTAAGATCTGTGGCCCAAAACTGAAAATTGTCAGTGTTCAAAATCTTTGCTGTGCTGTGGCCTGACTTGAAGACATGTAAAAGCCATGGATTTTAAAATCTTTTGAAGTTTCTCAGTTGTACTAAAATTCATGAGGGACAGGTTCTCATGCATTTCAGTTTTGACAGTGAAAAGTCACTTTTTGATAGTCTTTCCCTTTCGCTCCTTGTTGGGATCCACATAGCATGTGTCCAGTCCAATGCTTAATAACCCTTTCAGTGTAAAAATTTTTCTTAATATACAATCTGAACCTCCCCTGGCACACCTTGAGGTCATTTCCTCTTGTCCTATCGCCTGTGACTTGGGAGAAGAGTCGGGCTCCCATGTCTTAAGCCTCATCATTTGAAAAAGGCAAACTATTTTGGTTAAAATTTCAAATAAGCTCAATTTTAATGTAGGACAGGAGGAATCTGCTTTTGAGAACTGGTTGGCAATTTTAGTTAATTATAGGCAGAGCTATCATTGTCCAGGTTTGATCAGGGAAATTCGCTTTACAAAAACGGAGAAGCTGGTGTTTTATTCTAGCAATGGCAACAAGGAGTCACATGATTGATTCAGCAGACGTGACACAGATATATGTGGACTAGGGAAGAGAATAAAGCTTGTGAAATCAAACTGAAGATACTTTTTGAGAATTTATTCCAGCACTTCCATTTATTGAAAACTGAGGTAACCCTACCAGGAGCAAAACTCAATTCAACATTGTAGAAGGAAAAAAGAAAAATCACCAGTGAAATCATATGTGAAAGTACAACCGTACACCATCCATTGTTTGAATCTGTTCAACTTTGTACATGTTCCAAAAGAAAGGTTGGCTTAGTTTTTTGGCGACCCACAACTGTTTTGAAAGCTCTATTGAAACCCGTGTGCTGTAACAGAGTATGACATTCCTAAGAAAGACTCAAGACCTCTTCCTCCCTCTCTGATCTCATTTGAAGCACAGTAACATCAAATTGGCATTGCTAATGTGCTGGGCCCCGATGTACATTGGGTCTCATTTNGCTCTATTGAAACCCGTGTGCTGTAACAGAGTATGACATTCCTAAGAAAGACTCAAGACCTCTTCCTCCCTCTCTGATCTCATTTGAAGCACAGTAACATCAAATTGGCATTGCTAATGTGCTGGGCCCCAATGTACATTGGGTCTCATTTCTGTATGATCTGAATTAGCTTTCCATACCCTTTTCACTACAGATTTGGAGATGACAAGAACTCCTAGCTTTCAGCATGCACTATTAATTAGTACAGATGAACAAAACATAATTATAAAAGACATTTTTAAATGAAATGCGCTTTCTCTTGGACCTTCTACAGTCTGGAGACAATCTGCAGTTTGATCTCAAACTATTTGAGCTTCAGACAAAAACATCTGGAATGTCAAGAGACTACTGAAAGTTCTGAGAGCAGCCTTATGAACATTAGTGTTACAGCTCAGTAAAGAGCCATTAATGTTTCCCACAACACTGAATCTAAACATGCATCACTATGAACCACAATTGATAATTCCAAGTTGCAATATGGCCATATATTTCCAGATACTACAGAAACAAAGGGCTGTGATCATTCACAACACGATATTGCACAATGCAATATATAGGAATGAAGAGCCTCTTTTTAGTAAGTAGAAGGAAATTCCAAATATATGATGAGACAAAAGCAGATATATTTATTTGAGTGAATTTGTAAGGCATTAAAGCTACTATTTAATAAAGTAAAAACCTGATGACCGGATAAGAAATATTTTGGAAATGCTTTCTTTCTGTGAAACATTGTACAAAATCCCTGCTGACAATTTTATAAAAGACATACATACTGCAAAAATGAAACATACAACAGGAGCAATGAAGAATTACCTCAGCTTTCATCACCACTTTACTTGATTGAAACTGTTCTCATGTCCCATTAAGTATAATA